>VXAB01002285.1:96222-223586 GCA_013399175.1 Odontophorus gujanensis
GCGGAAGGGATATGAACCAAATGAAGGATTTTCCATCTCAAGCATTACCTTCACAGTAGGGGAAACTGTGAGCTTCAGAAAGGCATCTGTCACACTGTCTCCCTGTAATATCTGTCTGACACTCACACTGCCCTGTTGTTGGCTCACATATGCTGTGCCTGGAACCACGAGTAGAGCACTGACAAGCTACAAAACAAAACAATGTCAAAAATATTGGTAGGGTTCACCAACTTTCAAAAACTCCAGTATTGTAGAGGTTTTGAATACTGTATATTCTTCATTTTTATTCAAAATTAATAATTCACAGGGTTTTCACCTCTGTTGGTAGAAGTTTGAGGTGATCTGTTCCATCTTGACACTGTTCCATCTTGACACATCTTATTGCAGAAATGAGTATGATTAACATGACAGAAAGAAGGGAGCATCTCCTATGAGCACAGACTGAGGGAGCTGGGCTCATTCAGCTTGGAGAAGAGAAGGCTCCAGGGACAACTCACTGTGGATATCCAGTATTAAATGTAGCTTATAAGCAGGAGGGAAATCTACTTTTTACATGATCTAATGGCGATAGAACAAGGGGGAATGGTTTTAAATAAAAAGAGTGAGATTTAACTTAGATGTTTAGGTGATTTTTTTTTAAACTGAGGGGGTAGTGAGGCATTGGAAGAGATTGTCAAGCAAAACTGTGATGCCTCATCCCTGGAGGCACTGAAGGCCAGGTTAGATAGGCTCCTGAGCAGCCAGATCCAGTGGGTTGCAAGCTTGCCTATGGCAGAGGGGTTAGAACTGGATGATCTTTAATATTCCTTCCAACGTAAATCATTCTATGGTATCTGGAACCATAATCCCTCCTTTCCACCTTCTTTGGTCCATCCTGGTTTTGACTTTGTTTTCTCAATTTTTCTACAGTTTATAGAAAGAACAGGGCAATTTCTTCCCTGAATTCTAGAACTGCACTTAAAATATAATGACAAAATACAGAATATACATGTTCATTACATTTTTATATCTGAGGGCTGAGGAGGCCAAAAGTGAACTTAAAGTAGAAAGAGGAAAGGTTGTTACTCACGCAAGCAGCTGGGATAGCTGTAGTAACCTGGAGCACACTGGTCACATCTAAATCCAGCATAGTTAGCATGACACAGACACTGTCCTGTAGGATCACATGTATTGTCCAATGAGCCAGTAGAGTCACAATTGCATTCTGCACAGAAGAAAAAAAACCATAACTAAATAACCTGAGGGATAAATTTGTAAGTAAGTAGTCATTTTAACAGAATTTGCTAAAAAAAGTCACCTTTAAATATCAAATAATCATGGGGAATCCAGACAAAACAATTTTACCACCAAATGTAAATACCTTGAAATAAAAGCTTATAATATAATTGCCTCCTCAAACACTGATAATCAGGTTCTTCCTGAAACTCTACGTATACAGTTTTCAGATCTATTCTTATTCCTTGCAAAATATCTGTGTAAGGAAAAAAATGTATCTTAAAACTGAAAGAAAAATCACATGACAGAAGAACTCAAAATCTTTAAAAATATAATCTCTGACAAAAAACATCTACAAGGCTAGATTAGGTCTGATGCCTGAGAATTACCTTACTAGTATGATACATGAGGCACACTCTAAGACTTAACAACTAGCTTGACGAGTGCTTCTCTTGGATTTATCAGTTCTATGACAGATAAGACGTTATTTTATCAAAATGATGCTGGAATTTACACAAGTGCACATTTTATAGGTAGATAAGTGGGAGTTCATCTGGGAATCCCAGTTGTTAAGGCTTGCAATTAATCACCTGTATTACACCACTAACAGAAATGGCTGACAGACAGAAATATAAAACAAACACTGTTCAAGTACAATCTTTGTGTTTCGTGTTTGTATTTCCAGTTTCCCCTTTCAGTTCCTCCTTCTACTGCAGCCAAGGATATCTGGCTTTGCTGTGTTTACTTCAAAGTACAATGGAAAGACACAGGATTTGCTAGGAAGTTAGTATAAGAAAAATATAAACAGTGAAGATTCCAAAGACATCACCACCACAACTGTCTATTCCCAACTGAACACTATATCATGTTAACTCCTTATTTTTTCTGCATCAATTAGATTAAAAGCATTACTTTGATTTTTGCTCCTACCAAATAAAGCTATTACAGATTCAAACAAGGCAAGATCAGAGATGCTAGTTTTAGTTGCAGCAGGCAATAAGCTATTAGAACTACCTCTCTGCAGAATATGATAGCTCCAAATAGGAGTAGCAGGCTGGGCTGCCCACCTTCTACCACAGTCTGCAGCATCCATTAATTTAAATTTGACCAACAGCAGCTTACTTTAATAGAACAAGCTGTGAACTGCAGCAGTTGTGAGTAATCTTGATTTTATGTTTTTCATTTTTAAAAGTTAATCTACTCCAGACCTTAAAGATACAGTCATATGGTACTATTTTACTCCAATCATTGTTTTTGATAACACCATACACCTCCAAGAGTGCATTAAGAATTCAGCTATTAGTGAACATTAACAAGTACATAAAGTCCAAAAAGAAGAAGACTGCTATATTCATGAACCAAAAATAAGAAGGAAGAAGAAAGCAAATCATGATGTTCTCTATAAAGCCTGTACAGGAATTTTGCATCAAAACCCAGAAATATCTTAGATTCTTTTTCAGTGTAAAATTCACTGATCATAGAACAGCTTGAATAGCAAGGGACCTAAAAGATCATCTATTTCCACACCCCTGCTATTGTTGGGAGCAGGGATTATCAAGGATTATCAAGGATTAAGGATCTCTCTCATTCACTGCAAGGGCAAACAAAACCTAGGGGCATATAGGACTTGATGGCACTCTCATGAACACACAAAATTATTATGCTTTTCAACATTCTACTCCTTTGGTATTGATCAATTTTCCTTTCACGTAAAACGTAGGCTAGTCCTTGACATCATGTACGCTGTTAAAACTACATGGAGATCATTCATGCTTCACATTTACATGTCCAAGACCTGTTATATGATGTTAAAATGAGTTTAGAAATCACTAGGAAGGGTAAAATGTGAACTTCTCATTTTCAAATTTACAAAACACACATTGTGCGAGGAACTAAACTCGGCACTTTTACAACGCCATTTCCTTGTCAGTAGTCAAGTACTTTCTGTTGCTTTAGGCCTCCATTATTAAAACAGTTTTCATATTTTTTGGTTATTATTAAGACAGCTGTGCTAACTGAAACTAAATCAGTCTGATTATGAGAAAAGCCTTTGTTATTTCCTATTACAGAAACAATACCTGGAATTAGTGCTTAGAGAATGAAAATGCATGAGGATTTCACTGTAAAGAAGTGTCTTGCTTACTGCTGTGACTACAGCTTCAACCCTTGCAAAAACAATACATTAAAAGCATTGCAGTTAGCCTATTCAGGGATTTGTTGGATTCTATACATGCAATCCGCAACCTTACCTTCACAGTCAGGAAAAGAGTGATGGCCAGGCTGACAGCTGTCACAGTGAAGTCCAACTATCCCTGAGCGACAAAGACACCTTCCAAGAAAATCACAGACTTCAGGCTGGGTACCCACTGAGTTACATTTGCACACTGCAACCAAGAAAAGAATTTTCAGACACAGATTCTAGAGAGCGCTCTTCTTTCAACTTTCAAAAGAAAAAAAAAAAAAGAAAAAATCCTCTCCCTGGTGGTCAAAATCTTCTCAGCAGATTGTCAGATTTTTTTTTTTCTTATTAGCTTTTATTGATTGCTCATCAGTAGGAATTAGTACTGAGGGAGACATTAATGAAAATCCATTAGAGAAAGAATCTGGCTCAAAGTAACTACACAGTTCAGTGTCAGTGTAGAAGTACACTTTGTCTGTCCTCACTCATGGACAGACTCATCAATCCTAAATAGTACTTCAAACCACTGAAAGCAGTTCCCCCTTTTCTAGGCTAAAATTAAACAATTTATGGTTTGAGATTTACAGTCTGAAGAGGGAAGGGTTCATAAAATATATAAGAAGGCAGTAGAGATAAATAAAGAACTCTAACAGAGACAGCTTTCAGGTATTAATATATCAGGCTGCCCCTTATCATCAAAGTAAGGTTACAAACTAAAATTAAATAAAACAAACAAAAAAAGATAAGTAACAGAAACACTTCTATTGGTATTCAACATGTCAGCAGGTATAAATTAAATTTACTCTCAAACTGAAATCTGACAGTTGCATCATAAAATAGACAGCAATCAATTTAATAGAGGCATTTTTAGATAGGAATTGCTCCTTGTCAAGTTTTTCTTTTTTGATTGCCATGAGTTTTCAGAGAGTTTCATAGGAACACATCTCCATGTCAAAAGAATTTCATTTCACTGCACTGGCACAGGCTGCCCAGAGAGGTTGTGGAGCTTTCTTCTCCGGAGACATTCAAGACCCACCTGGACGCCTACCTGTGCAACCTGGGCTAGGGAGCTGCTTTGGCAGGGGGTTGGACTAGTTGATCCCTAGAGGTTCCTTCCAACCCCTACAATTCTGTGATTCTGTGATTCATTTCTCATTATAAAGCACGGATCTGTATTTTTGGATATGCCTGCTGAAAGAGAATGTTTTGGCTTACCCTGGCAGAAGGGATAATAAAAATAGCCAGCTGCACAGGTATCACAGGAAAATCCCTGAAATCCAGTTTGGCATCTGCATTGCCCAGTATTTCCATCACAATCACCACCCAGCACTCCTGCACCATGGCACTGACATGCTGGAGAGCATAGTTGTAAAGAAAACATTTACAGTGTTAAAGTATTTCACTTGGAAGACAAATGTTGGCATTTACACTGGAGATAAATCTCCAAACATAAAAGAGACAATGGAACTTACGCTGACACTGGGGGCCAAAATATCCTGCTTTGCAGCCACTTTCTAGTTATAACAGGAACAAAAAGACAGAAAAGAACAGAAGTTAGAAAATGTGCAACTTCTTGTATTTTTGCAGAGAAAAATGCATCAGTACTTAGTAATTATTACTACTGAACCAACAAAACTATTTGCATGATCCTTACAAACAAGTCTCATTAAAAAAGGTAATTCATCATCACAAGCTTAGTCCAAGAGCACTAATTCCTCAGATAAAAAAATTTCTATTTAGAGACACCCACCTTGCCTATGCCTTCAGACTTAGATGCTATCACTGAAAATGTAAATAGTTTTAAGACTTGTAAGCAGGAGAACACATTTCCTCATTTTATCGTGGCAAATATTTTTCCTTCTTCATTTTAAACATATGTGAGAAAAGAGAATATGCAATAGAGCATACCCAGTGCCCTACATGAATAATTATTTTTGATGCTCTCCAGGGATTATAGTTGTCTACATGAAATAAAGCTTTGTGAGCTGCAGTGCAACAGCAGATATTTTCAAGGGATTTAACTTGTAAATGGATGTGCATTCTCTACCTGTACCTGTTTGCCACATTTGCAAAAAACATTTTCTCATTTGCTACCGTGATATTCAGTACTATAAAAGTAGTAGAAAATTAAGTGGAATAATGTTGCTTTTAGAACATTACAAAGTACTAGTCTTTTTTGTTTGTTTGTTCTACAGTTATTAATCCTGAATTATATTGCAAGTATTAATTTGATCTGGCACTGGCTGTGATGTCTCAGTTCTGCAGGATGATGATATATGCTAAAGAACCCACTGAGGCAATCACTGTATGTATTTCAGACAGCTTCAGGGTGGGCTAAATAAGAAATACACACCCCTCAGAAATTCAAGTTCTTTACTGCCAAAGGCAATGTACAATTTGCCAGGTGTAAGGAGACAGTCCAGAAACAGAGGCCAGTTAGCCCTAAGAGATTTACACTGCAAAGCAGCTGACAAGTGGTACATGTCAGAAAGCCTTGATGGATCTGAGCATTTAACAAGATGGTCAGGCTCTTCTGCAGATGTTTGCCGGAGGGTTGCTCAACTTATTTTTGATCCATAACTTCTTGGAACTAGCCAACTAAACTGTTCAATATGACTAAGACTATGCAATGAACTTCTGGTAAGAAAAAAGGTTCTCTGAAAGATAAATAGCAACACTGTCAAAACTACTGCATAAATCTTCCTGAAAGAACAAGCACTACTGAAATTATGAAAAATGATTAAATTGGGAAGATAAACAAAACAAAAAGAACTTGCCTATTATGTCACCAGCTATCGCATCTCTTGGATTTGGAGAAGTAAAAGGATAAGCAGGAATATCTTCAAAACAAAAGAAATAATAAAGTATATTTAAAAGAAATACACTTACTTTGCTAAAAAATCATGACAAATCATAAAGTTCTGTCCTGTCTATACAAAGAGAATGTATGAAATGAAGAGTATGATGAAATTATAGAAACTAATTACTGTTTCGTTCTCTTTCATTTAGTAAAGGGATAAGAAACGTCTAACTTTCATTCTCCGAATCAGGTAAAAGTCAGTCCACAAAAGAAATGCATGAAAGGCCTAACATCACTTGGAAACACTATGACATTGCTTTCCTGCTCTCTTTGTTTTTGTACAGAAAGCCTTCTTGTTCTTGACAGCATTACAAGAGCTACCTAGGGAACTACGTATTTATTTCAGTTTTTATTTCCAGTTGAAAGTTCATCTCCTGTTATTTGTCATTACAACCCAGTACCCAAAATGACAGAATTTGTGACAACACTCTCCCACTGCTGTATTTTTAGAATTGAATAACAGAGTCATAAGCTTTTATGCAGTATTTAATTTTCTCGATTGTCAATGCTTACTTTTAATTCTCAATTAATTAATGCCATTCAATTTCATTCTATTGCCATTTTCAGTAAATGGAAGCACTCAGTTTTTGTGTGACATCAGTTTTTCTCATGTGTTTATTTTCTTTGGCTTTACAAACACCTTTCCCTGAATCACTTTAAAAAAAGAAAACAACTTAAATGTAACCTTTTCTTCAACTATATTATCTGCATTTTGGCACAAGTATAAGAGCACCGCTGACAGTTTTCTGCCCTGCTAGGAGGGCCTTTCCAACATTATGCAGGCAGTAATTTACAACTATTTAAAATTATTTTCAGAATCCTCTGAAAACTCACAAACTTAAGTTTATTAGGGTTGCAAGTTCTAAATCCTTTGCGGCCTAGAGAACACAAAACCCTTTTCTCCCTTCTCTTTCACTAGCCATGGTCTACTTTCTAGTTCAAGTGAGTTATACATAATAACCCTGAGACACCATTTGAACATCTGGTCCACTGGACTTAGTAACAGAGAGATGTCTTGCATGAATTCTGAGAATGTTATACAACCTATCTGATTTTCAGGTAGCCATTTAGTTCTGTAAAGTAAACCAGACCCTCTTCAGTGTTACAACTACTGATTTCTCAGGAAATGTGAACATGAAAATCTGAAATGCCAGATGAGCCAAACAGATCAAACAAATCAGACATAATGAAAACAGTTAATTCTTTAAAGCACATTTAAAATACTGGAGAAGAGACATTTTGATTTGCATACTTACGGATACAAAATGGAAAACCATAGAATCCATCAGCACAGTGTTCACAGTTTTCTCCCTGGAAATTCCACTTGCAGAAACAGCGGCCAGATCCCTCCTCACAGCCCTCTGAGCGCTCCGAGTCACAAGGGCAAGCTAATCAGGATCAGAAATTTGGCATTTTTGGGGAAGAAATTGATTTGCCTTCTACAGCAGAGCAAAATGACATTATAACATTGTTTACAGTTGCAAATCTCTCATTATTTCAAGAAATAACATCTGCATGCTGTTTCCCAAGCACTCTGTATCATCGGTTAATCTTTACAGTATCCCTTAGAGGTGAGATCTATGTTATGCTCTTAGTGTTTATTTATTTTTTTTTATCTCAGAAAGCTGCATGTTATTACTACACTATCTTTTCTGTGGCTTCAGTTCATCTCTGTCCAAAGTCTAGGCTGAGTATCATGCCCTGTCTATCTTCCCTTACACATCACATTCAGCATTACAGCAGAACTTCACTATTTGACCTCCCATTCATATCAGTACCCAAACACAATAAACCAAAGCTTCCTCCTACTTGTCACAAAGCTCCATCAACCTGTTTGTAATTCAGCTCTTAGCTCTTATCTGTATTCAGTTCACCTTTTTAAATGCTATATTAATAAACATCCCATTTTACTATTTATTACAGATGGTTCAGTATTAGATAAAGTAGGAATAACAATTCTTATGACCTTTTGAGCTATAAAATAAAACTCACAGGTGACCAAGAGCCAATAGATACCTTACATGTAGATAAAGAGAGCAAAGAGAAGCAAAGTCACGAGGTTATGAGTAGCTTCTCAAGGGGTCATGCCAGCTGTGGGGGGTGTAGCTGATACTACCTCCTCAGCAGCATTTTATAGCTTCCTTCCTTCTATTGCCCTGCTGCTGGCCTCAAGTTTCATATTCACATCAAACGTGGAAAAGAACATCATTGAGAAGTGGTCTAAAGCAACACAATTTTATTCGCAGTTCTTTTCAAAAATCTTTTAAGCACTTTTTTTTTTTCCCTTCCCAAAAATATGCATCCCCTGAACTAGTTATAGAGAGGAAAAAAAGAAAAAAAAAAAAAAAAACAACCACAAAACCAAAACATCACTGCCACTATGAGAAACTACTGAATACAGAAGACCTTACATATGCAGCCATCAGGAGCTCTTGCTGGAATGCCATAAGGACGATAGTAACCTTTTGCACACTTCTCACAGTTAATACCAGCTGTATTATGCTGTACAAAAAACAGGAGGAGAATATGAACTAAAAAGAGGAACTTGGAAAAAGAACCAAGAAACAATAACATCCTTAACGCTGTTTCTATACATAACTAAGAATGGACCATCACAGGAAAAAGACATAAAAAAAGTATTAATGCACTAAAGACAGCATTTGCCATTTGGTGTTCTTTAACGCCATAATCTACAGCTTTCTTTTAGGGTATTCACACATAAAGTAGCTGAATTTTAACTTTAAAATATGAAAATGAGCTATTTAACAGAAGATAATTTAAATCTACAAGTGAGTGGAGTCTTCCTTACACTAAATTTTCTTTTTGAATACACTTTATCCAGTATTAGCAACATCAAAATAAACCAAAACTTCATCAGTCTACGTGAAACGAAGTAAAATTAGTTATTCCATTAGAAAAATATGCATCTCTGTAAATGTGTTTTAGAAACACGAAAAACATTGTAGGCATTTTGAAATAGAGTAAAAATACATAAATCTACAAAGTCCTAAGTATATTGCAACTCCTGCTGTAAAGCCCTCTTTTGTGGTGAAGGTGACAGGAGCATGCACCAGCGATGGCATTTGTGAGTTGAGCAATTAGCAATAACAAAACGTTCTAGCGGTCGCGGTCTCATGAGCAGGGGATGAGAGGAGGAAGTAAACCATGCTCTGGAGCAGCCAAAGCAACAGACACCTGCCCTCAGCCTCCTCGTGCTGCTTAGTTCCTCTCCTTAGGGCGTGTTGCAAGATATGGCTACAAACAGAGACTTAATGGGGCAGCTGGCAGGGTTGTTGATGGGCAGGGCACTTAGTACATCGTTATTGTGGTTGATACTCTCAGTTTGCTCAATAGCTCTACTTCCAGTTTTGCCAGGAGCTTCCTCTAGCATCGCAGCTGAGCTACTGCTGAGAAAGGCTAACAGCAGGTTGGGGAAAGTGATGCTCAAATCTCACAGTAGATGGAGACACACCAGTTGTTGCAGCACTTAGCCTGGCAAGACCACAGAGTGGCCCAGTAACACTACTCAAGACTGCAGGACTACCTGAAGACTGTGCAGCAATATCCTCAACACATTGCAGGGCACATTCTTCAGAGATTCCTAACACCTGTGTCACATTGGAGGCCCCATCCTGGGCGGAGCTGCAGATAGTGAATGCCACTCTCTGGGTCTGAGGCTGTAGAGAGTGCTTAGTCTCCCTCCAGGTGCTGGGGCTGGTGACAAACCTGGGCATAGTTTGTTGATAAGGATCAGAAGACACACCAACACCACTGATATTGCAGTAGGAGTGTTACAGACTGCCTGAATAAGAAGGTGGATTAAGTATTTTTTATGCAGCTAGAGAAAATCTTGCAATCACAGGCGTTGGTACTTTAAGATAACTTTAACCACCCCAACACAGCAGGGAGTAAGCAATTCAGAAGTTAATTTTACTTTATCAAAGACAATTTTGGGATGTAGGGGCTTATGATCCTGAAGGACGAGATACTCTGTTCAAGAGAACACCCACAAACTAGGAAGAACTGGCAGAACAAGTGAAAGCTGAGGGTAGCATTATGCAGTGACCACGAGACTGAATTTTAAGATCCCAAGATAAACAGGAAGGACCAACAAGATAAATTTACCAGACAGCGTGAACAAAGCGCTGCACAGAAATGTCAACTGGAAGAAAAAGGACATTTCTTCTGCTCATGCTAGTAAAAACAATTTCACTCTCTTCTGATTGCTTTTTGGACAACGTTTGATTATACTGTGGCAATAAGATGGAAAATACCCTTTAAATTTTACTAGGAACCAACTTGAGAAACAATCTTTTACAAGAATGCATTACTCAATGACATACAGCATAAAGTCTGTGACTCCAAATTGACATCAGTTGGTCCAAACCAGCCAAGCTTCTAAGAATGCTAAGGGTCTGAAGCACATGATGTGTAAGGAGAAACTCAGAAAAGGACCTTGACTGGTTTGGAGAACATATGTTTAAGGACAGCAGAGTGTCTAGTGGTGGTTTTCTTTACCTAGAAAGAGGTTACAGAGAAGATAGAGCCATGTCTTCTCAGACACGCACACCAGGACAAAAGCCAGCTGCCACAAGATGCAACTGGGGAAATTCCCACTAAACAGCAACAAAAAATCTCTTTAACATAAGTGTAATTAAGTGCTGTAATAAATTACCCAGAGACTGTGTAATCTCCATCCTTGGAAATTTACACAACTCAATCAGACACTTATTTACAGAAACTGATACCACTTGCATCTAACCTTGGTTTGAGTAGAGCACTAGTCAAATGACTTCCAGAGGTTCGTTCTACAATTCTATGTTTTTTCAATACTAAAAACCTTACTTCATGGCATCACCTATGCCCTCCTTTAGTCCTGATGATGAAGGAAAGCTCTCTGTGTTTTGCATCCGTGAAGAACCAGCTGGCCTGAGTTGGTATTTTATTTAGGACATTTCACTTCCCTTTATTAAGCAGAGAAATAGCAGAGTTCATAATAGTATGAAAATGACATTTTTATAGTTAATTTAATTGCTTATTGTGTAGCTTTATTTGAATCACATAGGACTGTGCATAAATATAATTTATGTATCATTTACATATTGACAAACAATGTTGTATGATGCAAATTACTTTCAGACACTTTTTTTCCCTGTTCTGTGTACAAGTAATAACAGTAGAGGAATGGAGATATCTAAACTGGTCAGCCTCAAAACTATTAGTGAGCACACAGCACCACTATAGTACACCTTCTTCAAATACCATTTACTTAAACAACCAAAATCTTTTTACCTGGCAGTTAATGCAGACTCCTCCACCTTCATAATGCCCATGAATATTTAGGCTTCCTCGATGCTGATCAACATCAGCATCAAAGTAGCAGTCAGTTGCATGTCCATGGCAATTGCAGGCTGGAAAAATAATACTCTAAGTCAGCTTTCATTATCATGCCAGAATTCATAGAACTATAGAATCATCATGGCTGGAAAAGACCTCTAAGATCATCCAGTCTAACCATCCACCTACCACCAATATTTCCCTCTAAACCACATCCTTCAGTACCACATCTAAACATTTATTGAACACATCGGGACAGTGACTCCACCCCCTCCCTGGGCAGCCTGTGCCAGTGCCCAACCATTCTTTCAGAGAATAAATTTTTTTCCTAATGCCCAACCTGAATCTCTCCTGGAGCAACTCAAGATCATTCCCTCTAGTCCTATTGCTATTTACATGTGAGTAGAGGCTGACTCCCAACTCAATACAACCTCCTTTCAGGTCATTGTAAAGATTGATAAGGTCTCCCTTGAGCCTCCTCTTCTCCACACTGAACAATCCCAGTTCCCTCAGTTGCTCCTCATGAGACTTGTGCTCCAGACCCCTCACAGCTTCACTGTCCTTCTCTGAGCATGCTCCAGGGCCTCAATGTCTTCCTCACAGTGAGGGGCCCAAAAAATGAACACAGTACTCAAAGAGAGGCTTCACTAGTGCTGAGTACAGAGGGATGATCGCTCTATTGCTGCTGCTGGCAACACTATTTCTGATACAACCCAGAATGCCATTGGCCTTCTTGTTAACCTGAGTACACCGCTAGTTCACGTTCAGCTGAATATTGACCAACAACTCCAGGGTTTTCTTTTCTACACACTGTGCCAAGCCTTTAGCATTGCCTGGGGTTGTTGTGGCCAAAGTGCAGGATCCAGCACTTGGTCTTGTTGAACTTCATCCCATTGGCCTCAGCCCAGCTATCCAGCCTGTCCAGATCCCTCTGTAGGGCCTCCCCACTTCCAAGCAGATAGACACTTCCTCCCACCTTGGTGTCATCTGCAAAGTTACTGAGGGTTGTCCAGATTATCAACAAAGATATCAAACAGGCAGGCCCAGTACCAACCTCCTTGAGAACACTGCTCATGACTGGTCACCAGATAGTTTTAAATCCATTTACCACCAGTAATTCAGGAATATAGCAGAAGTGAAAAAGACAACTAGATTATTTATATATACATATACTCATAAGCTTTGTAGTACTCTCTAGTGTGCATATTTACCTATCACCAACTGGATTTTCACACTAGAAACACAAAGATCATACAGACATGAGAAAGACATGCTGCTAGGCTTATTAGAGGAAGAAACAGTTGTACTATCTAAAAACTATATATTTATGCATAAAAGTAGAATTAGAAATCTTCAGAAGAATGGTCTCAGCAGTTTTTAAAAGTTACAAAAGAAAATGTTCAAAAGTTTATTCTATGACTCCATGTCCAAAAAATGCATAGTGAATGCAGCTTCAACCCAGATGTATTTATTTCAAATAAACAATTATAGATAATTTATGCATACTTTAAAAGATCTACACAAAAGGACTCGCACATACTCAGCCATAAATAAAGCGATATCAACAAACTTTGCTATATATTTATCAGCTGCTGTTCTCTTAATGGAGAAGTTTTAAGTTTAAATTTATTCTACTGCCTGAGAATTTTTGATTCAAAAAGATGTTTTGTCTGAAAAAAGCATGGTATAAAGAACAGTAACAAGAGTAATAATAATAAATTGATATGAAAAAAGGACTGAATTAGATGATTGAGAAAATGGATTTTCCCCAGAATATGGTTGCTTACAGTCTCAGCTGTGATAAACTTTATTTTGGATACTAGGTGATTAGTTCATCTCCTATATTTTCCTTCTTATTAAGCCAACTTAAGGTAACAGCTGAACTTGCAGAGGATATGTACATTCCACTCCAGCTCTGAATAATTGTTCTGTTACATTTTCAATTCCTTTTAACAGATATTTATACTTGAGTGCTCAGAAGAGACTGAAAGAGATGTATCTGAGAGATTTCACTTGTGGGCACCTCAACATCTCTTACAGATGCCCTCCCCTAGGAAGTTCACATACTAAAAACATCTGAGATGCCTCCCCTGATATGTTCATGGTGTTGTATATGCATCATCTGGCTTTACCAATCTCCTTACATCAAGGTGGGAGACCTAAAGCCAGAAAATCCCTTACCGTTTTACCTTCAACCAAAAGGTTGAAAAATACAAACTGCAGGACCAGTCCAACATTCATGACTGGTTTGCAGAAGATAATTAAGCTGAAAAATAGCTCTACACTTTTAATAGATCCTACAAATACAGTTTGAGTGAAGAAAAAAATGTATCTAATTTCCCATAGATCTGCCATATGTAACTTCACTGTAGAAGGTATTAATCAGAACTAATCTCTTAACTTTGATCCCTTCATTCATGGAAAGCTCTGTCTTCACTGAAATATTTCAGAACTGTAATACAATTATGAGTAAGAAACAATCGTAACAATAAATGAGCAGAACAAATCAAAAGCAGGACAACGTTTTTAACACAAACATGCCCTGTTTACATTTTTTCTTGCAGGAACAACAGGAAAAGAATGCAGAAAGCAAGAAAAGACTTCTAGAAGCATCTAGGTGCTAGGTAAGCTTTAATTACAAATGTTAAGCATTCCAGGGAAACCTTCCTAGGAGTTCCTCAAGTTATTCCTCAAGTTACAACTTTAGAAAGCAATGACTTCACGTTTGGGAAAATCTTCTCTTCATCTGAACTAGGGGATAAGACTCTGGAAAAAATGGATTCCTCCAAGTATCTCAAAATAACAATTAGGAAAAAAAAAAAAGAGAGAGAGAGCTCCAGTCCTCCAGTCCCATTTCATGATGGAGGAAGCATTTCCTTCTAACATAATGCTATCAAATATTATTCAAATTACCTGGTACAACTGGAAGCACAATATGGGGAAAAACAATTCTCCATGCCTTGCTGTGTGATCATACAGACAAAGTATGAAAACTGGATCATTCTCTGCATCTCCTCTAGGCCTTTCTTTCTTAATAGCTTTGGACAAGGAAGCCTTTTCATAGACATTGTCAACAGCATAGCTGAAGAAAATCATCAGATTCCTTCATGGTTTGCTGCCAGGAACCAGATAGGTCAAGCCTATGTTCCCCAGCTGAGTTTTGACAAATAAGACGTTGATTCAAGATATTAAGTCAGAAAATGAAAGAAGTGATCACACAGGGGGAAAAAAAAAAAAAAAAGATTGCTGAAAGGAACTGAAAGGAATGAAGACAGGATGATTTTTTACCCTCTGCCCAACTGTCAGACAAAATGAGGATCTGTGCACAGAAATGAACATTTTCCTTTCTCTACGCTGTAAAAACAGACAAATCCTCTGCAAGCTATATACAGCTCACAAATATGTCTGTTGACAGCGATGAGAAATCATTTAGTCAAAGTAACAATATTTTCTCTGCCAGGTGAACATAAACCTCTCCTACCTTACGAAGCACTTTCCTACAACTTTGAGCCATTTGTTGGCCCACACTGCTCTGAGAAACTCATAGTAAAAGGCTGACCCTGATACTCTACAAGATCCCATCAACCTTCTTTCAACTTCCCCAAAGGAATCTCAGGCTACTGGAAAGTTAATGAAACTGTTTTAATTCCTTTACTACCAGTTTCCAGAAGAGATCTGCACCTGGCCAACATTCTCAACAGATCACCTGGAAGTGCTAGAAGCAATCCATACCAAAAAAGGGTATCTTTTTCAGAGGCAGTTGGAAGTTAAGTTGTTTTGGCTCTGAATCTTGAAGGTGAACTTTTATAAACTCATTCTTTTAAGACCGTGACATTATTTATGCTCTTTGTCTATCTCTTCCTGGCAGAAAGTATTTTTCTTTCAAAGTGGGGAATTCAAATGAGGTTTCAAATATAGTCCAAAAATTGAGTCTCAACATGCCTACCTCTGATCAAAAGTTTTAATAAACTTTTTTTTTTCCCCTTCAACGCTCTAAGAACTGCAATTTTGGTTCAACAAGCAGCATCTTTATTCCACAAACTAATTATAGAGATACAAACATTTGGCTTCCAGATAAGCATCCCCTGTTAACGGTTTGTACCCGCTGGCTACACTAATCTCAGGAAAGGCAGACAAGTTACATAACTAAGGCCAGACACAAGGGAAAGCAGGGGCTGCCAAGACATGTGCTTAGAACAGAACATGCACAGAGAAGGCTAGCATTGTACCACAGTCACTGTTTTCTGGTCAAAAAAAAAAACAAACAAACATGCAGAACACTCATGTCTGACATTATGTACTCCTCAAGAAAAGACAGTCCATGTCCAAGGATTAAATACATGGAAGATGGAAGAAAGGTCAAGGGGCTTCTCTAGCTTGACTATTAAGTCTGTGGGCCTATAGCACTCCAAGAGCACAGGAAGAAACACACGTGGAAGAAACTCCTCATCTTTGTGTCCATTTACATCAGGTCAGCAAGGGGCAACTGCTGGTTTGAGAAAAGAGCACAACCCAGACCACTGTCAGTGTTAAAAAGGAAGCTCAGAGTAGACAATTAAAAGTAAGCCAAAGACAAGTAAGGCAGAAAAGCTGCATTGTTTTATGGGTAATGTGTAACACTGCCAAGGCAGGACTCCATTGCTGAAAGGATTTTCAGATACATTTCATGGTTTGTAAATTTAAGAGTCTTTGGAGAGACGACATGTTGCACTGGTTCCTGAAACAGAGGAGCATGCTTAATTCCCAAAAGACAGATTTCTTTCTAAAAAACTCTTTTATGAGAGAGACTTTTGAACTGCATGCCTTCATAATATTAAATATACAGTAGCTACAATGACAAAAGCAATGAATAACTCAGATTCTCTTCCCAACAAAAGACAGCAAAGAAATAACTGTATCGTTATTTCTTGCAATTCCCAGCCATAAACTCATACTAAATATGTCACTGTTTCATATAGACTGAATATTGCAGTACTTCACTAAGTACTCATTCCCTCCAAAAACAAAAATACATGCCATGTAGGTAAACCCACAGAGTCCCCTTCTGCTGATGGTACACAAAATCTAGAAGTCACAGAAAGGGTTCTCCCTTCCTACAAGTTAAGAGTGACCTATTTGCAAGTTTAATAGAGCTAAGAATTTATGCAGACTCTCTCTTCTGAATACAAAGACCTTAGGCAACAAGGAGGTAAGTTTCAAAGTTGTCCAAGATGCGTATAATCTCTGCTCTTCTAGGGAAGACCCATAGTTTGTCAGCACAGCGATGACTAGGTAGAAATGTTGATTTAACACATCACAGGATGATTTTGCTTTTTTAATGCAATATTCCCGCATGTAAGATGATATTCATTGTTTAATGAGAAGAGAAAAAAACAGAAATAACGTTCACTGCATTATTTAGTCATTACTGCTGTGAAGAAAGAATTTTCTCAGTTTACTGAAAAAAAAAATTGTCAAAACCTACTGTGTGCTAGGTACACACCATGGCTAATTCCTACCCACTCATCATAGTCCCTTTTAAACTAACTTATTTTTGACTACTCACGTTCACATATATTTGTGTTCCCAGCTGTTGCAGGTTGCCACTGTTTCTGATTATACCCAGGGCAGCAGTGGTCACAGGTTTCCCCACAAGTGTTATGCTGACATTCACAATGAAACCTGCAAAATGAAAGTCTCTTATTATACTGAAGTTAAATTTTAATTTCTTAATCTTACTCAGTCTGAGACTTGCACACAATGTGAAAAGGACAAGACAGCAGTTCATGTGTAGAGAAGTCAAACAGTACAACTAGAACATTGTAGAACTTGCCTGGAATTATTAATAACTGATTACTTTAATATTACATATTATGAGCTTATTAGCATAAATGAGTTCCAGAGTATTTATAATTTGATTCAATAGACTGAATTAAGAAAGCTTATGCTAAAATATTAAATATATAATAGCTTAAGACGAACCCTATTTTAGCTTCATTCCAAGGCTCAAGTGTGTTGACCTAGAGTAAATCAAAACATCTATCCCTTTTCTGTGCGTGCCTTTATAATTTTTCAGTTATGCTTTGCTTACAATTACTGTCTTCATTAAACCACAATAATATGTCCTTCTTGTTACATTTAACGTAGTTCATAATATTCATTAAGAAAACACCCTATTTATTTTCATATAGATGAATAGCCTCCCTAAGGGCAAGCTCTTTTAATGAGCTAAGTCTTATTATCATGCATAGCAACTGAGTCCTAGGAATAACAAACAGACCTTGAGACTGGAAAGTCTTTTCCCCATTATCTGCATAGTCTAATAACCAAGGGACAGCATAATTTTAGAGTGTAACCATTCTATTCTGGTAGATTTCACACTTTTTGCACTTACTTTTCCCCAGCATAGGCATATGAAAACAATCATTTGCTTGGTTATTCTTCAGTGGAAAGTAATGAAAATATTACATTATAATGATAGTTTATTTAAATGCCACCACAGATAAAAGCAACAGCTCTTTTAAACTAGGCTCTTAAAATGTGTTTTGGAGAGATTATTCGTGGCCATTTTTCTAGAGCAGATGAACCACAAAGCCCTAATCTAGCTCCACGTGAAACCAATATGTAAATCATAAAATTCACAGAGAAAGGGAACTTTCCTATAGATTTCAGATAAGTTAATTACCAGTTATACCTTCAAATTCAAGCTCACTCATATAAAAGTGCACCTATAAATGAAGGTTTAGTAAGATAATATATCCATTCTTTGACATAAGTATACTCCTACTGACAAATGACTGAACTAAAATGTGACAATAAAAACATTCCTTAAACAATTAAAGACTGTAAAGTTAATTGTAAAATATCCCAGATTTACTGCTCTAAACAAATAGTATTTGGGGTCAGATGTCCAAAGGATAAATAGTTATCAGTCCCAAGCTGGGCTCCCATGAAACATTTGAGCAGAAAAATGCAGACACTTCCACTAACTTCATGGCTGTTCTCATTAATAAAATAAGAATACAATACTGAAAGTCATATTACACTTTTCTAAGTATTTAAATAGTCAGTTCACTCAAAGGAAGTTTCATTTCAACATGAACAGAACAAAAGCTCTGAGCAACCTGATGTAGCTGTAGGCATACCTGTTCATGCAGTAGAGTTGGACTAGATGACCTTTAAAGGTTCCTTCCAACTCAAACGATTCTACAGTTCTAAAAACAGGATATAATTCATTCAGTTCCTGTTTTTATTTTTCCAAGTAATTATCAAAAGTACTGGATTTTTTCTGAGCTCCATAATGTTCCATATCACAGAATTGGCTGTGTTGAAAAGGACCTCAGAGATCATCTAGTTTCAACCCCCCGGCCCTGGGCAGGGTTGCCAGCCTTGCCAAGGTTGACCACGCTGCCCATAGCCACATTCAGCCTTGCCTTGAATGCCTCCAGGGATGGGGCATCCACAACCTCTCTGGGCAACCTATTTCAGTGCATCACCACCCTCTGAGTGAAAAACTTCCTCCTCACATCTAACCTGAATCTCCCATCTTAGATTAAAACCGTTCCCCCTTGTCCTATCACTATCAACCCGTGTAAAGAGCCATTCCCCATCCTGTTTATGCACTCCCTTCAAGTACAGGAAGGCCACAATGAGGTCTCCCCAGAGCTTTCTCTTCTCCCATATCTCTAGGAAGTTCACTTCTTGAGTTGGCCTTCTAATTTCTCACATTGGGAGGTGATATCAAGCCACATTTTCCAGAAAGAACTAAGGGTTTATAATGAATTATTAAATCTTATTATTTCAGATAAAAAGAAAATCTAATACTTTATGTTATTGTATTTCATATACAATAGCTCTTGGCATATTTTCGTATCAATTACAAGCAGACCCTCATTTTTTAAATTTAATGAAAATTTCTAGTAAGACTACTTTTGGCAGTAAAAAAGGTCATCTGAAAACATTAGCTGACATGAAATTAACATAATGCTCAGTTTACTTACCGGTATTGGTTTTCAGCACTTTTTGCATTACATACTTCAGCATGACCATTGCAAACACAACGACCACCAATACTGATGTCCTTTATACTGTAGTAATACTATGGAAAAAGCATAGTTGTATTCTTGTATTACGGTATAAACATCAACATCAGTTATTTCTACACTGTTAAATCTTGCTTATCAGAATTTTAAAGGCAGGATTTTATGCAAGGGAAAGCCAAGCAGTCAACAGTCAAATCTGTATTGATGTTATGCCTCAGTGTGTGTTCCAGCAAAATGAAGTCAATGCCCACAGGGCGCCTGATAGCAACAGAATACATTTGCAGGTTTGTGCAGCTCACAGCAAATGCATACTACCATAGCTCTCCACTTTCCAGCAGCTACACAGCCATCAGTAGCCAAGCCCAAAGCTTGCTCAAAGCCAGCTTGAGGAAGGGGAAGTAAAATACAGTCACAGCATCAGTTTGTGAGACCTTGGTCTGGTCAGCAAATAGGACACACCTGTGTGAGCAGTACAGTTTTGCTCATTCAGTCAGACACGGTCACTAAACACTAGAAACAGATCAAGATCACTTCCTCTGACAAAACTCACTGCTACTCAATATAGATTTGAAATTGTGACCTGAAATCAAACCACTCCTGTAACTCACCCTAATCCCTTTCAGGCATCCAGACAACAGAAGATAAAAATTCATAAAAAAATCAGTTCAACTCACTGAAAACCTCACTAGCACATAAATATCAACTGTAACTTCTGTATGTATTTTTTTGTAGCTCAGAAATTACTTAGTGCACCAAGTAGAACAGAGAGCTAGTGGTAATTTTTGATCTGTGTACCTACAGAAAAAAAATAAAGGGACAGTTTTAATGCTACTAGAGTATAAGAAAGGTCAGAAATTTTTGCAGTTTTGTCTCCTGCACTCTCAAGTTCACAATATAGCCCATGTAAAAGGGTATATACACTCCACTGCAGGTGGAGTTGGCTGCCACAGAAAGAAGCTTCTCTAAGTCTGACAGCTTTTTCAACTCTTTCACCCTCTGGATTCTGCAAAGCTACTTTTCTCTAGGCAGGTGAAGAATGCAGATGGGAAATAAGATCTGTATTATTTTTTCTGAACAATCTCTATTCAAATACACAAGTTAATTTCTAACTGTGCCTACCACTTTGAGAGGGTAAGAAAAATCTGTGCTTCCAGTGCCTTCAGCACAGCTAGAAATGACTACTGTGACTCTTGTAATTATATCTGACTGTTTTGGTTTTTATATAGTAAGATTTTTCACAACCAAGTCCACAGTTACGTGCAGCTTTGCAGAGCTATGCTGTACTACTAACAGTAATTGTACTGTTACTGCTTAGTAATAAATCGTATCAGTAACAGGCCAAAACAATTAATAGGTCACAGTACAGACATAAAACATACCCTATAAAATTAAATGCGCCATGAATTCAAACCATTAATGTTGGAAGTCAGGAAGTTACTTGGACAGAAGAGAACTTGTCTGGTTTTCATCTGTTTCTCTAGTACGTTGAAAACACAGACTTTTCTTAGGAATATTAACTCTTTCCTAGAGTTTGAAGGTCTTCACAATGAGAATTTGTGCTCTCTTTTAACAGTTCGATATAACACAATGTTTTATTCATTTGCCCTACATCGCATGGCCGTAACATAGAATCACAGAATGATTTGGGTTTGAAGGAACCCAAAGGATAATCAAGTTCCACCTCCCTTCCACAAGCAGGGCCACCATCCAACCTGATCTTGAACACCTCCAGGGATGGGGTATCCACAGCCTGTCCGGGCAGCCTATTCCAGCACCTCACCACTCTCTCTGTGAAGAACTTCCCTCAGACATCTAATCTAAACCTTCCCTCCTTGAGTTTATAGACCATTCCACCTTGTCCTATCACTATCTACCTTTGCAAAAAGTTGATTCCCCTCCTGTTTATAATCCCCTTTTAAATACTCAAAAGCTGCAATGAGGTCTCCTCGCAGCCTTCTCTTCTCCAGGTTGAACAAGCCCAGCTCCCTCAGCCTGTTTTCTTAGGGGAGGTGCTCCAGCCCTCTGATAATCTTCTTGGCTTCCTCTGGATCCTCTCCAACAGTGCCATACCCTTAATGTATTGGAGGCCCCAGACCCAGATGCAGTACTCTAGATGAGGTGCCACAAGGGCAGAATAAAGAGGGACAATCACCTCCCTTGTCCCTGCTGGCCACCCCTCTTCTGATGGAGCCCAGGATACCACTGGTGTTCCGAACTGCAAGAGCACGATGCTGGCTCATGTTCAGTTTTTCATCCACCAGGGCCCCGAGATCCTTCTCCACAGAGCTACTCTCCAGGCATTCTTCAAAAGTACCTTACATTAAATCTGTGCTGCTTGCCAGGTAAATAACTGCATTTACATTTGCCTGTAAACAACAACTTAACATTTAATTAAGGCAATAAGGGTACTAAATGTGCATGCTATCAAGTAACTGAAACAGTTTCATGACTTTTGATGCAGAAATCCACACAAACTTGCAGTGCCTCACCCCAGGGTTTCCTCCAATTGTTACTGATTTTAATTGTTACTTATTTTAAATAAAGAGGTTAAAAATAACAATATAATGTTAAGCTTACAATCTCTCTAATATATGAATTTCTATGCATTGTTCACTTAAGGGATTTCCTTACATGCAAGCAGAACTTTGGCTGTCAAGCCCTAGGATAGCCGAAGATTCCTATGCATCTCTCTCAAATAACTTGTACACAAATAGTAACTTTTGAGTAGGCCCTTTGATTCCTGTTCCTTCAGAAACTCAACTCTGTAAACCTAATGAGGTTCAAAAAGGCCAAGTGCTAAGTGTTGCATTTGGGCCGGAGCAATCCCAGGTATTTATACAGACTGGGGGAAGAAGTCCTGGAGAGCAGCCCTGCAGAGAAAGACTTAAGGGTTCAGGTGGAAAAGAAGCTGGCCATGAGCCAGCAGAGCGTGCTTGCAGCCCAGAGAGCCAACTATATCCTGGGCTGCATTAAAAAAGGGGTGGCCAGAAGGGAGAAAGAGGTGATTGTCCCCCTCTACACAGGTCTTGTGAGGCCCCATCTGCATCCAGGCCTGGAGCCCCCAGCACAAGAGGGACACAGAGCTCTTGGAATGGGTCCAGAGGAGGGCCACTAAAATGGTCAGAGGGCTGGAGCACCTCTTCTATGAGGAAAGGTTGAGGGAACAGGGCTTGTTTAGCTTGGAGAAGAGAAGGCTCCAAGGAGACCTCATCATGGCCTTCCAGTACTTGAAGGGAGTGCGTAAACAGGATGGGGAATGGCTCTTTACAACACGGGTTGATAGTGATAGGACAAGGGGGAACGGTTTTAATCTAAGATGGGAGATTCAGGTTAGATGTGAGGAGGAAGTTTTTCACTCAGAGGGTGGTGATGCACTGGAACAGGTTGCCCAGAGAGGTTGTGGATGTCCCATCCCTGGAGGCATTCAAGGCAAGGCTGAATGTGGCTCTGGGCAGCCTGCTCTAGTGGTTGGTGACCCTACCCAGGGCAGTGGAGTTGAAACTAGGTGATCTTTGAGGTCCTTTTCAACCCAGGTCATTCTGTGATTTCCTGAAAATCCCTTTGAATAAATAAGGATATAAATATAAAATAAAACTGATGAGATCTAGCTCCTCGGTTCTGTGAAAGATAGTTCAGAAGATCTCTGGATTGACTCCTAACAGTTCCAGTGATGCATCCCATTTCTTTTAATATTTGAAATCAGGGAAAGAAGATAGCACAGGGTTAGAGAGGAGAAGTAATGATTTTTAACAGACTATCTCAGCCACCTTCTTGCCTCAGATGGACCTGGAAAAAATACAGGGATTTACAGGTGGGTCACTGCAAATTCTGATTTTTTCAATGCTGCAAACTTTAAAAATATAATTATTGAATGGACGTTTGTCAAAACAGTACTTACCCGGCGGGTTACAGTAGGGTCTCGTTGAGCTTTTGATATCAAGTGGCCAAGAAGTGTATTAGTTCTGAGAAAATGAAGGCGGATGTTTGTTGCTTTTGTGAATTCTCGAAGACTAGGGGAATAAGTGAAGTTTTTTGCTCCTGGGCGGCCGTTTACCAAAGAGACTACAATCTAACAAGAAAAGTAAGCATATTTTTATTAACTTATCAGCTGCAAGGATCAGTACTGGGCACAAAGCCAGGTTGTGAGCAGTAACAGAATCAAAAGGTTTACTATTGTTTCTGAGCACATGTGCAACTGGATGTTTCACACTGAAATCAAGACCTAAAATGCACCAAGAAAAAAAAAACAAAACACACATCTTGGACTCTCCTGAATTTTCACTGCTCACATCACACTGCCTCAGTGTACCCACAACAGCGGGTACACAGAAAGTACACAATTTGATAGGAAAAATACATAGGAATAGTTACAAATAGTTACATTAACATTTGATAGTGTCAGTGGAAGTTTTGCCTGAGTGAAAACACCAGGTTTTGGCTCTTTCCCAAAGCACATTTATTTTTGGGTCAAGGCACAAACATTCCTGGAAAATATTATTGTTACCAGAACCAGTGCCTAAGAGCATATTAACGGTCTTCTAGAGACAAGTACATGGTGTTACTATAGAAAATCCTTCCACATGAAAGCAGTTTTATCTGACTTTCCAAACAGGTGCTCCGGTACTTCTCTATTTTTGAAGAAATTGGTGCCAGCAGGCTAGCAATCAGGAATCACTATTTAATTAGCAATCCAGTGTGCACACAGACTGTCAAGAGACAGTATTTATAACCACCCAGACAACACATTTTTGTTTTCAAACATTTCCTATAATCTGAAGCATGCAATAGGGATGGCACCAGCAATGTTCTTCTACATAAACTCAGAGCAACACTTTTTCAAGCATGCGTACTACATTATTAAAAAATATAGTATTTTACTTTTTTTTTCCTTAAGTAGTTAATTATTCTTTAACAGTCTACAGCATTTGGTCCCATGAAGAATTCATATGTAGTAAGTTAATTCATATGCAGAAACTATTCAGCAAATGAAGTCTTCAAATGCATATGGCTAAAGAGACGTAACCTAAACCATAATAAAGAATCCACACAGGCAGCCCTAGCCACTGGTGTAAGTTAGAAGAAGTCAGTTGATCCTCCAAAAATTTTTCCAGCTGCTTAAATTCATGGTTATGGATTTATTAATTTAGTTTCAAGCAGTAATAATAAAAAAATTACTTCATGTTCCAGGTTTTTATTGCAACAGTGAACTTCTAGAACTGCTTGCTTTCACCATTACATGTCATTTTTCTAAAAGCACTTACCTCTCCATTTTCAAGTGGCACAATGCGAGAATACTCTGTAGTGCAAATGACATCACTGTTCCTCCTCACAGGAACATTAGCTTCCTTTCCAAAGCGCCCCAAACAATCTGCTTTGGAATCTGGTCAAATCAGAATTATTTTTATTTATGAAAATATACACTATTGTTCTTATTTGAATTAACATGGAATTTTTACCTGAATTCTTCCCCTAATCATACAAAGACTGTTTCCTTCACTTATTGCATAAAAATGGAAATTCTTAAACAAACTGTGAGTGCGGTGACACACTGGAACAGGCTGCCCAGTGAGGGTGTGGATGCTCCCTCCGTGGAAGCACCCAAGGCCAGGCTGGGTGGGGCTGTGAGCAACCTGGTCTAGAGGGAGGTATCCCTGCCTATAGCAAGGGGGTTGGAACCAGGTGATCTTAAAGGTCCCTTCAAACCCAAACCATTCTATGATTCTATGATAAAACGTTTCTCATGCTAAGCCATTCAGTGATGCCTGACCACCAGACACTGCAGAATCTTTTCAAATATAAGCACAAAGAAGTTTATCTACTCCAAGATTTCATGCTTGTATATCACAGAAGCATAGAGGATGGAAAACACCACTAAGAACATCTAGTCCAACCATCAATCTATCACCACCATGCCCATTAAACCATGCCCCTTTGATTTGTGCAAGGAATTATTTAGTTCAGTGGGATGAAGGACACTGCATCTCTGATATACTAAAAGGCAAACCAAACAACACAAAATAAAAAATCCCAACAGGTTAAAAAGCAGTGATGTGTAGAGTTTCAAAACATCGTGCTCTATTTTAATTACTCTCTTGTGACCAATTTAACATCTATAACTAAGATAAATGTTTTTAAATATCCACTGCCTCCACTACAGCTGAAATATTCAGCAAAATACATGGCCTGATTTTCCTGCTACTGACAAATGAGTAAAGAAGCCTGCCTACAAAAGAGCAGTGATACAAGAATTTATACTTACGAGCAAAATATTGCCAGGGAGTGTAAGTTCTTCCGAAGTCCACTGATCTTTCTAAGATCCAGAGATCTGGACGAGGAGAATTTGCAAACTTGATAAGAATATAGGCAACATGGAAGAGCTGATAACAGAACATACAGAAGTATTATCAGAAGCTTTTTGAGCACAATAGAAGTACTGCAATACTAAAACTAATGCCAATAAACCCCTTTTCTGTTGCGTACAGTGAAAATGTTATCATCTGCTATTTCATTCCCATTAAAATAATAGGTCAGATTCTCAGCTGGTACCCTTTAAGTATCTCTATCAACCCTCCTTAACTGGTAATGTGCTCCAATACATTAAGAAAGCTGCAGACAGACTGCACTATATGTTATCTGTTACATTTCAGAGTAGTTCTGTTCCACATCTGACCAATTACTTGGGTGTGTTAAGGGCATAGTACTTAGCCTTGAAGAATTAGCACCTCAATTTATCACTGAGATAAAATACTTCTACAGAATCCTGACACATTCTCTCAGCTTGTTGCATTCCAGACATGAATCTGTGCTTGTAGTCAAGGAAAATCACACTAGTCAAAATGCACATGTACTTTACACTGGGACTCCTTTGGCTGTGTTTAATAATAATCCGAGTCATCTGTTCCCTCACTACAGGGAGGGATATTTGTAGATATTTTTCCCACTTTTCAAGTAGCAGAAGCAAGTCTCTCCAGAGTTCCATGTGTATCAAATGTAACTGGAGAGACTGTTATGACTGGCAAATTGCCCATCTCCTGAAACTGCTCAGAATGTGTCCCAAGCTTTCCAAGGCCAGGTGCTCAACATATACCATGGACATAGACCACAAAGACAGAAAGCTCACAAACACCAGCGTAAATATGGATTTGACATGAAATCCTAGTTTAAGTTCAGATTTACTTAGATCATTAGACTTCAAACTAAAAATATGTACAAGCTCCACATCACAAATTAGGACTGCTATCTGTTTCCATGCTTGGCCCATCCAGCTGTCAGCTAGGACCAATTCAGCAGCTCTCACTCAGGCAAGGTCACCAAAACCCAGATGCAAATGGTAGCAGAAATCTTTGTCCCTATCCAGTACTGTACATGACTTACTAAGTAATCATATCAAGCAAATTAAGTGGCAGTCATTCTATTGACAAAACCATTCTTTTTCACAGAGCTAGACATGGTGACTACACAGGTGGAGTAATGTCCTTAAATTACTGACTGAAAGTCCCCAAACCAGATGTCAGAAACAGTTGAATACTCTGAAGACTGTACCAAGATTTGATGTGAGTTTCTGATACTCATTGCCTATGTAGCTTCTGCCACTTGACTGGCAAGTCTCAGAATAGGCATATTGGCCATACAGCTGTCACATGCCATCCAGTACAGCCATTCAGGGTGAAAATGGGCATTCTCACAGCGAAGGACCACAGTTATGTATTTCCTAAAAGAAAGCAGGTTTGTGTTCTCAGTTTTGGACAACAAGATCTCTCAAAGCTAGGCCTGCACTGGGCAGGTAAGTGCTTATCCATGAACATTCTCACTTTCCCTATGCTTTAGCATCTTCAGGAATTCCATCCTTATATGCTCTAATAAGGATGGAGGACATGTTCATCAAATCAGATTTCAAGACAAGCATTTTAGAAAGCTCAGGGAGACACAAAAGAAGCATACAAAAGGCAGGCTGTGTTCTCCCAGTATGCTCCTATTTGTAGCCATGTATTAAATCACTACAACAACGACCTTCTACCTACTCTCCAAAAAAAGCCCATGGCACCTGCCTCAGCTTGTCATGCAGCTATTGTATTCTTTCCCTCAGATGCTACTCAGAGTGCTGATACAGCCTGTCTCATAACCGGTGATGCCTTCTGCAAGTGCAAGAAGAATAGTAGCAGTAGATTCTATTTTCACTGGACTTCTTCACTGCTTAAGAGCTGAAATATGAAAAATGCTCACTTATACATATCAGTGTTACCCAAGACTGTAGCCTTTCAAACACATCTAAAGAGAACAGTAGCCAACATGATCACACACAGTCTTCTGTGTAATGCAGTTGGATTAGCACATTGTGCTCTTCAAAAATCTGTGTGATAACTGCTGTTCAGCTGTGGAACTAGCTCAAGCCCATGACTGCTCCATGCATGTGAAGCTGAAGTACTGTTCAACCTGTGTTTGATCAAGAACCTTGTCTTCTACCAGCTCTGCTAGACCTTGAAGAACTGCCTCACGGAACCAGATTTTGCAAGCTTCCATGCAAGCCACAGAAGAGGAAGGAAAGGTACAGCAACGTCAAGTTACTCATGCACACAGGAACCTTCAGATAATGTGAGGGTCTCCCAGCATCCCATAGTTTGAAATGCTGCTTGGGTTTATATGACCACATTCATAAAGATAAAGGAGACAGGTTTTTAGGAAAGTTGAGAAACGTATAACAATGCAGTAAAAACTTGTACCAAGAGAACAGCTGTATCTTGCAGTGCTTGTCTGCATGAAAACAGAGGGTAAAAAATGTAAAAAAAAAATCTGAAATATAGTTCTGTTCATTTTCTCATGCAAATAAAAACAAATAAAATACAAAATAAAAACCCACAGCATTTTGTTTCCAGTAGCAGAAATGTTCCACTTTGAAAATACATGCTTGAAGGAAGACTTACTCCTCTAAATTTCCCCACACCACATCAGGTTGTAAAGTATCAGCACAGATTAAATCCTAGATTGTCAACAAATGGAATTTAACCAGTTCCATATTGATGTGACATTTTCCTGGTTCACTCAAGTTTTGGTTTGGTTTTTTTTTTTTTTCAGATTTGAAATGTCCTTGTAGGCAGTAGCCTTGAAAATTCACTAAAGTAAAACTGACAACATTTAAAAANAAAAAAAAAAAAAGGAAAATATCATTTATGTTCTCAGATGAGGATAATTCATCACTAAGAGCAACCACAAAGAGAGAAATATCTCCGCAGAAGACCTTGCAGGTAAGTTTAAGGATCTTAAAAGAGCTAATTTAAATTGAGAATTATAGCACCAAAACTGTTAATGATATAATGTTAGCAATCTCTAATGACATGTATGTTATTTATGTTAACAAAATAGAAAATTGTCTTTGACACACTGTATCCTCATAGAAATTCTAAAAAGTATAATAAAATTTATAAAAATCTTGTCTGTATTTTCTCCATTAAATTTTAAGCAATTCTCTAAATAGAGAAATCCCCAAGACTTGTTTGATTCTTGACATATCTGCAAATGCAAGAAAGTTAGATGTGCATATACAAGATTATATAATTTTTTTCTCCACTCTCCACCATAAACTCAAAATAGAATACTAAAATACTGAGATGACTTTCTAATTAAGGGCTGTACCTAAACTACAAAACAAAGACATACTTTGTTCTGTGCAGTTCTTCTGTGTGCTGCACATGTAGGAAGAAAAAAAATTTCTGGTGTGGTAATAAGAAAACTGAGGTCAGATACACTACCTATCCGAGGCAACATAAAGGTTTCAGGATGAGTTTTAAAGAGACAGTTAATAACAGTTCCTCTTCATACAATCCAAACGTTAAAAGAATGGAGAACAGCTATTTCCAGAAGGAGCTATCTCCTCAGACTGTATTAACAGGTATAACTACACCACCAAAATTACTTCAGATGATCATTCAGTAGATAAAATTCTCAGATGTGGACCACTGCAGGAGTGGGATTTTAAGGAAGTGTGAATTGGTCATACCTGGTAATAACAGTAGTTATCATTTTGCTCCAAAATATTCCTCAGTACCACTGATTTCACAAAGCTGGCATGTGCATGCCCACAAGCCTCTTACTGTAATGAGGCATTAAGGTCTCAAGCATTGATTTTTCTCAAAGACCAATTGATAAAAATAACAATACATTTAAATGAAGTAAAAATCCTGTGTATTATTGATGCAACTGAAACTTTGTTATTGCAAAGAGGTTAAGACCCCCTTTGTTCAGTAACCTCTCAGTAGGACTTAAGGTGCTCTTAAGAACCAGAGACTTAACTAGTCACCCCTAACAATCAATATTTAGCAATCTCTAACCACAGGTTTTGCAGATGAAACTGTAATTCAAAAATGTCAAGTAGAGACAGCTAAGACAGCCTTTTTGGCAGGCATCTGCCAAAGTAGCTACTGTAGAGGTGCAGAGAAAGGCCCACATAGATGGTATCTGAGAGGCATTAGATCAACTGAATGCATTCCATGCAATTTAATGACACGTGTATATGCAGCAGTGCTAAAGTTACAGAAACAATGACAGGGACTGGGGAAGTTCATGCTGCACAACACACAGAATCCATTCCCTACATGTTAGACTCACCCTCTGGGATGCAGTAGCCAGAAATGAGCAGAAGGCTTCCAGCACTGTTCACTTAGAACTGTGCATGCTGTATTCATACCATGTCTTCATTCAACCAGCCACTGATGCTAAGAAGCTATGCTTTTATTTGATTATCTAAGTAAGTGCCTGTGAACATGCCCTCTTTTCTCTGTCACAGTCAATGTACAAGATCAAAAGGGAGTATTACTCCACATTTCACATGCAGCATTCAGGAAGGAACACTTTTGGAAATGAAAGGGTAGTCCATTGTCCAGGTTCAGTCTGTCCTTGGTCTTTCTGCCAAGACTACAGGCAAATACATCAGCAATTGTCAGCCATAATCCTGAATTTCTCATGCAGCCACTTTTCCATTGGGAATTGGACAAAGTCCAACTCAATGCTCGTAATTATTTCTTACATATGGCCTGTTTCTACACAGAACACTGAAGCTATTCATTTGGGAGAGCATTTGTATAGTTCAGACCTCTGTTGTTCAGGAGATAAACATCCCCTTATGAAGGCTACAATCCACAGTACAATGAACACAGAAGTACTGTCAGCACAGGAAGGAAATATGGGGAAGTGTGGAGGGTTAAAGGCTATCAGCAGAGATTCTGCTTTTACTACACTGAGTTGAAAATGAGGTAAAGACAACACATCACAGATTAATATAACATGTAGAGAAGGACCATAGTAGAGGAGACAGGAGAAACTGAAGTATAGACATTGAGGGAAGTAAATGAAATCAGTAAGTGGGAACAAAGATCTTCCTAATCAGATGATGAACACAAACAAGAGGGAGGTAGTATCAGGAAATCTAGGGAGAGATCCTTCAAATGTGTCTGTACATTTTGAAGATTAATTCTTTCAACGCCAATTCATGCATTATTGCAAACAAACAAACAAAAAAAAGATAATAAACTGAGTCATTCAAACTGTCTTTTTATTATAGCTTTAAGAACACATCATATAGCCCATTTCCTAAAGCATACTATATGAGCAAGAAAGGGTTTATTTAGGGTGACTAAATCTGTCAACTCTGCTTAGGATGCTTGTATTGGGACAGAGGAACAAATGGAGCATTTGTTAACTGGATCTAGTTTCAGGATCATTGCTTAGATGCTAGTCAGTAGTCAAGTACAATGAATGCAATGACTACTTCTGGAGGCATGGTTCAGCACAGCTTACCCTGATAAATCTCCCACCATCCTGATAACTTCTCCTGAGGAGGGCCTACAGGATGCTTTATATTTTACAGAATGGTAGTTAAATTAACTTTAAGTTCAGATCCATTTTAAGAAATAATGTCAGAGCACTAGTAAGTTAAGAGTAATTATTTTAATAAACACAGTCATCGATTAATATTTCCAGTGACAAATATTCTCTGTCAAGCTACACACAAATGATTACTATAAAACAAAAACAAAAACTAAACTCTTAAGAAGAATCTACCATGTAAAAACAACTCAGAAAATATGTACAGTTGTGAGAGGGTTTTACATAATGTTTATGTGCTTCAATTGGAAGACAACAAAAACATGACATACTCCACAGGCCACACCACAAAACTGAAATGTATGTTTCAGCTTCCTTCCCTCCCTACTGAAAGTACTATTTTGTACACTACACTTCATTTTGTGTCTCCAGTTTACAATAGTACCTAATTAATAATATCATTACAAAAAAACATTTAATGTATTAGTGCACAAGACCTCGCTGAGTCTTAAGTCTCTCAGTACCATACTATCACCACAGGAAGCACAAAGAAATTACAGAAAAAAGCAATGATAAAAATTCACGGACAACACTTTATAAAGAATAACAGTTAAACATTTATTTTTCACCACGCACTGAAACTTCATCTACTTCTGAACATAGAGTTCAGAAAAAAAAAACACCTAGGAGAGTATTAGTGTAATATTTGCTGGGCATTAAGAAAGCCAAAAACAAGAACACACCTGCTACAGCCAGGCAATCCAAAGAGTCACGGGAACAGCAACAAAGTTCACTCAGACATTACCAAAACATTTTAAATGGGTTGAAAACTACATTGGGAAGATCTGGATCAATTAAAGGAATATGCAAGTCTTCATTTGATCCAAATATTTTAAGCAAGTGAGGAACAGCCAAAGCATAAGTATGTAAACCGAGAGATTGCCTCAGGGATCAACATTATAATTATTATTCAGAGGTCTGTGATTGATTAGAACTGTAACTATAGCACAGAAAGTCAGAAAGGGAAGTAAAGCAGGACTTTTGCTTCAAGGTTTTTGCTTTTTCCTCGTACTACCAAGTACAACAAAGTGAGCATTCTTTTAACATAAAGATTTAAGATACCAGAGGAATTTTGACTGTCAAAATCCCCCCCAGTCCTTAAGAAACAGGAACAGAAGCAGGTGGGTGTTCAAACGCCATTTTTATAAACTCTCAAACTTTCAACTATTCAATTAAACATTCTCTTCAGAATAGTAACAAAAGGCTCCACTGGGACTCCACTCTGAGTCTTAAAGACATAATGGCAGGAACACAGCTAATCAAAAACCTTGCGCTGTCACTCTAAGCTCTGCTTCCTCTAATTGTGATTATTTGATGACAAACTTACAACTCAGTCATTGCTTTTCTGCATGCACATGTACCTTACTGCTATAATAATAATGCCATATTTTGCACATGCATAAACATGCAAAAGTACTTCAATATTTTGTCTTCAGAAAAAGGTGATATTAAAAGAAAGGATAGACAATCAGCCAGGAAAACCACATTTCTGATATCTTTCTCGTATCACAGCATGTAGTTCTGCAAGGCATTTAGGGACATGTTTAATTTTAAGGACATTAATTTTTCCTTGGATAAAAAAGAAAATCTGCACTCAAAGTATCTGTCTCTGACTGTCAAATGCATAGAAAGTTTGCAAGATTAACAGAGTAAGCTCTTAATTTTTGGGAACCTGAAATAAGGTAATGAGAGTTGAGGTCTCTGTATTTACCTGTTTGCTTGAGTAGACTTCTTTTGTCACAGTATTTACTTTTCTTCATTATTACTAGTTACGTGGAATACAGTATGAATTCAGGATGAGAGAATACTAAGCAAAATGTCAAAAGTAAATCTGAAGTTCAAACAGATTCTGAGATTAGGTTTTAACTGATTGAACAGATATGAAAATGCCCGTGAAGTGAAAAAACAAACAAACCATACGAGCCGTAAATCCTCATCCATCCACCAAATAAAATTATCCCTTCCTGATCATAAGACCTGAAATCATTTTGACCTTTGTTTTCTGTTTTCCTTGTTTCCTCATAAGGGAGTTGGGAGCCACCATTCCAAGTAGTACCAGAGTAAATAGAAACACACTATCCCCTGCTGAGAAATCTTTTAATAACTACTAGAATTTCAGCACATAGTTGGCCTCCAAGGAGTCCCACAAGAAGAGGGCACTCAGTCAACATCCTTACTCCAAAGGAAAACAATTTCTCAGAAGTTTACCCAACCCATAAAAGATTAAGTGATTGTCAGTAGTTCCTCCAGAGAAGTTAACAAACAGTCAGTGGGAACAGTGGTTTGAACACTTTCATGTGCGCTCCATGAGGTTCTGATGATGATGACATTCAAGTATTGGTCACAAATATACTAGACTACACTGCAAAGCAATTTACAGATTCTAGTCTGCAACCTAATTATGTATTTTGCAAAGACCAGGATGAGCACAAGCAGCTCAAAAGGAAAGGTCTGCTATACTGGGAAGTAATTGTCCATCCACGCCTGCTTGGAGCACCCTGCTCTGCATTTAGTGCCCCTACTGAAAAATACAGTTCTCTACAATTTGCTAGGGGACAACAACCAAGTAACTCACTTTATGGGAGCACACATATCAGGGGATGTAATACCCCTAGGCAGTGCATTTTACGAGAAGCAGCAACATGACTCAGAGAGATAAGACCAAGGTGTGCCAGGATAGAGTGGACACAGTGGCATAAAAATTAATCAGCTTATACATAACTCTCCTGAAAATCCCCATTTCTATATTTAGTTATCTAGCATTTCTTCACTGCTAATACAGTGGATTAAAAAGCACTACAGAGTGGAGGTATCCTCAAAATAAGACTCATTTCAGTTATGCGAGGCATAGGAGCATTAAAACCCTATGTACTAGAAGAGGTAAAATGATTTGCACCAGAATCCCCAACAAAGCAGCAGCAAGGCCGTGCAGAGAATTTTACTTCCTTTATTATTTCTCCTTTTGCTATAAACTAAATCAAAATCTGATTAGAAAAAAAAATAACCCTGTCCTATATACCACCAGTGTCAGTAAATAGTTACTACTGTCTAAAAAATTAATTACATATATAGACACATATATACTGTAGCCCCCAGTATATATTTATAGCCACATATTCTCAGCTGGTGTAAAATTGCAGAGCCTAACTAATTTCCTTGGATCAGTGCCCAATTAGGGCAGCTGAGAATTCAGCCTTATGGCTTAAAAGCTACATTTACAGCTACAGAGGCTTTACTGTTAGCTATTTGCCTATCACCTGTAGAAGATATACAGGTGTTCATGTTACTGTCATCATACTAGTTCCTATTACACTGTTTTTTTGCTGTCTCCACCTTTTTAGGCCATGTTATCAATATTTTTCTGTCTACCTTGAAGATCCTACTGGATGACAGAGGAGTCAGAAGAATCCCTGAGGCAAAAGCAGACTCCAAATATTATTCTCAAATTGTGTACATGTAAAGGATCGTGAAATCTCTCTCTGTGGACTCCTGATAAGGGAGAATTTGCAACATAAGGCAGAGCCTCAGTTTCACCTGGCCAATTCCCTCAGATTAACAAGTTTCAATGTCTGTGCAAGAAAGCATAGCATCACTGAATCAGTGTGACACGTGTGGCAAGAGTCTACATCGTTAGAATTCCTAAGGAAGATGAAATCACTCTAATAGTTAAATTGGTTAAAATAAATAAATAAATGAGAACATAAACCAGATGGAAAGATACGGTACTGGAAGTTAAAAATCCTTTGTTCAAACAACCCTCCCAACTACAGAGCTTTTATACAGAAGCTAGAATTGATCATACCTTAAACAACAGCTCATGCACTCACCTGCCCCAGATCTAAAGTGACATTGACTTCATTGTACTTTAAGCCCTTAGAGAGAGGAGGGCTTTGCCACCAGCGCTCTGTTCCATCAATGGCGTTTGTGATTGGGTGAGCTTTATTGGGATCACCAGCATTGCAGTAATCACAAAACTGTCCCTGAAACACAGAAAATTAGAAAAATGGTCTCAGTCGAAATCATATACACTGCAGATGTGTGCTGTTGTTCACTGAGGTTCTGAATTAGAGCTCTGGCTAAATATTGAGTTAAATCTTGCTTCTCTATGTTTATACTTTTTCCTTGCACAGTGATTCCTCTTGCAATTAAAACTCACACTTATACCTTGAAACACAAAATGAAACTTCAGAAATATCTTTAAGGAAATGAGAATAAGTCCTTTTAATAAAACATTTACTGATACTTTGCTGAAATTCTCTCTATTACTTCTGCAGGCACAGCTGCAGAAATGTAATGAAACAAAGGCTCTTACAGCTGGGATAAGACCAACATAAAATTTACCTTCAATTCTCCTAAAAGATTGTGAAACATCAACATATGTACATAGACCGGTAGTAACAGACCCCTAAAAATCATCTACAACCTGTGAATGTATAAATTCACAGTTATAATTTTATAACACGGATATCATTTTTTTACATGTTATTATTGTAATGTATTATACATTCCAAAATCAGAAACTTGAAGAAATACACATCCATGGAAAATGCCACGGATTATACAGAGTGTTCCCTTTAACGATGATGAAAGAATCCCATTGTATCTTCATTTGCCAAAGTTAACACACAATTTTTAACTCACAATTAAAGCCATGCTCTGGATACGCCCTGATAATCTCTCTTTGATAGTTTCTAAAGCTCTTTATACTGTTCCATACAATAATGATGAATAAACTTCAGGGAAACTTAATTTTAATTTGGCATCTTGGCTTGTCCCATAGCAGTATTTTTATCTTCAAGAAACTGCATTCTACAGTCTCCTAAGATTAGTGCTGGAGAATTGAAATTAGCTATTAAGGAATCTTTTCACTGCCCAATTCACATCTTATTCCAATCGCTGGGTGCAGATAATTGATGTAAGGGAAACTGTGCCAAGCACGGATCTTTGTAGAACCCCAACAGAAAAATGGCATTTTCATTAAGTGGTACAATCCCCTTAATTTACTTCAGCCAGACAGTTGCTTAAACTGTTCAGACTGACACATTGACACTGTATTGGGTTTGTGTCTTAAATGAGGTAGTATGCCACATTTGAACCTTTTCTAACTAAAAACATTTTTAACAAGACCTGACATCTTTTTGCTCTTTCCACAGCCCTTCTTGTCTGGCCTTAAATATATACCTGCCTTGTGAGTATTAACACAATTCCATGCAACTGTTGTTATTTTGTGTGCCACTGCTGTTACACTAACCAGTGCTATTTAGAGTGGTCACACTTGTCTATTTCTAACACAGCAATAAGAGCAGTGGTTCTGTCCTAATCCTGCTCTTCTTGCAAGTTCAGAAGACAAAACCACAACTAGTAGATCTGACTCATTAAGTCTTGAGAATTCCTTACAGTACTTGAAGAGAGCTTATAAACAGGAGGAAAATCAAATTTTAACAGACTCATAGTGATAAGACAAGGGGGGATGGCTTTAAACTAAAAGAGGGGAAAATCAGGTTGGATGTTAGGACAAAATTCTTTACTCAGAGGGCAGTGAGGCGCTGGCACAGCTGCCCAGAGCTGTGGAACCCCATCCCTGGAGGCACTCAAGGCCAGGTTGGATGGAGCTCTGGGCAGCTGAGCTGCTGGGGGACAGCCCTGCCCACAGCACAGGGTGGGACTGGGTGAGCTCTGAGGTCCCTTCTAACCCAAACCTTTCCATGATTCTATGAATTCAAAAAAGTTATTTAAAAATGTACTAAACCTATATGCACGTCAGTTGGCTAACTGTGGGAATCAAGTTATAACACATTTCTCCTCTAAGTTAGAGAAGATTTGGATGATTTTTGTACAAACAACTAAAGTATGCCAGGACACTATGGGATTCTAATGTAGTTGAGGCCACATAGGCTGTGCTAGCTACAAGTAACATTGCCAGCTTCTGCAATGAGGCCAGAGAACATTGTGTCACAATCTGCAAAAGTAATACACAGAGAAATGAATCCAACCACCAAAAACAGCAGTTGCCACCACATCAGAGCATCTTTATTGTTCAGATTTCCTGACAAATGCATACCTAAGGTTCTGACATTGATAGTACGGCACCACAAGCCTCCCCTAAACAGTTCCGTAGCACACACGGAACATCACTTTTACTTCACATTCACAATGATTTGGCTGGAAACACACAGGAAACAGTTGCTGCCATGGGAGTTTCAGCCTTGATTTGGCCACAGCCTCACGAAAGGTTGAATGAAAAGAAAACAATGAGAAGCATTCAATGCAAGTATTACATTTACATACGTTTGCTCTGTGTTTCAGAATACCAGAACACTTGATCTGAACTCAAGATACTATTTTTTTCTTTTTGGACACATAATTCAAAGCATTTCATTGCAACAACCGGAGTTTCAGTTATTTAAAGTACATTCCAGCAAACCTGCCAACAAGACAGGAAAAAAAATTACAAAAAAAAAAGAATAAATGATTGGGCTGAGCAGCCTTTCCCGCTCCCCCTTGGCAGTACCTACAGGCATGCTCATGCTCCCCCCAGCCTGCCTGCCTGTCACAGGACACGTCTCTATCCAGAATCCTGGGCACCCAGCCACTGCTTGAATTTGGCTGCAATTCAACAGTCAGGCAGGTGTGCATCCACTGGTGACCTTCTTCCCCTCTTCCCCTCAGTTCTCCTGCATGGAGGAGAGAAATTAAAACTGCATAAAGCAGTTTGCTAAAATGCTGAAAACGATGAAAATGTGACATCTGCATATAATAGAAAGCTACAGCGATGGAGAATTTGTTCACAAATTAATGCCTAGAGGAACTGTGCCCACTGGCAGGGCAGGACAGGTACGCAATGAATTTTAACTCACACCCGCACACCACTGTGGACAGATCTGCAGGCAAAGCCAGGCACGCCATTTATCTGCCAGAGATGCTGAAATATTTTGCACTGCAGCACATTTGTTCATTCAGCACTGCTCTTATTAAGCTATTGTCCCTCTTGCCAACATGCCAAGTAAGAAAGACACACTGCCTTCCTCAGTGTACATCTAGCACTGCCTCACGAGCCTCAGATTACACCTGGTGGCTGAACTAAGCTGCATCTGAAGGAACCACACACCTGAAGGGCTTCCAACAGCCTCATAAAGAACTTCCAGGATTTGCTGAGGATGATTGACTCCACTAAGAAATACAATCAATCACATTAAGAACATAGAAAGAACCAAAAGACAAGATGAAGTGGTCAATGCAAGTACTTGAAAGGAACTTATAAGCAGCTGAGGGATCAACTTTTTACATGGTCTAATAGCGATAAGACAAGGGCAAGTGGCTTTAGACTATCAGAGGGGAGACTTCAGTTAGATCTTAGGTGGAGGTTTTCACCAAGAGGATGATGAGGCACTGGAACATGTTTCCCGGAGAAGCTGTGGTGCCCCATCCCTGGACACGCTCAAGCTAGGTTGTATGGGGCCCTGGGCAGCTGAGCTGCTGGGTGACAGCCCTGCCCACAGCACAGGAAGGGACTGAATGGGCTTTAAAGTCCCTTCCAACCTAAGCCATACTATAATTTTGTGAGAAGCAGCAGCAGAAGTAAGGCTGAGCTGCTCTTTTTGCCTTACTTTAATTGCTTGTGTTAGCACCACAACAGAGCTCTCTCTTCCCTGCATAGAGGGGAAGATCACCTTCCTCACCTTCTTTCTGACTTCCCTGCTGATAGCACAGCATCCACCATCCATCTTTGCTCAGACTCCAGATGTGAGTGACTCAGGTGCACAGCTTCAGCCTGGGACCGTCTCAGAAGCTGCTAGACCCACCTCTGCCATCATGTGTAAAAGCTTCCTGACCCTCCCTCAGACTCTAAAAAACAACACACAAATCATGCTTATGCTGATCTAAGTCCTACTATGCACACTGTGCTGCTATCACGTTTTCCATGACTGGATTTCCCTGGCGTTTGGAAGGAATTTTCCAAATTTTCTCAGAACACAACTACAGATGTATCCACACGCTGTACCTCAGTGAAGCTTTGTCAGAGCTGGAGAGCTGCATCCACATTTACACGAGGGCTGCAGGAGGCACAGCATGCTCCCACCCCTGTGCTGTGAGCCTTCCAGGGGATGGAATCAGCCCTGACCCATAATTTACCTCTGACCAAGGGGCTGCAACGCAAACGTCTAACGAGAGGATCTCCCGCCCTTCCAACACTCAGCAAACCTTCATTTCCAATGGGACGTGAATATATAAAGGGAACAACTACAACAACAAAAAAAAAAAATCACGTCACAAACAGCAGACCAAGCAGTCCCCGCCGGTTACCTGTATGGCTCTCCCCAGCGGGGCCGCAGCCGGCCCCCCCACCAGCTTGCAGTACAGCTCCGGCCGCCCTCCGCCCTCCTCCTCCCCGCAGGTGGCCGTCGCCGAGATGCCGGCCGTCTCGGCCAGGTTGAAGTACGGCGGGTGGAGGCTGAGTCCGAGGGAGCCGGGGAGCTCCGTCTGCGCGGGGCACAGGGCGAAGAGCGGCGGGAGCAGCGCCCACAGGAGCCGGCGGCACGGCGCGGAGCTACCGCGGGCACAGCCGCCCCGCGCCACAGCCATCCCGCTCTGCCCTCGCCTCCCCGGGACGGCCGTATAGCTGCGGCGGGTGGAGGCCGGGGGCTGCCCGGCTCCCGTGTGCGGGGCGGGGAGAGGCGCGAACACACCCCCGCTCCGCGGTAGGAGGCGAGGGCTCGGCTCGGATGCGGCTGCCAGGGTGGGGGGAAAGGCTCCCCGGGCTGATGGAGTTGTGCCAGGTGCGGGCGATCCGCCCACTCCTCGGGTAGACGTATGGCTAGCAGACCGCTAGCATCCCGCACTCGCGGGCTTGTCTCGCATAAAACTGAGGTTTTTCTAGGCTGTCTCGAGGTGTGCACTGCTCCTGTCTGCAGGCCCTCGGGATGGCACCTTGCCATCTCATTTGAGGTACTTGGCACAGGTTTTAGGAAACAAAGTCAAGGAAGGAGAAAGAGGCTAAAAGCCAAGACGTTCCTATCAGCTTTGCCACACTGCAACTCTCTTTCATACCCATTCACATTCCCTCCCCTCTGCACAATCACACGTTCACTGCTCAGCTTCCTTAATAAAATTGATAGGATTCAGACAGAAAGATACATACCTCTAATATCTTAACAGTGATTCACATGAGTAGCAAAGGATTTTGTAACTCATGAAGGCTATGCTACATGCCACGCAGCACTAGAAAGGGAGATCTATTTCAGGAAGCACCAACCACAAGCTATTGATTTTGTCTGCAAGCAAATATCACCACCTCTGGCTCTGTGTCACTATGGCTTTGCACAGCATAGAACCATCTGTGGGAAGCTGTTTTTCTGTCCTCTTTTGGAAAAGCTGGCTTCCATAAATATTGCATACTGCCAATGTAAATATATCAGATTCAGGTATTCTATCTATAAATGTTTTCAATTTCTAGAGCAAATTAATATTCTCGTTTTCCAACTGTGACTTTGGGAAAATGAAATCATCTTAATGCACATCTGCCATGTAACTTCCCCATGATACTCTGTACTTGATAAAAACTGTGAGAATCACAGAATGGCAGGGGTTGGTAGGAACATCTGGGGGTCTTCAAGTCTAAACCCTTGCGAAAGCACAGAGAATGTCAAACTCTTCTTTGTCACTCTTGTCTCTCTCTGGTCTCGGAAATAAGCACTTGGGAGCATTTTTCTGATAACCATTACCTTAAAATAACTAAAGCACAGACCAGGTGATTCAGACAGATTTGATGGAGCTTTAAAAAAAAAAAAAAGAATGGACCGTGAAAGTGGAGAAAATAACTGTATAAACTTTAAAATCTGAGATGGAAATTGTGTCATCTACCTACTAGAATCAGTTTCAAATTTTATCTGACTTGTGTAGAAGAATGCCTTACAACTTTTCCTGGTATACTTCACAGGTAATTCAGGTAAGGAAAGCATCTTCAGGGCATCCTTCACACACTCACCTCAAAGAAAAGATTTGGTAAGCTGCTTACTACATTGCACATCACAAAAGCTCACAAGAAAGGCCCTTTCTTAAACAGAAGGTAATAGTTAACTTACGGGGGAGCATTCACATTAAGAAAACTAGGCTTATTTTGTGGTTTAACCCAGCAGCAGCTCAGCACCATGCAGTTGTTCACTCACATCTCCCTCCCCAAGTGGGATGAGGAAGACAATTCGAAATAAAATAGAACTCATGGGTTGAGCACAGAACTATTTAGGGAGACAGAAGAGGAAAATGGAAACAAAAATGCAACAATAATATAGAGAGCCGCAATGCAACTACTTGCACAGCACCAACATGACAACTCTCTGACACCATGAAGTCTCACCCACACCAACCTACACACAGCACCTCCTGAGCAAAGGCCAAGCCCTACCCGAATGCCCACGGCATTATATCTGTGCATGTTTATATTTTTTATAAATTTATATGGATTATTTATATTTATATATTTATACCTTCTGCACTGCATCATGTGGTACAAAGTGACCCCCGGCCTCATTCAGGCACCTGTGTAAAATTCCACATTTTGAGTTTTGTTGAAAAATCTCTAAGTGTACCTAAAGATGTAGGTAGACTTTAGGAAAAGAAAAAGTACTGTCAACTTCTGCTTTTGGTTCAAAACAGTTGGGGACAAAGTGTTTATAGTGGCATTCCCAATGTGGGTCCTGAATAACCTGCATTCTACAAGAAGTCAGGGATGAAAAATAGAGCAGTACAATCCCCTCCCTCTCCCTGCTGGCCACTCCTCTTTTGGTGCAGCCCTGGATACCTTTTGGGCTGCAAGCACACACTGCTAGCCCATACTAGGCTTTTTTCATCTACCTGTATCCCTAAGGCCTTCTCAGCAGAGCTGCTCCCAAAGTGTTCTTCTCCCAGTCTGCTTAGGACCACAGGAAAGAAGGGCAGAGTAAGGACTGGTTCCCAGTGAATGTATTTATTATTTATTATTTTAAATATATATTTTAAGCTAAATCCAAAGCTGGCAGAAACCCAGAGAAAAGCACTCAGTAACTGATTTGAGTTCGCCCTATCTAACACAGAACTTTATCCTGTTAATATGGTCAATATCAATCATTAATGAGATGCAGCTATATCTTCCCCGCATGTCATCTTTTGGTTGTAAACACAGGTTCCAGAAAGAACAATAAAAAATAATTACCTAGCAGCTCTTGTGAATCAGCATTTGTAAGACAGTGGCCCTCAGCAGAATATATTTTCTCCAGCTACCTGCCCTTTTCTTTCTCCTGGTAAGTCCTCTATTCCTATTTGCTTCATCATTTATGAAGTTTGTTTTCCTTATTTCTTCCTGTCTGCGAGGAGTAGACTTTGTTACTTGACAGATGTTAAGAACAATATCAAACAAATATAGGCAATTGAAGGTGTTTCTGTTTCTTTATTATTTCAGTGTGAACATATTATATTACATTAGTAGGTTTTTACATTTTTATATTAGATATCATTCTCTGTGTTCAAATTTTCTATTTTAAGGCTGTTCATTTAAGAATGAATTTAAAAATAGGAGTCAAAGACGTTTGCTCCAAAGTTGCAGATATAATTTGTTTCATTCTCTTATTGATTTGTGCAGTACAGCACAACTCATCTCATCCTGTCTCTTTTCAACTCATACTACTCATAATGTATTTAGGACTTGGTACATTCAGTTCACAAACCAAAAGCTGCAAAGAAAATGGGAGATTTTCACCTCAGCAGCTAACTAATTGTAGGATTGGACTCCTACCATAACATAATTAAAAAAAAAAAAAAGAAATTAAAAGGTGGCACCAAGTACTCTGAAACATAAGAGACAACAAAACTAGAGCTAATGAGAATATGTAATATACAACATGAGCTGTACAGCAGGTCAGTGAAGAGAGTAGGAACAAAACCAAAGATTGCTGTGCAGGCACCATGCTAACCATTGTACGTGGATGAAGTAGAAATTCACTCTTTCTTTGAGATAATAATGAATGCCTGTAGGTAGCTAGCAAATCACTCAGAGTAGACTTGAGTCAGTACTGAATAATCATTCAAGATCTAATTGTGCATCTTGTCCCTCTATGGATGTTTCATATATGGCATTTACATTGATGCCAATCCTAAAGATTTCATCTGTGGAAGAGCCTTCCTGCAAAGTACTGGAGCTCTTTCAAATTTTTAATCAATTAAGCACATTTGTAGCCTAGGGTGCAAATACATATTTCAAGCTCCAGTGAGGGTCTCTACTCTTACCAAGGAATTAAGTTATCTATTATGTCTTGTCATCATAAATGCTTAAGCGTGATTATTAGTCCGTTCATGTCCATAAGCAAACTTCCAGTAGTTTAATAAAAGCATTTTGCAGTACACCTCATCTAAAATAAGTTTATCTGCACACATTTGAGTTTGATAGCAAAATAGTGCAGTGACATTGGCGACCTGGCAAATCCAGTGTGTCCACTGCACTTCATCAAAACCTATTCATTCTCTTAAGGCTCATTTTGGCCTCTGCTTTTCTGATCATTATCTGTTTCATCTTGCAGAATTTTCATGTGTCACATTTAAAAACCCTAACATGTCACTTAGAAAAAGAGAAACCTTCCCCTTCAGTGTTGTAATAAAGAGGCATACAGTTAGGACCCACATCTGAAAAAGCTGTTCAATCAGTTGCCTGCAGTTCTAAGTGTACTCCAGAGCGAAACTTCAGAACTGCACTTTCAACTTGTCCTGTGTGATTTCTCTTCATTTTCTTTTTCTTAGAGCTTGAATCTCTGCAGACATAAAGGACCTGAATGCAGGCTCCCTGGCTTCTCTCTAGCTGGGCAGATGGAAGATAGGAAAACAATTAACTTCCAACTGAGTCATAAAATCAACAGATACAGAGGATAAGTAACAAAAGGAAATGGAAACGATAGCTAGACTAGAAGTCTGAAACTAGAATTAAAGTGGAAGAACTTCAGGAAGGCAAAATTCCAATACTGGGTGGGGAAGAATAAAAAATTAAAGAATAATGTACCTGTAGAGATGCTAACATATAGGTAAAGTTTAAACTCAGCTGCTGGAATGCTGAAATCCATTTGCACAAAAGGGAGAAAGATACACCAGTGCATATGATGGATTGAAAACTAGTCTTAACTAGTAGACTTTTCATTGAGCTCTTTGATGTGTCACAGTCTTTGTGACTAAGAGCATTTATTCCCTGCAAGTGAATGATAAAGAAGAAATAAAAGGGTAAATGTATTGATATACTCAAATGAGCATCTGTGGAAATTATTCCATACTTCTTATTCAAGTAAAACGCTAGCTTCTTTCTAACATCAGTTAGAAACTCTACATGAAGAAAGTTTAATAATGCACTTGTGATTCCTAACATCTTGGTGTTCTTACACGGGTTTATGCCAGCAAATTTGATATTAAGTAGTCTAAGTAGTCTATTGTAAAAGGCCTCAGCAAAAGGACCAGGGAGCTAACAGAAAAATTCAAGATTGTTTATTGCTGAAAGGATGAATGCATACAGTTATGAACACGTTGGGTAAACTATTTCTATTATTATATAAACTTTCCCTTTTTCAGGTCCAGTTTTGTAAATTCTCCATTCTATTTTTAAAAGATTTGTAGTACACATAAATATTCAATCTAGTTTGCTTGAGAAGCTGTGGAATTTGTTTCTAGAGTGATTTTTACTATTTATCTTGCTATCACTCTTCTAAGAGTATCGCTTAAAATAAAAAGTAACTCAAAGTACATTGTTTACATGGCAGTTCTAGCAGAATTAGCCTGTGTTTTTGTGAATATCATACAAACAAAAAATAGCACATGTAGAAGGTTATACGGCAGTTTAGAAAAAGGAAAAATTAATATAAACAATAGACCAGATGGAAAATCTTTTATTTTATTGACTGCTTCAGTTATTGATGGTGGTTTACAGGTGCTTGCCTGAACAAGAAAAATTTAAACTAAGCCCATTATTGTAGAACATTTTATTTGTAGAATATTTATAATGCCTGTCTTATACTGTAAGGAACTAAACTTCTATTACAGAATCACAGAATCACAGAACTGTAGGGTTTGGAAGAGACCTCTAGAGGTCATCGAGTCCAACCCCCTGCCAAAGCAGCTCCCTAGCCCAGGTTGCACAGGTAGGCGTCCAGGCGGGTCTGGAACGTCTCCAGAGAAGGAGACTCCACCCCCTCTCTGTGCAGCCTGTGCCAGTGCTCCGTCACTGCACTGTGAAGAAGTTCCCACGCACATTTGTGTGGAACTTCCTATGCATCAGTGTGTGGCCATTTCCCCTCATCCTATCACCACACACTGCAGAGAAGGGTCCAGCCTCGTCCCTTTGCCTCCTGCTCCTTAGATATTTAGACATTGATCAGATCCGCTGTGAGTCTTCTTTTTTTCATGGCTGAAAAGACCCAGGTCTCTCTTAAGAGAGGTGTTCCACGCCATTTATCATCTTTGTGGCCCTCCGCTGGACTCTTTCCAGGAGATCCCTATCTTTTTTGTACAAGGAAGCCCAGAGCTGGACACAGTACTCCAGGTGAGGCCTCACCAGGAGGTTCTTCTAAAACAAGTATTTCACAGACATCACCAACATGGCCATAATGAAAACCTTAAGAATTCTTGTTCTGCTAAAAGTAATGAAATTAGGTAACATGAAATATACAACAAATTTTAGAAGAGTAACAGCATTCTGCTTTGAAAAGATCTCATGAAAAGTTAGTCAGAATCAGATGCTGTGTCAACAAAGGGGTTTGTGTTATATAGGTCTAAGCAGCTGAAACTGAAATTGCTAAACACGCAGAGCAGGCAGAAAAAGATATTTCTCAAAGGGCAGTACTATTTAAGGAATAGGAATTTCTAGTCATTATACCTTTCTGTTCACAGCTCTGTGAAGTTCTAGAAAGTAAATATATGTCCTATGCTAGCTTCATGAGAGACTTAGCACTGTCTAATTATGTAGGTATAATTCATAATGGTTTGTAACCAAAGAGCTGTGAATTTCTGGTTTCTTTACGGTGCACAAGTTTCTTAATGATACACAGCATAGTATCTGTATCTCTAACGCGAGAAAGGACTCTAGTAAAGTGGCCTGTCCTATTGCCAGTGGAGATGCAGACTCTGCAGCTAGAGTTGGCTAAAACCATGTTAGCAAAGTTTGCTAACTTTGGGACGGAACAAGTAGTAAACTTTCAAAACTTTACATGGGATATACAATGATTTTATTTTTCAGAAGTTTGTTTCAGCCAAATGCATAATCTAATTTGGATTCTTCTGCAAGCTTGAGACACAGTGTAGGAAAAAAAACGCTGTTTCTCTTATTAAGCCTCCCAACTTGTATGGCTGTTTTAAAATAATTTAAGATCTTTACATAAAAAGTACAGAAAGACTATTCTGTTACTGGTGATTGTAAACTGGACAGTCTCTGAATTCTCTGAATCTACCTGGATTAACTTCTTTCTGAATTCTTCAGTCTTTCGTTGTCAAATTAGGTTGATTGTACAACAAAGATCTCAACAAACCCAGGTAATATTCCTTGAAGAATCCCACACAAGTTATTCCCCAAACCTCAAATCAGTCTCATAAAAGAGGATGCAAATATACTGGAAAGGAATATCAACATTAATTAACTGGATGCTGTCCTATGAATTATTTCTATAAGTTGACATTAAATGGCAGGTCTTTCTAATGGCAGAATCTCAAGTATCAGATCTTCTTGAAGTTGTTAGTAAAAACTTTGTCCGTAGACTATTAGCAAGAGTAACATTTTTACTTGAAATGAACAGGGTATTTTTGTTCCTAACTAGAGTTTGGTGATTATTTAAAAAAGACAGGGATCTCCTAGAAGGAGTGCAGAGGGAGGCCACAAAGATAATAAAGAGCGTGAAGCATCTCCTGTGTGAGAAAAGACTGAATAACCCGGGTCTGTCCAAACTGGGGAAAAGAAGACTGAGATGGATCTCATAAATGTTTATAAATATCAAAAGGGAGGTGGGAGACAAATGGATGAGGCCAGGCTCTTCTTGGTGGTGTGCAGACATAGGCCAAGGAGTAATGGCCTAAAACTTGAACAGAGGAAATTCCATACTAAAATGCAGAAGAACTTCTTTACAGTAAGGGTGATGGAGCACTGGAACAGGCCACCCAGAGAGGCTGTGGAGTCTCCTATGGAGATATTCAAGACCCATCTGGACACCAACCTGGGTGACCTATTGTAGGGTACTTGCTTTAGCAGGGGGTTTGGGCTCAATAATCTCTTGAGGTCCCTTCCAACCCCTGCAAGTCTATGATTCTGTATGATTCTATGATGCAGATGAGTGAAAAAAGAGCAAGATGTAAAAGCATGTTAGCAAAAATATCAGATGACCCTGTACAGATCCTACAGGGAGCAAGCAGACACCAACATGCACATCATATTCCCCACAGTGAAGGATAGCTGTCAACTCACCAAAACATTCCAAGCCACCACTAGAATGAAAGCTCCAACTTTAGGACCTAGCAGAGCAGGGATAATATCAGCTAAAGGCATAGAAATGAGGAAGTGCACATAACTGTTTTAAAAGCATTATTATTAATGTAGATTTATTTTTCTGCATAGACTTTTCTTTTTATACAGTAATTACATCTGCTTTAATCACAGATCATACATGACTGATAATAAGTGTAGTTTCAGATTTTGCAGGCAATTAATAAAGGCACTTCAAAATTAGCTCCTTGATGTTTAAAATAAGTACAAAGGGGGATGGCAGGGGGAAGGCTTGTTTTGCATGTGTCTTCTTTTTTGTCATTCATCCAAAGAATTTTTTGTTTTTCTTTTGTCAGAATACTCAGCATTTTGGCTGAGGAATGCTAAATGCTTGGTGTGTTACAATAGACTGGATAAATACAGGGATTTTCCAGGGGTGAGGTGGGGAGCGTGTGCAGATTACTCATATTTTCCTCTATCAATGGGCGAGTACAGCTGTGCAACTGGACCAGAGCAAGGATGACTCCTAACTATGCAATCTGCTGAGCACATTTGGTATTGTTAAGTTTCAGGAACAATCAGAACTACCAGCTCTTTATGTAATCAGAGTCATAGAATCGTTAAGTTTTGAAACAACACAAGCATCACCAAATCCAACCACCAACCCACCCCCACCACATCCACTAACCACGTCCCTCAGTGCCACATCCACACAGTTCTGGAACACCTCCAAGGAGGAAGACTCCACTACGTGGGCAGAGGTTAATGTTAGGTTCACACCAGGCCATACAGGTGAGCTTACGCTGTTAGCAGCTTTCATCTGCTTTTCTATAGTTCATTCTACTGTATACACAGACGAATTTTGCCTCAGGAAAAAGATCCGCAGCAAATCCTCTGCTTGCAGATTTGTAGAATAAATGACTTGGATCTTCCAGCAAGCATTTTCTCTCAATGCACACACATAATTTTCCTGTGAATGAGATTTATGTGAGCACATCAAAAGAAGAAAATCCCCCAGGACTCAGTTTAAACCAACAAAAGCAAAGATATTCAGGAATCTCCCACCACAGCAAGCCCCGCTTTGCCTACTTTATATCATACAGGCTTGGAGTGAAACCTGCAGCCAGGCAGAACAGGACATGTACTGGCTTCACAGCTATTCGTTTGCATAGAATTAAAACTAAGCCATGAAGAATTTACTGGCTTCCTGAGGGCAGTATCATCCATACAAGTGGTGGTGGTGCAAGTGGTGGTGATACGTGCAGGATGATGGGATGCTCCCCCTAATGTGCAGGCTGCCGAGCACACAGCGATGGCTTTTGGTAGTTGTTTTGTTGTTTTTTTAACTTGGTTGTCGGTAATAGTCTTTTTTATTATTATTATTATTTTTCTCCTGGATGTAAAGGGAAAAGACGGAAGTGTACAAGAGGTGCCCTTGGGGCACCACAGCCCGGCGATGGGATGCGAGGCTGCGGGTCGCGGCCGTTTCAACGCTGGTTTCTGAGGCTCAGGCCCGGTCTCCAGCCCTGAGCCAGCTGCCGGGCGATGCGGCCCCCGCTGCGGGGGTGGGCAGGGGATGTGGGGGACCTGCACCCCTCGATTTAATAGCCATGATCGGGACCGATCCGAACAGCTCCCTTCTGGAGGGAGGCGCCGCGCCCCGCCCCGCCCCGCCCCGCCCCGGGCCGCGGAGCTGAGTCGCTCATCAGTGCGGGGCGGGGCCGGCGGTGCGCAGGATGTCCTTCAAGGTGAGCCGGGCGCGGGGAGAGAGGGCTGGGGGGATGCGCTCCCCGTTGTCTGCTTTCTCGTATGTTTAGATCTGTGGGCTTGTTTTTATTTATTCTAGCGAAACGGCGGTGTTTGGGAGCTCTGCCCGGCACCGCTGGGTGCCCCAGGAGCTCAGCGGTGGCTGCTGATGGAGCCGGCACGTACCGCAGCTGCCATCCCGGGAAGGATGCGTGTTTAGCGTTACATAAACCGCTCGTTTAGGGTCTGTGCCGCAGGTTTGGCGCGGTCGGAGCTTCCCTCTGACTTTTCAGACCGGTTGTGTAATAGTTGGGAGCGGCATTTGGCCGTGCTCTGCGTCCCAGGCTGCGGCCGCCGCTAATGATTCCCTGTGATTGCCATCGCTTTGTGTGCTTCCTCCAGCCAAAGCCGTGCGAGAGCAGTCGTATTCGAAAGACTGCCCAAAATAAGTTTTTAAGATCCGAGGATTAGTGAAATCAATTGGCAGAGAGCTCAGCGAGCAGCGATTGCTGCTGGTAACAGAAAGCATTTATGCCAGATGCACATCTCAGTTCTGCGCTGCCTGGATGCTGTGTTTGCTCCTCTCTCATTGATCAGCAGCTCTGTGCCAGCCCTTGGCCGTGTTGGTTCTGCTGCATTGCTTTCTCCCTTGGATCGTTCACTGAGCCTCCCTCCCACCCATCACTGTACCATTCCCATGCTGGGGCTGCTCGATGCCACAGGTGGGTCCCACCTGCAGCTGAAGCCCACATATCTATCCATGACTATATCTTCAACTGCTTTTCTCTTTACTCATGAGCCTCTGAATAGGATGCATTATTATCTGATAAAGACCTCTGCCTTTCCTCCTAAATCCCACTTAATAATTTTGCTCAAATCTGGACTGGTTTGGAAACTGAATAGGAAAATAGTATTTTCTTGCATTTTGACAGTAGGATGAACCAGTCCCTGAGCAATGTTCTCTTTCCCCTCTCTATTCTTTCTCTCTTTCTTTTCTTTCATCCCTAAGCTCATAGCTTAAGAACTACATTCTTCCTCCACAGTTGTTACCTACCTTTCTGTGAGCTGCTTCTCTGCAAACAGGAAGGCAATAGGAGGGCAGGGAGTGCGAGCGGGTGGTCACAGAATTGAAATCATCATATAAACAATTAAAAGAAATAGCACAGCCAGGATTTGCAGCAATGCTTTAGAGACCTTGATGAAATAAAGGAAATTGCTGATGCTGGAGGAAATGACATGATGAAATATGCAAATTTTCACCAAAGCTATTAGCTGATCACTTTTTCAAAGGTTTATGATGTTCTTTTCCACGACTGTCAGAACTCAGTATCAGTTTCCTTAAAAAGTTCTTAGAAGCAGATGAGCTATATAGTAAGACTTACACCAACATTTTAAACAGTTAATCTCTTGAAATTCAACATTACCTCTCCCTAAGTATCTGATATAACAAGACTGAATGTTTAACTGGACAACAGCAGTCTGTCATATCATATCCTCTGGTGTAAAACCAGTTTATTGCTCAAAAATTATTCAGTTAATCAAATTATTAATCCCATGGTAATACTCCATATTGTGTTTTCTAGTGATGTGAGTATTGCTGACTGCAACTGAAAGTAAAGAGCACACAGACATAAATCCTTAGTTTGAAGGCAGAAGAATCACTGCATGGTACTTCTTGTGGTCATCCCTGTAAAGTGCCCAAGTTGCTCAAATGATTTTGCAAATTCTTTTCATTTCAGCATATGGAATAGATGGAATAGCTCAGATTTGTTTACTTTTTCTATCTAATCACTACATAGCTGATAGATAGTCGGAATGTGCTGTATATGCAGCTTTTGAGTAAGGAATTCCCACACTGTGGAGTCATGAGGGGATGTACAAGTACTGATAGCAGTCATTCCAAATTGGGTCAGAAGCACTACTGGGAAAAACCTGTTTTGGTGTCACTGATGCATTTGAGAGTTCTTGCATATCTTAGATCTGATCCAAAGTATGATGATGTCTTTGCTGGAGAACTATTCTAGGGATTACAGAAGTAATAAAGAGGTAGGGGTTTATAGTTTGTCAGGTTGAAAACTTTGGATGTCTAGTTTCAGACTAGGTTAATGCTAGCAACTTGGTTCTCTCCTCATGTAAGCTAATGAAAACAGGTAAAGAGCTCCTGAATAGTCACTCCTGATCTATAGAGGTATCGCTTAATAAAATGAAACACGTTGCTGCTCTGCCAATGTATAGACAACCAGGCTGGATAAAACAAATCTTTCTGTGGATATATCGTCATACGCTGCAATTTTCCAAAATTTTAAGGGATGGATTTAGGCAAGAAAATAAGGAATTTGATTTCCCATTCTGTAAGATCTAAAGATCATTCTTTTGTTGTTGTTTTCCACATAATGTAATAATAAAGACTATATTCCTGACTGCAATCTTTATAAATAAATATCTACCTAATAAATTAGAGCAAAAGGGATAACATGGACCACTGGGTGTTAAGGTCACCTGTCTTCTTTTACATGAAATCATAGTGGTTGTAAGGGGAAAGCTGGAAAAACTAGTTCCTGACCAGTTGCCAGCAAGGGTGGTATCTCTTTTAATCAAAGCTATTAGAAGTTCACCAGAGGAAAAGCATTTTATGAGCTGTAAAAAGAAGATAAGAATTTAGCCCGTTGTTTCTTTTGTAATTTTCTTCTTCAGTCTTCTTCTCTTTTGTGTGTGGGTACAGGAAATATTGCAAACATTTTATAGGAGCTATCTTATAATTTATTGAATGGATGAAATTTAAGAGCTCTTGTCTCACGCAGCTGCCAAGTTAACAATCTGGTAACGCCTCTGAATATCAAAAAGGCAACCAACTACAAGTGCTCAGTGTGTCTGATCTGTAATAGGTTCACTAAATTATTGATCTTGTGTCTGCTGGTCTTTATGAAGTTTATCACACGTGTCAGTGAAGGAAGTAATTTCAACTGATCTACATGTTTATTTTAAGTGTCAACCAGAAAAGTTATTCAGTTCTTGTTGTCTACCTCATTATTTTTGTGTATCGACATTAAGACATGGGAAAGTAAGTGTCAAATATTCTGATGCAGAATGACTTTTATCTCCACTCTGTACTCTCTTCGGGTTATTTCGAAGGCAGGATTCACTGGAGAGTAAGCTCCTTAGTTATTACTGACACTGTTTTGGTCTGAGATTACTATCAGTAAAATGACACTTTCCTGAGCTGTTAGTGGTGCCAGGCCTTAATAAAAAAGAGAGACAGGAGTCTGCTCTGGGATATACGTACCATTGTCACCACAGCTCTGGTTCACCTCAGCACTTTAGCCACTATATTGGTTACCCATCAGGCCAACATTTTAGCAGCTGCCCAAATGGATGAGACAAGGAAGTCAGTGGCAAAATCTGTGTCCTTTTTTGCTGTCCTACAATTTACTCAGACAAAGGACAAGCCACTTTATGGCATTGTTTCTAGCACTGAGAAAGCTACCAGTGTGACTAACAGTGGTCTGCGATGTCAACGTTTCACAGTTTTCCAATTTTACCTTACATTTTGCCTTCCTTTTATAGAAAATGAATTCATAAGTGTGTAGACAGCAAGAATCTAGCCTTTCTTTCCTAGCATAATCCAGCAGATATATCTTGATATATTGGGATTTTATGTGCAGAAAGGAAAGAAGTGGCAGAAGGCTAACCTGAAATGCAGGAGGATGTCCTGCAGCAGGACACGTTAGCAGGATGTGATTCAGCCTCTATAACTGGGCTTAGCCCCACCTCAGAAGCAGACCATCCAGTTCATTGGTTTTTTTGTGATGTTTCCCTGAAGATCTGGACTAGCATCATCAGCCCACAGTACAGAGCAGACTAGAAGTCATGCTGCTATGGACACAGGGAAGACTTGAAACAGCATGAGGCAGCACAGGGAGACTGATATCTTTAGTTGCACAAAGAAATCAAGTTAGCTTCTGTCCTATGCTTAGCTGTAAAAGATCAAACACACTAAACAGAAACATGCCTGGCTTGAATTTGCATATTTGTGTTTGTCCGATCCATCTTACAAAATTGTTTGTTTCTGCTTTTTATTTTCATCAGAAAGAAACACCGCTCGCCAATGCCGCATTTTGGGCTGCAAGAAAAGGAAACCTGGCTCTTCTCCAGCTGCTGCTGAACAGTGGGCGAGTAGATGTAGACTGCAAAGACAGTGTATGCACACAGTGCACATACACCCAGAGCACTGATTTTTTACATTGCTTTCTGTAGCATGCTGTACAAAAGGTGTGGCAGGGATCTGACTTCAGACATTGAGAGTCTTTTGACACTTGGACATGATTTAAAACCTTTTCTTGTCAGGAAGCAAGTTTGAAACTGGAGATAAAATAGCATCATGATTTACATCAGTGGCAAAGGGTTAGGAATTTGCCATCACTCAAAAATGTGTCTTACATAGTTATTTGTGGTGCTGACATTAGAAACACCGATTCTAGCACCTCAGGCTTCTCTTTGTAAGAAAATATCATTTTGGTAATGGATCGCTGTGAAGAGTCAACTCAACCAAGCCCTAGCAGCAATGATCCTGTCAGCTAGAAGAACTCCTCATGATTAGCTTTTTAAAAAATAACCCTGGACCACAGTTTCCATTTAAGAAATGTAAAAATCACTTTTTATGTGCAGCTGTTCCCACCTTTCGTGCATGTGGTGAGCTACACACAACCTGTGGTGGTGTCAGAACTGCTGGTCTCTTAGCAGTTTTTCTCAACATAAGATAAAATATGATCAAGAATTTTTACAGTGCACTGCAAAATATCCTGACATCATATCAGGCACACACATTTTCTAGACTAAAGTCTTTTAATACAGTTAAGACTGTATGCTGCTTTTGTGCAATGTCACACATTTTTTCTTTAGATTGAATTGGCACGTGAAGATTTTAGACTGACAGATTTCATACTTTTATATGTGGTCTTTGCATGTTGCCCATACACCACATATGTGTAACATAATTCTTACTTAGGTCAATGCAGTAGTGGACTTGTTGGGGTACTGAGGAAACCTGAATGTGTTGCTCTGGTCTGGAAAGTTGTTTGATGCAAAGTCACAGAGAGAGAGAATTTGCTGTAGTCATTTGGATAGGGTATGAGTATTCAAGACACTTGGACCATAATGCTGACTATGACTCGCAATTAAATAACTCATATAAGTCAGTTGCATCCTATGTCTAAGGTTATTCTTCTGGAAAGGATATAAAGATCTTTGAGATTCTCTGATAAAAGCTATGTATAAACCAAAAATAATATTGATACTTTTCTTACACTTATTTCAGGACAACAATGTGAAGTAACTGTATGCATGTTCATTAAATGATCAGACTTTGCACTGCAGGCAAATCTGTAATTTATTTGTTTTAATACCTGCTACTTATTCATTTTCAAACTATTCTTGATAGAAAGTTTTAAATTGTCTTAGAATCTGTTTAGTGAGAGATTGCTCCCCCATTCAGGAAAAGAGTGAACAGGATCTCTCATCAGTGACCTTCAGCTGTTCAGAAGAGGTGCTGTCTTTTTCAGAAAGCCTGATTCATTGCTGGAGGTGTCTACTGGAAGTACTGATCTGTTTTTCTTTATTCCCAGCTTGGCACAACAGCTCTGATGGTTGCATCTTACTATGGTCACATGGACTGTGTACGGGAATTGGTGTTGCAAGGAGCTGATATCAACCTGCAAAGGGAGGTAGGAGAAGTTCCGTGTTGAATGTGTTGATTGATTAAGTGACCACTGATTTACTGCAATTAATAAAAATATGTTGTCTGTTGCTTTTGCCAACTGCAATTGCTGTGCAGTTTGTGTATAAACAGGGTCTGTTCTCCTAAGGACATCAAGGAATCTGATGTCTGGAACTTGTAATAGAAAATGAGATGCCAGAGGTACATTTATAAATAATTCATCAAACATTTCCAGCACCTGAGGTTGATGTACAGCAATAATATCTGAGGTGTAACCCCGAGGTTACGTCATTTGTGCATTTATCATGTTACTAATTGAAACAGAAATTTACATCACCCCAGACCGCATCAGTGTGATTTGATAAGAAGTCCTTAACCTTTTGATTAGCAGAATTTGATCATTAACGTGGAGTGTAGCTGCCCTTGCTAATCCAGGCATAGTTTTGACTTGTTATACCCAAGAGTTCCTGCCACTCATTCTGATCCAACTTCACCTTGAAATATCACACCACTTAATCACCCCTACCCTATCCTGCCTGACTGCTTTGCATTCAAGACATCTCTCACACCATTATGTGCTTGTTTGTAGAAGGGGAAATATCAGCACTTAGTTTTGTGAAAGTGTCTTCCTCTCATTAGGATCATCAGAATGCTTACCATTCTGCACAAGCAATGGTAAGGGGTATCTAGAACCATTCTGGCCTGTGTGACAACTACACAGAGAGCACTGTGCCCTGGAAAAAAGAGAGTTGTACTTCTCCCGAAAGATCTGCATTTTGATGAGAACATGCAGTGACATAAGAAGATGGCAGGAAGAGCAAGATGGCTGTATTTTCATCACTTCAACAACCCAAGCTTTTCTCATTTTCTTTTGTTACCTGAAACATGAGCATTAGTCTTGTGCTGATGTCTTCAAGTCACTGAGTCAATGAATGCCATGTTTAATGTCTTTGCACTAACTGGCCTAAACTTGCTTTAACTATGATTGCTAGTATCTTTCAGTGTGTCTTGTCCCAGCACAATATGTATTTAAACATGTACTTTCCCTTACATAAATATTGCTTGAATAGCACAACAAAAGGGAAAGTTGTGGACAGTTTTATAGATCTACTCTTGAGTATCACTCTGGACATACTGATTCAGCAAGCCAATACAAATATAAACATTGGAATCCCCCAGAATCACTCTGTTGGTGAGAGGAAGAAAACAGATTAAATTTAAGCCCTGAAGACCAAGGGCGCTAATCATAGAATGGCCTGTGTTGAAAAAGGACCTCAAAGATCATCTGGTTTCAACCCCCCTGCCGTGGACAGGGTCACCAACCACTAGACCATGCTGCCCAGAGCCACATCCAGCCTTGCCTTGAATGTCTTCAGCAATGGGGCATCCACAACCTCTCTTGGACAACCTGTTCTAGTGTGTCACCACCCTCTGAGTGAAAAACTTCCCCCTAACATCCAACCTAAATCTCCCCTGTCTTAGATTAAAACCATTCCCCCTTGTCCTATCACTATCAACCCATGTAAACAGTCATTCCCCGTCCTGTTTATATGCTCCCTTCAAGTACTGGAAGGCCACAATGAGGTCTCCCCAAAGCTTTCTCTTCTCCAAGCTAAACAAGCGCTGTTCCCTCAACCTTTCCTCATGGGAGAAGTGCTCCAGCCCTCTGATCATTTTAGAGGCCCTCCTCTGGACCCATTCCAAGAGCTCTGTGTCCCTCTTGTGCTGGGGGCACCAGGCTTGGATGCAGTACTCCAGAGGGGGCCTCACAGCAGCTGAGTAGAGGGGGACAATCACCTCCTTCTCCCTTCTGGCCACCCCTTTTCTAATGCAGCCCAGGATATAGTTGGCTCTCTGGGCTGGAAGCATGCTCTGCTGACTCATGACCGGCTTCTTTTCCACCTGGACCCTTAAGTCTTTCTTCACAGGGCTGCTCCTCTCACCCACTCCTAGAGGATCAGCGGGTCCTGGCAAACACGGGGAGCCTGGCCACCAGTGAAGACTGAGGCAAAGCACTTAACTGAGCATGTCAGCTTTTTCCATGTCTGAGGAAGCCTGTTCTCCATCCTCATAAATCAGAAAGGGAACATTTTCCTTGGCCTGTATCCTCCTGTCTACATACCTGTAGAACCCCTTCTTGTTATTTTCCACATCCACCTGTGCCTTGGCTTTCCTGATCTTATTTCTGCACATGTGGACCACATCCCTGTATTCTTCCCAGGCTACTCGACCCTGTTTCCACTTCCTGTACATCTCCCTCTTTTCTCTCAGTTTAAGCTGCAGGTCCTTGCTCAGCCAATCTGAAAAGCATCTGAAAGTTGATCTGTGTACTCAAACAAGTGCTCTTGTACACCAGAATTGTTGTGAAATTCATGGAAAGGGGAATGCCATAGATATGCATGTGAGAGGGTACTCTAAAATGATCTTGAAGGGTCGTGCTACCTTGGCATTGGAGAATTTCATCTTTAGTTCCCTTTTTCTGCACCTTCAGCAAGTGATGAGAAAGCCCAAAATTAGGAAAGCATGCTTGTCTTCCCTCTTTCTTCCTTTTCTCTTCTGTCCAGTCATTAAAATCTTCCAAAGTCATTTTTCCCCTGATTTATTCAGGAAAACGTAAATGACAGTATCATACGCAACTTAGTATAAACTATGGGCTTCCATTTCTCCAGCAAGGCTAAGGGAAAGTAGAAGCCGCAGGACTGGCAATAGCTGCTTAGCTGGATGGGAAGATACTCATCCAAAAGGCAAAGGTGACTTATATCAACAGAAATCATGTTTTGACTGCATGTGTGCAGTCAAGCAAAGCGGAGCTTTGTTATGCTGAATAACTCCTGTGGTCTTTCCATACCTTAATCTAAGTCCGTCCCATGTTCCTGTTTATCTCAGATTGTAGAGACAGGTGGTAGAGGGCCTGGTTTCAAATGGCTGCTCGTCTCTTGTGTAAGACTGCTCTTCTCTCCCTCTGGGCTTTCTTCCCTTACCTGAAGGCTGAAGAGAGGTAGATGAATCCTAAGAGGTATATAGTAGAAACTCCGCAGAAAAGCGTAACTCCAATAATGATACTAGCCATATTTCTCAGTGCAATGAGAAGAAAACTGATCACTCACCTAAGATATTTTGTGTCCTCTGGAACCCTCAAAATCATCAAATCTTTTCATCTGATATTCAATTGATTGTGCTTAATAAGTTTTAATTTGAAATACGTACTTTGGTCAAGCATGTTATATGTCTGTGGTTTTTATTAATCCATTTTTTCCCTACAGTCAGGTGCAACTGCTCTGTTCTTTGCTGCACAGCAAGGCCACAATGATGTGGTGAAGTTTCTCTTTGAATTTGGAGCCTCCACTGAATTTAAGAATAAGGTAAGATGATAGGTCTGGTTTTGCACACTGACACATTCTGCCTGTCAAGGATGTTGTTTCTTTCTCGTATGAAAAATAATATAGCAGCAGAAACATGATAAAAAGACTTCCTCACTTGAATATTTTCTGAATAGTGCAAATACTACAATATATTTTGAAAATATTAACTTGTGAAAATATTTACTTATGCTGCTTAGACTTGTTGGCATAAATTTGTCAAAGATCAGTGCAGTGATGGTGAGATCAGCCTTTCCTCTTGAGCAGTTGTACAACACAGGAAAGGATCTCTTTGTACATGTCAGGTAGGATCCTATTTTAGTGCATATTTTCTCCACTTGCACATACTGAGATTTGATTCATGTTGGCAAGTCTTTCTATACCACTGTTAGGAGACATAAGAATATAATGGAGTCAATTCTCTCTAAATTACCATTGAGCCATCTGTGCCAGGAAGATGAAATACACCTTGTAATGTCTATTTTTGTTGTTGTTGTTGTTCAGGCTAATCCTTTTTCAAAATCTAAAATAACTGAAAGTGCACATGTGAGAGCTTGGGTCAGCTTCATTATCTCTCACAGAATGAACAGCCTTAAGAGCAGATATGCTGGCTGCAGTACATCAGTTCAGTTTCTTTGTTCGAGGCAGTACTAACACTTCTGCTTTCAGCAAGCAGAGCCAAAAGCACCAGATTTTCATTAGAAGTTCTTGCCCTTGACATGGTGGCCACATTTCAGAACACTAGGGCTGATGGAGCTGAAATTCTTCGTTTCCATAATGTGGAAGAGGATGCTACCAGTCGCTTAACTTGGCATCTGCAGTCACGTGTTTGAGAAAAAATAGCTCTTTACTCAACAGGAACCATTTTTTCAAGGTGTTGTCATCAGTGATTTGAATAGCTACCTCAACCTATAGCTGCTCTGCAGAATTCCGGAAAACACAGCCTTAAATACAAAAGGGAATTGATGGAATATCACTGGGGCTCATTGCCTTAAGCTCTAGGAAATGTAGCAGATATTACTGATTAAATATCCAAAGGTTTTGTAGTCGTGGAGGTCATGCATGTCTGTACAGTAGGATAAGCACTGATTCTGGTACTTCAGAGAATTATGCTAGTGGTAGAGAACATCATGACCACAGCAGAAGTATCAATCAGTAAATTTAAAAACGTGAAAGAAATTGTGATTGCTTAACACAATGTGGAGTACAGTTGTGGAACTTAGCACCACAGGACTTTGCAGTGGATTTCAAAGTGTTGGGTAACCTCATGTATTGGAAGAGACTGCTTGTTAAAATAGGTGTTACTTCTCAGTCTTATTGTAGGGCAAGGTATCACCCTGAGGGTAGCAAGAGTCAGGATGAGGCATACATAAAGATAGCAAGATTCAGAAAAATATTCTTCTCTCACATTCAGTTGTATGCAATTGCATGAGTGAATTTACATAGTTCTTTGTCTCATCTGGCCTGTAGTCAGGCCACAAAAACTGAAAGAGAAAATTTGTCCCAGCCACAAAAAACCCTGGACTACTCTCTGGGACAAAGCATAAAGGTGGGCAGTGTTTTTACTGAGAGGGAAAGCAGGAAATGCAGGAAACACTTGGTAAGGATGGAAAGCAGAGTCTCAGTACCTTATTCCATGTGTAGGGACAGTTACATCTTCACCAAACCTTTGCACAGTGTATGAACTGGGTGTTTGTGAAGAAGTCAAGACTTGGCCCACAAGATGAACAGCAGGCTTGCAATTATCTGATCCTTCCTGACAATAACGTGATCTTTGAGACATGCAAAATAAATTTGTGAGTCACTGGGGCAGATAAAAAGGTGTAAAGACCCAAATGGTGGGGACATTTTTCTGCATTCAGTCCCTCCTCAATCTTTCTACTTTTGGACAAATGCAGATCTGGGCTCTACTTGAGGTACCATTGATAACATGCTACATAGGGAGTATACATTTCCCATTGGCTTTTTGGATTGTTTTGGTGTTGGTTCGATTTTCTGATTGAATAGTGTGAATTTCAATAGCTTGAAATTATTACATCAAATCTTCTTTCTGTTAACGGGTGACTAAGATAACAGGCTTCTCTATCCCACCCTCCAAATCCCAGATATGAAAAAACTGACAAAATATGCCTTTCTAAGTCAGAGATAAGGCATTTTCTGATTAAAGCACTCAGCTGGGAGCAACGTTGGAAAAGATAAGGATCCTGCCTGTTTTCAAAGGGATTTACAGAAAACCTTCTATTATAAATGAAGGTGTGGAATTAAAATACGATCACAGATTGAATTTATCCTAGGAAACAGATACTTTAAAGCAAGGCAATGCAAAACCCACTGTCTTCTTTGCAATGTAATTCTCTGTAGATTTTTATTACTACATTTGTTACTTATATGCAAGAGTTCAGGAGAACAAACTAGAATTCTTCTTATGCCTTGTATCATTTGAGTTGATATTCACTATGACAGTCTGTTTTAGTATCAACTGGGATAAATTTTTCTTCAGAGCGTCTGGTATGATGCTATGTTTTGGTTCAAGGCAAAAAAAAAGCAATATTGATAACACACCAATGTTTATGGTTGCTGCTAAGCAGTGTTGTACAGAGCTAAGTCCGTTCTCAGCAAAAGGCCCAAGGAGCTGGGAGGGATCAGAATTAGGACAACAGAGTTAAACTGCACAAGAGGATACTCTGTAGTATATGACACCACGTGGAAGATTTGAGGGGAGTGGGAGTGTATCTCACTCTTTTGTTGCACGTGGGACTCAATAGGCATCGGTCTGAGGGTGGTTAGCAATTGTTTGTGCATTACTTTCTATACACAGTCACATATATGTGTATGTAGTCATAACTATTATCCTTTTCCTTTTCTCTATCATAGTAAATATTTTTATCTCAAATGATGAGTTCTACTATTTTTTTTCCCAATTCTCCCCACAATCCCTCTGAGAAAGGAGGAATAAGCAAACAACTGTGTGCTGCTTAGCCACCTGCCGAGTTAAACCACAACACAGGCAAAGCAAACATCCCTAGAAATAAGTATCAGAATATTTTTTTGTTCTTAATCTGTGACATGTTATATGCATGTATGTGGTTTCCATGGTACCATATTTTCTGAGCACTGCTGCAGGTCACAGTGTGTTGGAGGCTATTTTTCAGTAGGCTGTAATAGCAGAAAATCAGCTTCCCTCCCTTGAAGTGTTTTCAGAGAAGGTGAAACACCAGATACTTGCAAGCAATGATGACAGAGGTAAAGGAAAAGGTAGGGAAATGGAGAGGTACATCCCAGATAGTATGTTCTTACCTGCTGCTGTCCAAGTGCTTATGTGGGAGACTGGCAGCTAATGTACGTGCTGCCAGCAGGGAGAAGAAGCTAGGGATAAGATAAAACTGTTTCAAGAAAAGAACGGCAGAGATATCTGAGAGGATCGGCTTCCCTGAGTTCCCAGCTTGCTGGAAGGGCCTGCTGAGAAGGATTAGTGGAAGCTACACTGTGTCAAAGGAACAGGGCATGAGCAGTAAATGAGCACAAGGCTGATTGCTTTCTCTCTGTGCTATTGCCTGTTTACTTCCCGCTGCTGAGCAGTTACTGCCCTACAAGTGCCTCCGGGATTGCTCACATGTCCCTGCTCCCACTTTCTGCCCTGCTCAGAGTTTCCAAGAGGCTTGCCAGTACCAAAGATGTTGCTTCAGCGTTTTATTTGTTTCAGCTGAAGCCAAAAAAAATAAAGAAAAGTGGGAATCACATGGCTGCAAGGGATTTTAAAACTCAGGAATTTACTTCTTTGTTTCATCCTTCCATCTGCCTTCCCTGTACTCTGTGAAACAGTGGGGTCTCCAGACAGAGTTTTCTGGAGAAAAGGCTCTTGCACTGACAAAGGGGAAGAAAATATAAAGGAAAGCGAGATGAAAGCTCAGTAGGAGTTGGAAGATGATTTTTTTTTTTTCCTACTAAAAAACATGGAGCTTTGTAGTGTTTTGTCACACATTGTCAATTTCTTGATTTAACGGAGTGCTGTCTTCCATAAGGTGTTTTCTGTGGAAAGAACTCCAGTCCCCAGTTCCCTTTCTTAGGGTGAGTCCAGTTGCTGTTTATCAAAGTGGTACCTCTGCCTATGTGAAGGCTGTGACATCTCCAACATCGGACCACACAGTTCTGCTCCAGACACACAGCTTATGCTCTGCTGGGCTGACTGCGGTTAGCTGTGCAGGTCTGCGCTTTGTCTGGGACTTGTCATTTGCTTGCCTCCAGAAATTATGTCAATAAGCAAACAATATTCTTAAAATAACTGTTTGTTGAGAACACAAGGATTTTAGAAAATGAAAAACAAGCCATAAAGCAGTAAGCAGGCCATAATGCAGTAAACAAACTACTCCCATATGCATCTGAATGCACCCATTTCCTTACAAATGGGGAGCCTCAACATTTTTAAGCTTTCTACAGGTCATCCTTCTCTACCTCTCTACAGGGGACCACCAGTCTTGATAGCTCAGTTTCTCTTCTTAACTCATCAGCCTCTCTCTCCCACTTTCCTTCAGGGAGTTCTTTCAAATATCCTTCTTTTTTTTTTTTTTTCTGTTTGTAGCCCTCTGATCTGGTAATTCATTACTCAAGCAAAATGGCTTTCAGCTGGCTGTAGACAGGAAATAGGTTTCATGAAGCTACTAGCTCTTGCCATTGTTTTTAAGTATGTAGAGGTGGGGTTTATTGGTGTGTATTTTTGTGTTGTTTTTCAATGTTGTTGTTTCAATCCAGGATCTCTTGTGGTTGCTTTCATGTTTTGTTCTAGCAGTTCCTATTATAATATGTCAGGAAAGACTAGTGACTCATTGTAGCTACAGAGCAACTTAACTCCACTGACCAGGTTGTCAGCTCCTATTTACTTGAACATTCAAAACTTAATACACCGTTCTTAGATTGTCAAATAATGGTTCCACATCTGTGACTTTGCTGACACCGATGCCTTGCTTGCTTTTTAATGTTGCTTGGGGAAAGGTGGATAAGTGATTTTGAGAGTAGTTATAGACAGTCTCTGAGGATTATTTCAGCCATGTCAGATCATCTCAGCTTTCATGAGAGTTAAAGGCATGGAATAGCACTATAGATTAATAAGTTTGATTGGCACTTCCCATTATGAAAAATTCATTCGGTCACTTGGGCTGTAATTTCTCTAGCTGCCTATCTGTCCATGTGGAAAGTTTCAGGCAAGACTTTGGAACTGTTTCAAAGAAGGCTGAGGGAAAATACAGTCTTTTACCCACATTAATAACAGCTGTGGTAACCATTTGTTTGAAATACTTTAGATCGCTTGCTTTGTGGAGGAGCAGCTTGAGTCTGGGAGAAATCAAGGAAAGAGAGAAGAAATGTTTGGTATCAGTGACGTGGGGCATGCATCGTCCTTGCGTGATAACTTGGTGCCATTCCAGGCAGCAGATAAAGAGCTTCTCCATACCAGTGTCAGAAATGATGGCAATTTTTGAGTACATTCAAGTATAAATGCCAAAGAAAAGTATTGGGGTTATCACTGATAATTATGGATTTGATCCAATGCAGGCCTCCACCTTTAGCTAGCACGCTTTTAAGTGCATCCTCCCTACTCTTCTTCAGGCCAGCAATCAGCAGGTGAAAGGCAGAACATGACAGGGCATGAAGTACTGGTCAAGGAAGAGAAGATGACTGGTAGCTTCTGGTGCAGATAAAGGGTGTGCTGACTTCGTGGAGGAGTTTAGTGGGGCTGGAAGATTTGATTGTGAAAGGGAAGAGAGACAGGAGCTTGGAGTTGTGCAGTGAACAAGGTTTTAATGAGAAGGTGGAAGATGAGCAACTTAGAAGCAGAATTTTCTTTGTTCCCGTCACGTGCTAAAAAAGCCTCACAAGAGAAGTGCGTAGAGTAACAGAGCCATAGATTTAAGGGGCAAGGCTTGGTACTAAAATTATTAAGGATTCAGAAAATAGTCACTACAGAACTGTTGTGGGCCTAATTCTGAAAAGCCTTAAAATTCGCTTATGTTGTATGGTGATACTCAGTCTAGCATCTTCACTCTCAACATTCTGTACCCTTTCTTCATTTTTTCACAGGATGGAGGTACTGCTCTTCTAGCTGCTTGTCAGTATGGGCATGCAAAAGTAGTGGAAACTCTGCTGAAACATGGTGCCAACATTCACGATCAACTTTATGTGAGTTACTTGACGCAGATAATGCTGATAATACTGTGGATGGAACAAATGTGCTGCTGGTTGGACAGCAGCAGGTACTCTAGCTCCAGCACAGAGAAGCATTTGCCAAACATTGTGGTTTTATAGTTCTCTGCTTCTCTAAGTTGTGATTTTTGTTAACTGTCTGCTTTGTGTTGTTTCGGGAGAAGTGGTACAAAACCAGAAATGATTTGACTACATTTTGGTTCATTGTCTGCATGAAGGCTGAGTTCCAAATCTGCATCAGATTTGTGATGTCCCTTACTATTGAACAAAAGCTCAAAATGTCATTTTCTATCACATCAAGTTTACATTGCAGGCAGAAGTGTGAATAACTATAAATCCACTGATGTATTTGAGAATCAGTTCATCAGTTTTCCATCAAGAAGTGCAGAAATTATGTTGCCTTTAAAACAGTTGTTTTGTGTTTTTTCTTAAATATCAGTTAAAATGATTTTATTTGGCATCTGTGCATCTAACTCGTTGGTTCTTTGGGGAAAGAATGAACTGACAAGGTTTAGTTGACGTTTCGGAAAGCTAGATTGAGCCAATGAAGAATTGGATTTCATTTACTTCAACGAAGACTCAAATGAGGTTTTCAACAGAAAGGAGTGGCAGGTTTTCTCGTCACTTCCCCCCACTCTTCCATACTCCAGGGTAGAAGAGGAGGCTGACAAAGAGGAATTTGTTCCCTGTGGATATACGGGGATTTTCAGCCATTTCCCTGGGTTTGCAGGATGCTGTCAGTCTGAGGGCTGGTGACAAGTCAGCAGCATGCTAGGGGCCATGTGCTGGTCGCACAGGTGGTCCCCACCTCTGTGAGGCCAGCACCCTGCATTTATAAAGAAGGATGCTCCATTGTCACTGCTGCTCAAGTAGCAATGACCTTTCTAATCTACAGGCAGTTTGTCATCCTGTGCTTGGTAATCCCAGGGCTTTCCACCTGGTTTAAAAATAGCAATACTATCACACCTGGAGATACTTTACGGGCAGTAAAATCACTTCCTTGTTCTCTCTCCTAAAATGAGCAATATTTGCATTCAGATTTAGAGATGTATTTTTATGACTTTCAGTCATTAAGTAAAACCAGTCAGAAACAGCTGCCTCATAAAATAAGAACACAGTCTCTTAGAAATGAGTGTTAGCCTGACTCATTTTCTGAGACACTGGCAAGCAGCTTTTGTGCAGCAGTATCTGGCTGACAGTTTCAATGGCAGGCAGCCAGAGGAGAAGGAGTTTAAATATGAACTTGGGTAGTCCTCCCCAGACCATTAAGATGGATGTTTTAATTTTAAGTTGAATCATGTGGGGAGTAGAGGAGAAGACAAGAGAATACACCAACTAAACAATATTACTTGCAGAAATAATTAATGGCCTCTACACAGCTTTCTTGTTGCAGCATCAACTCAAATCAAGTAAGAAAACCAAATAATTAAAAAAAATGGTTGGATGATTGGCTAAACAAGGTCCCCTGTCTTGATTGATGCAATAATTAAGAGCTCTTTTAATATTACATAGCATTGGAAACTTTCTAATGGATGTGTTCTTGCTATATATGCCTCTGGAGGAAGCCTGCAAAGCACCCAATATCATCACCCTATTTCATGCACTTGCAAAGCAGCCACATAAAATGGCCTCCTAGAGAGCCCAGGGGCAAATGTTCATCTGCAGTACCAGCAGATATCTTTCTTCTTTACCAGGGCAGTTGTCATGAAATCAAGATCAAACTTTTTATCTTCAGCTCTTGGGCACTCTGTTCAGCTCACATTTCAGGCCTGGGGAGAGGACCTAGGCAGTATATGTAATCAGACAGTAGCATTCATTCCAACCTAGTGACATGCCAACAAGGTTGAAAATGGGTTTCTGACAAAATGCCCTGTATTTTGGATAAATATATACAGGAGGTGCCTATAAGATGGGCCTCTTTACATTTGAGACACTGTGGAGGTTAATTCATGGCTCTAGTTAAACCAAAACATCTCACTTTCTGGGAAAACTTGCTCTAGCATGCTCTGTGCAGAGTGTTGTTGATGTATGGTGGGTAAATATCTGTCCTACCCTCCATATGAATTTTAACTTCTAGATCTGTGGATGGATTTTAATGTACTTTGAACCTTTTTCACTATAAAATTATGTATATATATTTATTTATTTTAATTCTTTCTTATGGAAAAACCAACAAAAAACCACTTGAATCCAAGTGTTGTGCATTTCCTAATGCTGACAACATCTCCATGTGAAAGACATGTTGAAGAAAAATAAATCCCAAATTAGTTTGTTTCTTTCACAAGCTTTCCATAGGGAAATGATGACTTCTGATAGGGCTAAGAAGACACCCTGTCTTACATGTATTACTTTTACATGCTTATATTACAGAGTCAGTCTCCTCTGCTCTGTGCCGGAGCAGCCGCATGGTAGTTGCTGGCATAGCACAGCAATGTGGGACAATACTCCTTCAGACTGAAGGACTCCAGTTCTGCAAAGTACTTGGACATGTCACCATGTGCACCTATGTGGCAGAGCACTTCTGTATAAGCATAGAAAATTAAGTGAACCTAAAGCAAAATACATTTTGCTAAATAGGAATGGATTTTTAGTTAGGAAAACTGAATTTTTGGTGATGAACAAGGATTTAATGCTCAGTGTGATATACAATGGGAGGCAGTAGTTGTGCATGCTGAATGCAAATATTAACTGTAGTTTGTTACTGTAGAATGTAGAACAGTTTAGGTTGGAAGAGACCTTTAAGATCACCTGGTTCCAACCCCCCTGCTGCAGGCAGGGACACCTCCTTCTAGACCAGGTTTTTCTAAGTCCCAACCAGCCTGGTTGAACTAGATTTGTGATTTTAGTCATTATTTCTTGAGCTTAGCTGTATATATTATGTTCCAGCGCATAATTGATTATAAAGGAGAACATAATTTGGTTTGTTTTTGTATGAAAAGAAATTGTGTCACAGTGTAAGCTGGAGGTATTTGTTCTTAGGATGGAGCATCTGCAATTTTCTTGGCAGCTCAAGGAGGCTATCTGGATGTCATCCGATTGCTGCTTTCTTCAGGAGGAAAAGTTAACCAGCCACGGCAGGTAAGCTCCACCCTTCAAGGCAGTGTTGGTGTCTAGTTACTGAATTTTACAGTTATTAAAAGTTAACACATGGGTTCCCATGGTGGTCATCACTGGAAGGTAGAATGTGCCTCTGCCTGTATTTGTGTTTTAGTTCATATTTGTAGTGTGCATTTGCAGCAAGGGCTACAGTCATTTCTGTTTGCACACAACCTAGATTGTTTCTGTAAAAAGTGAAACTAGAAGCTGTGTTTCAGGTGTGCACCAATTGTGCTTCAAATCAAACAGGGGTCAGACATCTAGCTATTCTTTTGGACAACTTTGAACCACATGCAGGTTGGGTATGCTTGGGCCACGGGACCTGGCTAAATGAAAATAAAACTCTCAATTTGTTTTTGATGTTGTGGCAAGAGCCTTGCACTACCTCTTGCAATTACTGACCTGCTTCTCCTGTACCAAGTGACTTGTGAACATGCACGTGGTCCGTCACATCCTCATTCTTTTGAAAGTTTTGGAAACACTTGGAAAAGCTTGTGAGATACAGTATTAAATTCAGTATACCTGGTTTCAAATATATATATATACACATACATATATAGATATAGAGATACACACCAGAACTGTAGTTTCAGTATCAAAGCTAATCTCAGACAAAGGAGCGTAAACCAGCAGGGAGGGAAGCTGGCAGCTACACCCTGAAATGACATTCTCGTGGCTCCTAGGCTGCCTCTACACTGGCTCCCTAGGACAAGGTTATAAAGTGTTGTTGGCTATTAGTTAATGCAGTCTACAAAAAAATCAATATAGAAGGATAGATCAGTTTATGCATTAATGCCTTTTTGAGTGGGTTAAAACAAAGCTGGAGAGCCTTTGATTTATCTCAACCAGTTAAGTCCATGTCACCATGAAAACCACATTCCGTATGCCAACTGCTGAAAAAAATTGTAATTACTTCAACTAATTCTTTCTGGCAGTATTTTTCAGGTCTCCAATACAATTTCTATAACACAATGTTTTGTGATGCATTTTTAAACCTTAGTTGAGGTGAAGACTCAGCTCCTTGTGAATGTTCCTCCTGACTCTGTTTTGTCTCCAGCAGCACAGACTTAGTTTGCTTCAGGGTACCTTTGATCCCTGCTAAGATTATGGCTGGATAGGTCTGAGGCATTTGTGTTTAGGCCCACTGTAATCTGAAGGATTTCCTTAACAAACTGAACGTTTTTACAGTTTAATTACTGAAGTAATGGTTGGATGGACTTCAGTCTCTTTCTTGCTAATAAATTTGTGCTTTGTTCAAAGGTGGCATGGTGCTCACCAGGAATGTAGGCCTAGATAGGGCAGTTTTGATGCCAAACGACTTTTACTGTCAGTTACAAATTGTGCTGCTCTTACTGCTGTGGCAATCTATTTTAAGCAATGTAACACTGGATGTATGGTGTCCAGTGTCAGCTCATGCTTCCCTTTCTTGTATGTCCACATTTTCCTCTCTATCTTGTGAGTTTGGGGTCATACCTCATCTTCCTGACCATGTACATGTTCCCTACATGTATATTCCTGCTTCTGCATTGTCTCTTGTGCCCCATTTCCCAGTCCCACAAGGTTTCTGTTGACACCTGGGCACATCTCTGGTGGCTCTGGATGCCTTTGTTGCAGGCACTCTGGCTCAGCACCCACAAGGCTGAATGGTGAAGCTTTCTGGAGCGTTTCTTCCCTGGAAATGTAATTTAACTTGATTTTTAGCTTAAGTCTATTCTTCCTGACATTGTGATGGGGCTCCCATGGAGCTGGACTGGAATTTTTTTGTCATCTTATTGTCTAGACAGAGCTTGGGACAGACAGTGTCTACACACAGATGTAGGCAATGTTTCTTTGCCTTTCTAACTCAAAAACAAAGCTAGAAAATTATTTGCCAATGAATTTTACACTGTGTTTTGGCAGCCTGTGTCCCAGCAAGCTTCAGTTTGACTGGCTAAGTATATTTTTACATATGAAATGTAATCACATATATGTAAACCAGTGAAACTACATAGAGTACAGATTTTAGCCAAACAGACTTGGCTTACCTATTATTAGCAAGAATTCAGCCAACATAGGGGTACAAGCAGACTGATGGGCAGGATAGTGGAGGAGATGACACTGAGCAGCCTGAAAGTAAGGGCTCTCTGAAAGTTGTCAGTGGGAGTACTGGAGTTATTTCACCTCCCACATGAATCCTGCCCTTCCTAAACTTTCAAGCCACTAGCAAGCACTGAGAAGTGCCAGAAATTTCCATTAGGGTGAGTTTGGAGTTGCAGAACATAATGAGATATAGTTTGTATCTACAATGAGTTTATAATCAAATAAAGAAATAAACACAACTTAAAACATATGCGGTATTTAACATTGTTTATTCTATAAATGTAATGGTCTCCAGTCTGCTGGGTGGGCAGGGGGACAAGAGAGGAAAGTACACTTTGAACTGCTTCTTTCACCAAGCTTGCTTTCTTCCTGACTCATCTCCAAGCTTGAATATCTATTTATACAGAAATCCTCAGATCGTTTCTTAGTACTGTGTAGTATCTCTTTTGCACCTTACATAAACATGAAAATGGACAGAAATCTAATCTACTCTGTAGTGACGTGTTTAATTGCCTGTTAGGCAGTGTTTGCTTAAAAGATAGAAACTGTTACTCAGTGTTAACCCACCATCAACTTCACCATCTTTCTTTTCTTTAAGTGAAGTTCTTCAAGGCGGTCACCCTCTCTCACAGCATATTTCTGCCTCTACCCTATAAATGAGATATTAATGATGATGTCTAACAGCAGTATTATTAAGGACAGTTTATGGGAACACTGATGTTATCTAACACAAGTATTTCCTTCTGCTTCTTTTCATTTGTAACCAAAAAGAGTCATTCTTCTAAAGGTCACTTTTTTAGTGACTCTCTTGCTATTTTCTAGAGCCCTCTGGTGGAAAAAGAATTATGAAGCGTCAGCTTACTAACAGAGTAAACAGTATAAATTGAAAGGGAGGGGTTTCCTATCATGCTAAAATCACATGCTCTGTGTATAAAAGAGCCTTTGTTATTTTTGAATCACAACGACCACTCATTGTATTAACAAGTTATGTACAGAATGAAGTCAGCCACTAACTTCTATGTGATCATTTATAGACAACTGATAGAAGAGTTGACAAAGATTCTGTTCTTTGCCAATTGGGAAGACTGAAGATATTATCATTTGCTCTTTCTCAGAACCAAAAAGAGGAAAGACCAAAATACTATATCATAAGAGGAAATAACTTTTCTGTTTTTTTTGTTTTTTTTTTTTTCCCAGTGGATTAAGTCACTAGCCCATAAAAGCAGAGCACTGGTTCAACAAGGTTTTTGAATAGCTCTAGATCACATGAATCTTCATTTGGCACTGAAGAGTTTGCGGCTTTGATCAAGGTGGAAATATTTAATTTAAAGTAAAAAGCTGTTTTCTTCCGAAATTTCTCATTAAAGCTCTTTTGGGGGCACTAGTATTTTTTGTCTTCTATCTTTCCTGCCAAGTCTCTGGGTTGCTGAGTGAGGCAAGAGGAACTGGCAGGCACAGAGGGCACAAAAAGGCACCCTGCTACTTGTGGCCTCACTTGAAAGTTAAAGTCCATACAGGAAAAGCCTCCTGTTAAAGGCCTGTGAAAATTAATTTGGCACCATGTAACTTAACTGCTGGAATCCTCTTTTAGTTCTATGAAGCAAAATTGTCCATATATAAGTAAAAGGAGGATGCAAACCAGATTGGTTCACATTGTATTCTTTGAAAAGTGTCTTGTTTTCTAGTGGAACTCTTGCAGATAAAATCTTTACTGTACTCACTGTAAGTTAGGACATTTTATTAGATTTCCTGAGAATGGACAATGTAACTCAATACTGAAAGTTGGTGATCATCTTACATCGTTCCTTAGCTTCTATAAACAACTTCCATGTAATATGCACAGACACACAGCTGCTGAATTCATCCATGCATGCTGAAATTTACCTGTCTCTTCTGCCACATCTAGAATTTGAACAATGCGGCCTACCTTTGGCCTTTATGTTTCAAACTTCCATATGGATTTAAGGCACGTCTGGGAAGCCAGAGATGGCTTTAGGAATTCATAGAGTAGTGCTTGTTTCAAGTCAACTGTGCAAGAGAAAATATCTAAGGGCACTGCTACACCACAACTGGAAAGGTTCTGACTTCATACAGTGAGCTCCCACGTCCGCATTTGTCTATCTGTGGTGCAAGATTTTGCTGAGGAATTGAAGTTCATCCATATCCATAGACAAGGAGTACAGGATATAAAAATGAAACCTTTAACAGTCTTATTTGGTTTGAAGGATGGGACAGCACCCTTGTGGATTGCATCTCAGATGGGCCACAGTGAAGTGGTACGAGTCATGCTGCTTCGGGGAGCTGAGCGGGATGCTGCGCGGGATGTGAGTAGCACTCCTGTGCTTTGTCTGCAGGTTCTTCCTGGCTTGTTTTAAGGCTGCAAAGCTATCTCAAGGGAGGCCCAATGTTCGCAGAGCTTGTTCTGTTTGCCAGGTTGTATAGGCTCTCTTTTTCCATGAAGGAAATGACATCCTGGAAAAAGGGATTGGAGATAGGATCATAGCATAGAATGGCTTAGGCGGGAAGGCACCCTGGGGAAGGGACCACAGGCAGGGTTGCCACCCCCTAGATCAGACTGCCCAGGGCCCATCCAACCTGGCCTGGAATGCCTCCAGGGATGGGACATCTACAACTTCTTCCAGTGCATCACAACCCTCTGAATAAAGAATTTCTTAACATCTAACCTACGTCTCCCCTCTTTTAGTTTAAAGCCATCCCTCCCTGTCCTAGCATTGTCAGACCATGTAAAAAGTCAGTCCACCTCCAGCTTATAAGCTCCCTTCGAGTACTGGAAGGCAACAGAGTCCCTCCAGAGCCTTCTCCGAGCTAAACAAGCCCAACTCCCTCTGCCTTTCTTCATCAGAGAGGTGCTCCACACCTCTGAGATGCCTATGTAAATGAGAGACAGACATGAAATAAAGTATAACTGGTTTAATTCTCCTTGAAGTTTTTATCTCTCGGGGGAATAATCCTCCAGATGCCCTGAAATCAGCAGCATGTGTTGTAGAAATGCTTCATCAAAGGTGATGTGCAGAGCAAGACCCTTCTCCCAGGATGTGGGGGACAGCTGGTGTTGGCCTCCAGATTAGGGGAATGCAGCTAAAACATTTGTTATGACTGAACTGTTCTTCTTCCCTTTTTAAAGGATGGTACAACTGCTTTACTGAAGGCTGCCATTAAAGGATACAACAATGTGATAGAAGAGTTACTGAAATTTTCTCCCACTCTTGGTCTGCTGAAGGTTAGTAGTGAAACATACAGACTTCTAGAAAAACTCAAGAAGTCTAAGAGCCTAATGAAAGACCTGATGTTCCTAATTATGCAAGTGGAAGACATAAAGAGCTTGAGTTCAAAAAGCCAAGAGAAAAATGAAATTAACTTATTTAGTTTAACTTATTTAGGGCTACATACAAAGAAATGATTTCAAAAGATGCTGTGGATTTGATTTTTGGAATGAGGAAGCACACTGTTGTGGAAGAAATTATCTTAGTTTCTGTCAGCTGACAGAATCTGTCAACAGATTGCTCATGATGTTGCAGTTTTTAGTGTTATACCCAGCGCTTTATCGACTTTAGTCAGCAAACTAGGATCCTAACAGATTTGTTGTGAGCAATTCTCTCTGTTTTTGAATTCAAAATGTGACTCAAAAAATAAGAGCAGATATATGGGAGCTGGATTTTAATAGCAAATGAAATTTAGTGTACCCAGAAATCATACTTTGATGGACTCCGTGGATGCACTGGCAATTTTGATATACTTGAAAATCCAGGTGGCATTAACTTAGTTGTAAATGACAGTATGAAATATCTTCCACACTTACTTGAGCTGTCAGTTTGCAGACATGAGCAAAAGGTCAGCTATGAAAAAAAAAAATCACTATTCAGCTGTCTGCCACTGAGAACATTAATCATCAGAGAAGGGAAATAATATGCACAGATGGTTTCCATTACTGCGTGTCCTTGTTTTTCACCTGCTAATGGCTGACACTGCTAGGCAGCAGCAAGTGCTGAGTTCATTTCACCTCTGATCTATTGTCAAGGGCAATTTTTAAAAGAAGGTATTACTGTGATAAAATGACCCGGACTTTTTTCATTAAAGCATTTAACATCATCTCTCATGTCATTCACTAGCACTGCCTGCACCCTGTCTAAACCACAATCACGCTCTTTGATAACATGATCTTTTCCATATTATTTACTGTTTGTATATTTGTTCTTTGCTAACATTTTTGTTTCACGGCCCTTTTGATTTCAAATGTCTCCACTGGTGTTTTCCAGAATGGGACTTCTGCTCTCCACGCAGCTGTTCTGAGTGGCAACGTTAAGACAGTGGCTTTGCTCCTGGAGGCAGGAGCAGACCCATGCCTGAGGAACAAGGTATGTCCTGGCACACCATCCTGGGCAAGGACAATGAGCTTTGCAGCACCTGTGTGTGCCACATGCTAGCTAGGTTATATCCTGGAGAATGGTAATCTGTTAGTTGTTTTGATAAGCCACAGCTTATATTGTGTCTCATACGACAGATGTGTAAGGAAGATATTTCTGTGGTAAAGAATGCGTATATGGGCCCCTTTGGTAAAATCTGCTTAGGATTTAGCACACTGCTAACATTAAAAGCACCTCAAAATTACATGCACCTTTCCAATGCCTTCTTATAAATATGTTATACTGAAATAGTGACAGATTCCTTTTATGACAGCAACTCATTAAGGAATAAAAAAGAAAATTTCTGCAAATAAAGTGTTTTAATACTACACGTTTGGTCATTTCTATGGAAATATCTTCCTCTGAGTTATGTTTATGAACTATTTGCCTTTGGCATTTGATATCTCGTTGGATTAGGCAAGCTGTGGATGAATAAACTGGTATTTACTTCTGGTTTATGATTGTCAGTGAAATTTTATAACACAAATAATCCAGCATATGCATTCTGAATGTTTTGGCTGTTCAACATAAAATCTATGCATGTTATTTCTATATCAATCCACGTGATGGCAGCAGAGTTAATGCTGCTTGTATGGCAGTTGGTTTTGCCGTTATCCTCCAGTGTGCAAGATTTTTCTGCAACAGTAGTGGAGACAACACAGAAATCAGCATGCAATGGTTAAGCCTAACACCATCTTCTTTAGAGCTTGTTGCTTTTAAAACACATTTTGGAAATAATTGCTTATTTTTTCTAACTACGATGTTTTTTGTTCCAGGCAAATGAACTGCCAGCAGAACTAACAAAGAATGAACGTATTCTCCGACTCCTCCGCACAAAGGAAAAGCAAAGGAAAAGCTAATGCAGCAAATGTGGTTTGACAGAGTTGTGCCCCGATGACACTAGCATGACAGTAAACCTAGATTGCCCAAGAAGGGCTTTTTGGAACAGTTTGCAAAACTGATCAGCCCCTCCAGTATATGACTGTGAACGTGTGAGGCCCTTGCCAGGGAGCCACCATGCCCTCGGGCCTCCACTGGCATCTCTGAACTGAGAAAGGTGACGACAAGAGTAGGGTTTGTCCTGAGAGCAGTGTTTGCACTACAGCCTTGCCTTCACTCCAGGGTCCCACCACTGCTGGCACGGACTTTAGCTCCTCCACGCCTGCAGTGTGCGTGTCCCCCCCACACCCAAGTGCTCCCAGTGTTACAAAGATACATTCCCACACTGGCACGGCCACACACATGTGATGAGTGCCTCAGAGTGCACTTGTGGGTTGGGAGCACTCAGCCCTTGTGCCAAAAGGACACCCAGGTCTTGCAGCTGTTTGGAGTCAGCTGGTCCCCATGGTGCTGCTGCAATCCCTTTGCTGGCAGTGCTAGCTCTGCCGATTCCTCTGTACCACCAACTGCCACACAGGGCTAGAGGGACGTCCCAACAGGAAAAGTACTCCTGCCAGCCCAGGGCTTTGGTAACGTTTTGGTTTCTACGTAGATCTTTGCAAAATGATCCAGAGCATTATGAATTATGCCAAAAGATACCAAACAAATAATAACTAAAGTGATGTCCTCCTTGATGTAGCATCTGGATTGATTCCTCTGTCCAGCAACAGAGACACAGCACGACAGTGTGCAGCATTTCATCATGTGTATGCAGTGCTGTGGGAAGGCATCCCCGGCCCTACAGCATAGGTACATGCCTTTCCATGGGCAGGGAAGGATCAGTTACTGAGCAAACCAAGTACAACAGAAGTTTGGCTGTCAGACACAACAGCGAGGATGCCCTACAAGTAATTTACGTTTGTTCTGCATGCCCTTCCCTGTATGTTACACTATGGTTTGTTATCCACAACTACTATGCAATGCACTTGTTCCAAAGTCTGTGATGGGAGTTAATGAAAAAGTTCACAGCATACAGGTGTTTCAACTGCTGGTGAGAAGGTTACACATAGCCACACTTGAACAGGCCCAATAATGAATGTGGGCCTGGAAAATGAACTCTCAGCAGCAAATCTGGCCTTTGTTGTGGCTGAGATGCTTCGAATGAGAGGTGCTTCTGTGTGGAGAAGGCAGTGCAAATTGTTCAGTTGTCACAGAGAGCTGTTATAACCATTTTACTGTAAGTTGCTACATTTCTGCAGTGTGAAAATATACTAAATCTCATTAGCCACAAACATATTAGAGACTATTTTACAGTGAGCTGAGGTATAATGCTAATTCAGTATATAAATCCAGACACTTCACTTGTTTTCAGACCCTGACAAATTGTTGAGAAATTGCTTAAGATGTTGAAGACAGAGAAAATTGTAAGGAAATATGGAGTATGCTCTGATAAAAAAAAACATCTGGCTAGGATTTAGCTCAACTTTTGCACTTTTGCTACAGTGACTGGAGGAAAATGAAAAAAAAGACAATTTTAGTGAGTTTGCACAAAGAAATGTAGCTTATGTAGAGCAAATTAGCCATATATATTATCAAATCATAAAATTATTCGTTGTGTGAATAAGTGAGGTAAGAAGTCGGGCTTGCATGAAGAGAGCAGAGAACTTTGCTTTGCAGCTGAAATTTCTCTTCATTTTCTATTCAGCATTAGAAAGTAAAGCTTTAAGTTTTCCAACAGTGTAAAGCAACATTGGGAAAAAAAACAGTTTAGGTAATACATGGCTGCTGTATTTTTAAATTAAAATAATGTTGCGCCTCACTGAAACTCACAGATGAATTGGTACAGAACCAAAGAATTATGCAAGACGTGGAGGATGATTGTATCCAGGTTTCAATCCTGTGAAAGACTGAAAAATATTGAGCAGGAAGAAATCTTGAGAGCCCATTGGGAAAGTATGTTGCACAGCCTTTTACAGGGCTGGACTCTTTAACTTCTTAACAAGCAGTGCTGGAAAGGATGAGCCCCAGTGGGATAAAGATGAATGTACTGTTCTGGAGAAAGCCACTGGGACTCCAGGCACAGTACTGATGTCACTCCCTAAAGCTTCTTCATAAAAACTGCCGGGGACAACCACATTCTTGAGATGAAAAGCCCTTTCATAGTTGTAAAGAAGAAAGATAATCACTGAAGGGTCTTCAGTAGCCAGCCGTCCTAGGTGAGCAATAAACATTATTAGACAGGCTGCAGGCAACCTTTCTGCCAAGCGTATTTTCTTGTTCAAGTAGTTTCACCCCAAAAGGGGCAGCTTCTCGGCAAAAGAGCTGCTTGAGCTATGCCTGCCCAGGAGAAAATGCTCCCCACCATTCACAGCAGGACTTGCCAAGTCCTGTTTCCTGCTGCCTTCATGACTAGCTACCACAGCCTGGGTTCTAATGCAGCAGGTGAAGAACATCTGGGATGACACATCCCACATGGACTCTCTGATGGCCTTCTGAGGGGATGCAGTTACTACATCTTCTTTCCTGGGCAATGTTGGGCTATAATGGGCTTTTCTTATTTCTAAAGAATATTTAAAATGTGGAGCAGCCACAGTGAGGCAGAGGCCCATAGCTCCCTCTTGGCACACCTTGAAGCTGGATGGTAAGGCCCACAGGCTTTGGGCCAGTGGTAGAGAAGTGTCAGCAAAACCTTTCTCTGCCATGTTCAGGCTGAAGCTGAATGGCTTCAGCCAAGACCCTCTTCAAGCTTGGGATTTTTAGGTATGAAGACCTTCTGGTATTTGCTTCATCTCAGAGCCTTTCAAGAGTGGGCTGGATTTGGCTTTGAGTTCCCTGTAACCAAAAGGTGCTTATTTTGGCTGTAGATGGGCTTGGAAGTTTCAGTACTGTTTACCACCATACAATTAACCTTTTCACAAAGAAACCTTAATAATCCTTAGTGTTTATGTAACCACTGTTATCTTTAAAGTGTTCGGTAAATACTGCTGCGGTTTGTTTGTTGTTCTAAAACGGAAGCCTGCTTTCCCTTCCTGGGTGAAGTGCTTTACTGATAGCAACAGTAGCTCTTTACATTGTTGTAGTGCCTTTTGTGTGAGGGTTTCAAAGCGCTCTGCAGACACAGTCATCTTTGGAAGTTCCAAAATGCACTTCTGGGGTAGGTGGGGAAATAGATGATTTCATTCTCACGCCAGTCAAATTCAGCAGCTGCTCACCTGTTCACATTAATAGGTAAGAATAAACTTACACTAGAAATTAATGGACACCAAATCCACTTCATAGATGACGGGAAGAAGGTAGGTACTAGATAAGGACATGAAATAGAAATGGAAGAGGACAACAAGCCAAAATGCTTTCATGGTGATTGCTGTGCAATGTACATGGACAGGTAATCGGGTTACAAAAGGTAATGTTGTACCTCATGACCTAATGCCACTTCTTGCACGTGCCATTCTTTCCCTGGAGTGAAACTGCCTTGCTATTGATCCACCCACCTTTGTTTAGATTAGAAGTGCTAAGAGGATCAGAGCACCAGATGAAATAGCGGCAGGTCAGACTTGAAGTACTATAACCATCACTGTTTGTCTCAGAATCTAATTGCAGGAATAATTCACACTTTATTCAGCTGATCATAGTGACTACTGGGAAATCAGGAAGTAAATCGAATTTCATGTCGTCTTGGAAGTTTCAGAATTGTTGCACAGAAAATGAGGTAGCACAAAAACTGTTTGATTTGTCCTTTGCTTAATGCAAACACTGAACAGACACAAAATACTGCTGTCATTACCCCGTGCTCCTTGAGTCAGCGGTGTTAGAGTCAGCGGTGTTAAAATGTACGCTAACAATCCAACCAAAGATCATACACGTGGCTCTTTTCTCCAGCACTGGAGTAATATACTGCACATATGGGACTAAATAGAGTTGTGCCTTCTCACAGCAGCCCTGCATTCAGTCCTTTCAAACATCACATTAGTTTCATACTTGTCTGAATTCTAGTTTCTTTTGACCTGCCCTTCCACACATTTGATAAAACCTATATGGATCTGTAACACAGCATAAGACTGATGATACTCTACAACAGGAGTGTTGCTTTGCTAAAACATATTTTTCCATACCATTGTTTCAATAAAAATGAATCTACTACTCAGATTATCTCAATTGTCTGTCCACTTCAATATTTATGTTGCCTTCTGTATTCTGTTATTTCTATTTGTAGAATACTAGAATTAATTTTCTGTTCATGCTAAGACCACTTTGTTCTGTTTCACTTGGTTCATTCGATTTTTATTTATCTTCCAGGTCTTTACAGATGAGATAGCATTCACAAAACAAATAAAGCCAATGCCCTGACTTGAAAAACAGGAAAATTTAATTTAGTGTGACAAAATAAGGTTTGTTTCAAAGATCCAGACATCACTGACAGACTTCCCTTGATACTAATATCCATTAGGTCAGATCTGAAGGGAAGATTTCAAAAAAGCAACTCGAGAAACAAAGGAGTAAGACTATTTTTGTTCCGTTAGTCAAACAAGTCTTGGTGGTTCAGTTACTATTCCTAAATGTAAAGCTGACTCTTATGCTGATCCAATCTCCTTCAGTTTAAAGCCTACATCCTGCTGATACACTTTTTCTAGTGAGCTGTGGATTACGCTTATTGTGAAAGGAGAAAGTCCACACTGAAAACTCTGGTTGTGACCTTGTGTTTGACATCCCAGGCCTTTCACCTCATCTGAACAGTTTTGTGTTTTGATGAGCTACATTTTGATTTAATGTCAAAAGTTCCTACAGTCACACTTCAAAAAACATCTCCATTTATTCGGAGAATATCAAGGTAAAGGGTTGTGACCTGTTAATGAGCAAAAAAGCAGTGTCTAAAAGCTGAATCTAGATATATTCAAACTTCAATCTGTGGATTTTCAACAGTGAAGTCAGATATCTATTGAAACAAATTGCTTGAGATGATTTCTTTATTGTTTTAGATTTAATAAAAAATACTTTTCCCTCTAGGAGATCTGTTTCACATGAAACATTCTGGATTCAGGAATTACTGAATATATATATATACATATAATGCAATATCCAGGAAGTATTATTATGTGATCATAATAGCCTCCTGGACCTTAAAATATATGTCAATACATTTTTCACTTTACCTTCTCAGTTTAAAGAGATGCTAACTCTCAGGGGAACAATAACAAGACCACATGCCTAGCAACTCTATCTGACCACCAAAACAGAATCTCATACACACACCTAAGCTGTGCTAAATAAACCATTTTGCTCTCCCTGTGTTGACAAGACATTCTCACCGGACTAATGCTTTAATGTCCTGCTTTTAATGTTTGAGGCAGCTCACTCAGTGCTGGCCCAAGCTCTGCATAGTGCTGCACTTTGTCAGCAAGCAAGGAACAGCACAGCAACCTATGCTGCGCCAGCTGGGAACACAGCTAAGTCAGGACAGATTTTTGCTGTGGCTAGATGCTCAGACACAGCATGGCACTAACAAACAACACAGGCCAGAAAATGTCTGCAGTTTTATATGTACTGCATATTTCTGTTCCTGTAGGGTACATTTGTCTATGTGTATGCACACATGGTCTCCAGCGTATGTGGATAAATTTCTATAGTCTCTTTGGAAAAGTGCTACACGAGTCTCATCTTCTGATTGACCAGACTACAGTGCATGGAGAGGCAAAAGAACTACTCCATTTCCTGAGGACTCCAAGAACAGTTTCTGAAGGTGCTCCCTTGCCCATGATTCTCCATCAAACCTCACTGAGACAAACATCTAAAATTAACAAAATGTCTCCAAGCTCGTAGTTATAAACAGGCTGATCTTCAGGTGCACTGTGGATCTTGAAACTGGCTCCTGTTCCTCCAGTCAGAGGATTTTGGCAGTGTCCACAGGAACTTCCTGTGATGGTTCTGCCTATATTTTCCATTTTGACAAAAATTCCTGAGATAAACACCAAGTGGTAGTGTGGTGATCCCAGAGACAGTAACCTGATATTAATGCAAACCAGGGGCCATAAACAGATATTAACAGTGTGAACTTTTGAATTTGTTAGTATATTAGTGCCTGTGCATGGTATCAAGCATGAGTACACACTTCAGGTATTTGCTTGTAGCAACAGATGAGTTATCTCAAAATTCTGCTGCAATAATAAGATGCATTTCTACAATGTTTTCCCTCCACAGCTCCCTGATCCATACCTGTTTTTTAGTATCTCAGACCACAAGTTGCCATGCAATTAACACCATGCTAAAGAAGAGCAAATTGTATTGGAGAGGTTAGGACCCACAAAGTTAATTGGGCAAGTCTGCCACAAACTTGGATCAAGCTTTGAATCTTCTGAATCGAATTCCCAAGCTTACGTTACTAGGTAATAAAGCTCTCCACCTAGAATGTAGTAATGTCAAAAATAAAGGCAGAAAAGATGTGACCATAGGACTAAGTTTAGACAGGAATACAGTGAAACAGGTTGGTGGAGCAGCCATACAAATACACGAGGGCAGATACAAACATGAAAAGATGAAAGGACTTGATTCAGCCCCACCTGACACACTACACATGTATTTAACAGTACCAGCAGCTTCAGGTTGATTGCTGTTAGCTCCCTTGGTTTGATTTGATCCCACGTGGAGAGTTTGAAACCAAGAGCATCTGACCAAATTAATAGCTACTCTGAGGTGGGTGTAATTAAACGTTGAACAGGCCTCCACAGGTAGGGAAGGTGAACAAATGGAAAAAGAAAAAAATTTGCTTACAATGCTAAACAGGAAACATCAGCTTTGTTTAGTACAAGTATTAGTCTGATTTAGCTGGAGAAAAATTCTTGGAACATGCTATGGTGGTTTCAACTGGCTCTACGAAAATGTGGAGGTGTGAGAAACTGAGTGAAAGCTGCAAACCCACCTGTTACAGCTTGTCTCCACAGAGGTTGCGAGATTTCCAAGCAGAACATCCTGCCTTCCTATGTGCTTGTGGGATGTGTGTTGCTTAATGTAGCTCCACTTGTTGCAATGGCCTCTGGGTACTATCGCAACAGAAATAATAAAGGCTTGTAATAAATGATGGGGAAAAAAAGCAGCAATGGACATTTTAATTGACTTTGCCGCAGAGCGATCACGTAATTTTTCCATTTGGATGTTCAGACGGATTGCAATCTGGAAACTGCACGGTCATTACCACTAGATGACACGAGTCTAATTTCTGCACTGAGTAAAGCGATGGAAACACTTCTGAATGCAAAGCTCAGGGCTTTCTGTCAAAGTAGAACAAGCAAAGCAGGTACTTATTTTACACTAGCTTCCAGGCAGACACTTCTGCACCAAAATGATATTCAGCAAGGGAAAGTGTTTATTTGATCCTAATGGATGACTGAATCGTACTCATTAAGGTAGGAAAAGACCACTAAAACCCTCTAGTCCAACTATCAGGACTAGTTTGGTGTAGTGGGGCACCAAATGTCATCCTACATGATGAACTGTCACCTTCTTACAAGCAGGAAAACTTAATTTTGTGTATACTGATTGAGAATCAAAATAATTATCCCTTCCAAGCAGACAATCCTTGAAAGCTATGTATAATCCTGGACTTAAAAAGGAGTCTTAAAAAATGTAACTTGACAGATGTCCTTAAGCAAGAAGAGCTGGCACTGGGGACAGGCATTTTGGTGCCACAGAACAGGCAACAAGCTACTGGCAGCATTGATCTCAGTTAACTCTTCAGGGCTACTTTTTTCCCAACTTTAAGCTAACTTAAAAATAAAGCAGTCAAAGGTGCTGACTTCATAACGAACAATATTCACAAAACACTTACATGACAGGGAACTGCTACAGCTAGCTTCGTATCCCCACCCCCTATTGTGGCTGAGAGCTGCTACCAAGACCAAGGGCTGTGACAGGACTGAAGAACTGCCATGCTCTGTGGGCTGGTAGTATGCAGAGGCAACATAAACACAAATAAATGTTCAGGTTTCCACACTTGCCAAGCAGAAATATATCAAAACTCTCTCTGAACAAGAGAGGCTTAGTCTGATCAGTGTTTGTCAATAAGTCTTTGCTTATAATCCACTCTAGGAAGTGCAGAAAAGCTGGAGACACTAGGTGAAGAGATGGCACTGGAATAACAACATGAATGTATACAGCCTCCTAAATATAGATATCAAGCAGGGATTCAGAGAAAGGTTAAAGTATTACCACTGCTCTGTACTGCAGGTGGTAGACAAGTATGATGTTATGGACTTAATTAGCTCATGGTGGAAACTGCCACGGCAATTTTGCAGAAAACAGCATGGTGGTTGGGCTGGCAACACAATGAACATGAGTCAACAGTATGAAAAGCCAACCACTTTGTAGGCTGCAACACCAAGGGCGTAGCCAGTAGGTCAAGTGTTGCTATTCCTCACTGACTTGTAAGGCCACACCTGGATTCCTGTGACCAGTTTTGAGTTCTCTGTAGTGAAAAAGCCACTGATGATCTAGGGCAAGTCCAGCTTAGTGCCAGCATGATGGCTAAGATAATTGTGATTTTTCAACCTGACCATGTAATGGGAAGATGCAGAGAAGCTGGAGTCACACTCTCGTGACAGGTACAGTGGTAGCACAAATTCAAGCTGGAACATGGGTAAATCTCATTAGGTATAGGACAGAACAATTTACTATCTATGCAATCACACGGTGGAACAGTGTGCTCAGAGAGGCCAAGAAGTCTCCATCTCTGAAACATCTCCATCTCTGAAACAATTAAAATGCAAGTGGAAAATTCCCTGTGCAACCTGACCTAAATGTGTTCTGCTTTCAAGAGAAAGCTGAACTACAATGGCCCTCCAGAGGTCCCTGCCAACATGAATTAGCCTACGAATATATGATACCAAGGACGACCTGTATTTTTGTCAGCAGATGGCAATAGCATCTAAATTACATATTTTATTCCATGAGTAAAATGTGCACTAAGCAGTGACAGGCAAGAAAAAGTAGTGAGGGATTCAGGGAGAAGGTGCAGTGAACACGCCACATCCTGCTTGTCGCGTTTCCTTTGAGACAGATCCCAAACAGATCCACACAGTGGAGTCTCCTTACACCCAGTGATTGCAACATGGGTCAGGTCACCTGATGTCAGGCACAGCCAACAGACCCCTGCAAGGCAAATCCACAGGCAGAGAAGTGAAATCAACACCAAGAGCTGATTTCTGCGTGGAACCTGAGCTGCCTCGCTTGGGCATTACTTCTATTGCAGCTGTAGTGGCATAGCAGTAAATGGGACTGTGAGACTAAGGCTTTGAATTTGTGAGTTAATAACTTTAGAGCCAAATCAAGAAGCTTTTGCCCAAGCTGGTATTGTAAAAATGCATTTATCAATGATGTGATTAGTACCTCCACGCTCACAAAAAGACAGCAAACACACTGCTGGTACAACCCAGACAGAATTGTTCACTGAGGAGGCACAGCTTTGCTCTACAGACAGCGAAGCACAGCACGCAGCCGTCACTAAACCTCCACCCGTCTGGAAAGCAGCAGCACAGGCAGGCCACGAGACTCGGGCAGATCATGAGACCCAACTAAAATAAGTAATGACGAGTTCCCCTAAACAGCAAGTTTACTTCCATCTCTAGGGCTAGGTTACACCTGCGGTCACTGAGGCAACGAGCGCGGGCTCGACCCGCCGCCCAAACCCAGCCTGCCTCATCTCGACGCCCCCACAGCGCACTGCTGTCCTTCAGGGCACTGGTAGGGATGCGGGCACCACGGGGAAGCCGCGGGAGGACATAACGCGCCACAGCAAGGAGTCACGAGCACCCGCTGAAGCCGCAGGAAGGGAGCGTGCAACCAACCGGGCGCATACGGCACCATGACGGGAGGGGCAGCCTGACCGTGGCGTGAGGCGCGGCCCCGCCCGCCGCCGGGGAGGGGCGGGCCGTTGGCGGCGGCGGTTGGCGGAGACGCGCGGGTGCGGCCAACCCCGGCGGGCTGGAAGCGGCCTCGGCGGGACTGTAGCACCGCCCGGCTTGGCGGGAGAGGCCCTTCCGGACCTGCGCGGCCGTCATTCTCCCTCTCTTCTATCTGTCTCTCCTCGCTGCCGCGCCGCCATGGGGGGCCCGCAAGGCAGCCCCGGGCCGGGCTCTTGCCGCCTGCTCCTCCTTCTCTTGCTGCTGCTGCTGTCCCCCGCGCAGGTATGGGGGTGCGGCGGTGGAGGGTCTGTGGCGCAGCTGCGGTTGTCCCGTCGGCTTGGACGGGAGCACCGTTGAGTCGTGCGGGCGGAGCGAGCTTGTGCCCCGGCTGCTGTCCGGGTGCCGGCTGCCGCGGTGCGCTCTGTTTTGCAGCGCTCTGTTATGCAATGCCGGCTGCGCGTGAGTAACCGTACGGTCACATGGCCGCAAGTGTCACCGGTGCCTGGTGCGCGTTGCTGGCTGTGTGCCCTGCGGAGGGTGGCAGGACCCCGCGAGGCGTGCTGGTGATCGCTGTGCCGGTACTGTACGCTGGAAAGTTGGGATTCTTTTACCAAGTTGCTCGTGGGGACACATGCACACCTTAATTCCTTTCTCGGTCACTTTGTTTACTTCGTTGTCCAAGGCAGGAGTGAGATGCTCTGCTTTCCTCTGGAGAAACGGGGTGTCTTGTACACCTTAGCGTCATCTTTTTCTCCTCTAAGTGACTCAGAAATGCACGAGGTCAGGTTTTATACCGAGCTTACTCTAAGCTGCCAGGTTGGTCACCTTGTGCATGCCGAGCGTCTCCTGTGGTAGCAGCCTCTGCCCCTTCTAGGAGCTTGAGTAGAAAGCAAGAAACTCCTTGTTCCAGAGAAGCTGGTTGTTCGTCAGTGACTCATAGTCTCCAGGTGGGTAGCTGATAGACTTTGCACCTGACAAACACTCCTTTCTGTCCTGATTTTGGAGGGACCCACCACACTGTAGCGATGAGATGTGTCCTGGACTGGTGCAGGAGCCAGGAGATGCTGCCCTTCTAGTGGGAGGGGGATGCTGAGCTGTAGGAGTGTGAAACAGGTTCCCTTGCAGGAGGATCTTGTTGGTTTGTGCAGGATCTCGTAGAGGATGTGGCTTTGTGGTTTATTAATGGTTAACATGGCAAAGTGGCTTTATGAAACTACAGCCTGTATGCATAATGTAAAAAAGCAAAATTGGAGCGGCAGAGTAGGGGAATGATAACAAACTTGGACTTGAAATCTTTGTTATCTGTTATTTGCAGCCTGACATTCCACGAAGTAGACCTTGGTATCTCTCAAATCGAAACTAGACCTTCAGCTAGACTGTGCCTGTATAGAACTTGCTTGTAGAACAGAAACTTTATGAAAGTTAACTCATTCTCTCTCAAGCGTACTGGCAGAATGTTATCATGCTTTCAGTTGTGGTATGGACAAAACTTGTGCCAGGTAACCTGCTGCTGACTGGGAACTAACTACGCTTAAGAGGTGCGTTGAGAGCCTTGGCTACTTTTTTTTTGAATGTGGACTGTAAATTCTTGCTGCTCTTTTCTTTGAGGTTAGGAGTGAAGAACACCAAGCCTCTTAAACTCTTGTTCTCTTATCTGCATCTTAATGTGCTAGATGTCAGCTGCTGCAGTTGGTAATTATACCAAAACACAGGCTGTGAATTAGTGGTTAAGCAAGGCTGGATGCTTGTTTCCTGTCAGTAGCTGGGATCCCAAGCCGCAGAGTCAGATTAACTTAAATGTTTCTGTAATCCTTACTGGTGGACATTAATGGCTGATGCTGCTCAGTCCCAGCCTTGTCAGGTGGCCTACAGTTTAGTGTGTGGCCTCTGCTGGGAAGGTCTGAAGTGCCTCTGTGGAGGAACCTGCATGTCAGGGATGGCAGCATAGCTTCACAACAGGACGGTAAGAGTAAGTGCTTCCTGGAAAATCAGGAATGACTTGTTTGTAGTCATTCTGCATGGAAAGTGAGTAAGATGTCTTAGGAGCAGAGATGGCTGAGGTGAATGAGTGGAGCAGTGCTTGACTTGGCAGTAGCCAAAACACTCTATCTGTGTATCATTACTGTTCCTCTGCAGGGCATCACAGGTGTTCTCTCGTGCACAATTTGTTTGCAGACAACTGTTAGTTAGGGCCTTGTGTTTTCAGATTGTGCACACAATAATGTATCTGTCTTTTCCCCCAGTAAAATCAAGCCATTGTCAGTTAACACCAGCCTGCTTCCCCATATGCTCAACTACCTTCATTACTACAGCTTTCTCTTCCTGCTGGACCTTAATGTTCCTGTGATGTGCTTGGATAACTCTAGAGCTAGGACTTGCTCTTCTGACCAGGAGTACCTAATTATTTTTCCTTCTGAAGGGGAGCAGTTGCTTACTCGTGGGCAAAAGAACAAGAACTTATCTGACAGGGCTTGTCTCTGCATTGCTTGCTTCTGAACAGAGTACTGTAAGAGACAGTGTAAGAATTAGAAACCTGTGAAGTTCCCTTTAGTCCGTGGACTCCCTTCTGATAAGGAGTGCTGTCAGATTGTGTGCAGTTTTGGGGGCAGATTTATGGACTTAACCTGGTCACCTGCTTCCATAAACCAGTACTACATTTATTAAAGATAACATAGTACCATGTAACTACGACTTAGTTCTTCAAGCGAGAGGGTCTTATTCACTTTTAAGGCTGATATGGACTACATACTAATGGGTGTAAAGGGGACAGTATGTTATTCCTTGGAATTGCTTGCCTTGCCATATAATATCTCAAATGTACCATGTTTGATGAGGGAAACAACTGTATGTAATGCTGCTGCCTTTTCCATACATTAGCAATCTTACTTTGAAGAGCCTAACAGTGTTCTCTTGTTTTCTGGAATTTGCAAGGTTACAAGCATTCACTGTTTCTGCTTACAAGGATGTTGTTGTTCTTTGTCTGCTTCACAGCTCTATAATCATCGTTGATGGCTAATGTTTCTGGAAGCGTTGAAGGTTATTGATTTGTTTCCATGTGCCATTGAAGAAACTTGAACCGAAGTAAATGTGTTTATGATCTGTTGAAATGCCAGTTCTGTTACAAACAAATGATAATGCCTGGGAATAGGGAAGCTGTAACAACCTGTGTAAAGTGTTGGTGATAGTTGTGGAATGCAAATACATGCTTGTGTGCAAGTTTGCTATTGGGATTCCTGGAGCCCAGACCTGAGGCAAAACTTCTGTTTAGGCAGAATAGTTCTACCAGAAGTAGGAATTTACTTTTCTCAGCTCTGAGTATGCTGAAGTGTAGTATTAGTGCCAAGGGGAACTGCTTTGATTTAAAGCTAACTTTCTATTGCTTGAAAAAGGTCTCATGGAAGTCTCATTTTAAGATATTGAGGACTTGATGTGGTCTTCCCAAATACTTGCATTAGAGCTGAGTGGAATATCTTGTGTTGTTTAGAAGGGAGTGTGGTTCAATACAGCATATCTCATGGTGTCCTGGTACCAGGGGAGCTTTTGCACACAAGCACGATGATGAAGTGGTTGGGAAGCCCACCTCTACAGGCAGAAGCTTTGTTTCCTGTGATTTATTTACAATAACAGTTACTCATCTGTATCTTTTCCTACGTGCAGTGGAGAGGACAAAGTACTTGTTCTGACTTGGGGAAATAACTTTCAGCTCTATCTTATCAGCGACGGAGTAGTTATTTAGTGACTAGTAGTATCCCTGCTTGCTCTCTGAAAGCCAGGAGTCCAGCCCTCTCCCCTGCTTTGTGGCTGACTCAGGGGTGAGCATGCTGTTAAATTGCCACTGTCTGGGAGCTGTGTTGCTGACTTTTGACTGATGACTTCAAATGACTTGGTTGGCTTTTATGCGTACTGACCCAGTTCTGTTAATCAGGTAACACCAGAGCCCTATCAGTCCTGGGAGGTAATTTAAACTGCTTTTAGTGAGATCCTGTTAGGTCATAGCATATCTATTCACTGAAATTGAACAGTCGGTGTTGAGACTGAAATAGAATGAAGTTTTATAAGTTACAGTTCTAGGTATAAATGATCTATTACAAGTAACTGACATGTTCACCTTCTCTAAACAGGCCAAAAGTCTGAGAGAAGGGTATTGCTTTTTTGTTTTTTTTTCCAATGTAAGCTTTTTCTGTCTCGAGCTTCAGTAATTCAGATTACAAGAATAAACTGCCACTAAGCTAAAATACCTTGTCTTGCTTTGTTTTCTTATGTGTTTAGCTGAATGCTTCTTGTTGCCTGATCCCTTGTGCGAGGCTGCTTTGTTTCATCCTGGAAATGATAGTAGAAAGGCTCACAGGTGAAATTGGTGTCATGTAATTGTCTATAATAGAATGTGGATAGTCTCCGAGATGTTATTGCGGTTTAGCTTTATTGGCTTACATTGGGTGTTAAGCATCCAGTGATATGAAGCACGATTGTAAAGGATGCACACCAGCTGGTATATAAGAATATGCGAATACTTAACAGCTGACAGATTTAGCTAGAAGAAATGCTTAAGTAGGCAAATGAAGTAGTAATCTAGGTGGGTGTTACACAGATTGAATTCTGAACCACTGGTTTACAGTGAGCGACTTTGGTTTGGGCTGTGTTGCCTTGGTTAAGTTAAGGAGGGAAATTCTAACAAGTTCATATAAACTGATGTTTATCAGGCACAGTAATCCAGTCACTAATATGTTTTTGCAAAGAATTTGATGTCGTGGAGGCATTGTTGCAATCTTGGGTGGCTCTAGGTTATAATGAATGTGGTCTTTCAGGGGCCTCTCTGGGCAGTAAACAGTGTTATTCATGGTCAAGCACAAGGCTCAGCAGTCTGTTCTTGCTGTATAAGCATATGGCGTTTCTACAGATGTGAAGTCAAGGTTGTTCAGGAGGTAAAAATAGGTCAGTTATCTTTGAAAGTGTATCACATATTGCAGAAACACAGTAAATGTTTATGCAGTCCGCATTCTGCTTGCAGCCCAGGTGTTTAGCAAAACCCTGGAGCTGTTCTCAAGCTTTCACTATAAACAGTTTTTACGAATGAATACAATGACAGGTTTTAATTTTAAGAACAAATACTCTGATTTAGTGATTCAGATGTCTCAGTGCAAAAACTACGGAACAGAAATACAAGACATTCAAGGTGCAGTTGTGCACTTTCAATTTCCTTCATTTAATGCATACAGTAAAGAACTGATTTGAATTTTTCAGTAGTCTCCAAACTTAAGGACTTGTAAAATGCTGCCTAGCCTTCCCTGTTTGGATGTGGGATATTTTAGTTTACAAGTGCTGAGAGAGGGTGTCCCTTCAGTTTCTCATGATAAATGACATTCTGTGGTGAATGCAGAGCTGTGAAGTCCTGTTTCGGAATCCTCTTCTGCTGTTGCTTGCTCCAGATCTGTCAGTGAGTGGATGGATTTGCAAGGACTGAAAGGTGGTAGGGAGAACTGAAAATACTGCACGTGAACAATGTACTTCATGTTCACTGACTCATGCTCTGAAATAAGTTTAACCCACTAGTCACATGCATTGTTCTGTATAAGGAAACTGTTTTCTAGAGCTCCTTTTATTTGTGAGTGGTTTGCAGATATTGGTTTAGGTTTTTCTTCGATAACTCTTGCACAGGAAGTACGCTATCTGTGGCTGGGCAGAGAGGGGTGGGAAGGCTGAGACGGAGATACGACATCATGTTCATGTATGTCATGTCAATACATGCTTTTCTTGATGGATGCTTTCTGTAGCACACATGATGTCTGAATTACAAGAAGTTATCTAATCTGGACTGTAAATTTCTGTGGGAATAGTAACATGCAAACTGTCTGGTAGTTGAAAAATTGATTACTCCTTACCATTAATCTGTTACCTCGTGTTGATTTAGGTACTTTCACAACAGTGTGTCTGGTATGGAGAATGTGGAATTGCATCGGGAGACAAGAGATACAACTGTGCTTATGATGGACCACCTATAGCACTACCAGAGGATGGCTATGACTTGATGCAAGTGAGTATCTGCAGAACAGTACTTCTCTTGTACTTCACAGTTCTGTTTTGGGTTCTGTTGAACCTCCACTGTAACTTAGGTGTCTCATTTTCGCTTGGTTAGAAGGTAAATGTTGATTCTCTCATTTCTCAGATCTAGCTTGTAGCTCCAGCTGTGTGAAGGTGATAGACTGCTGTTTCTATTCAGGTATATGAGATGTCTCCAAGCCATGTGATCTACATACAAACTTTCACAACCAAAATTTTAAATATGTTAATGCTGCACTTTCCTGCTTATATTCTCACTTCTTTGAGCACTTGCTCTCTTTAGTCTGACTGTTTTTAGGACTATGAAGTTATGTCCTTTGTATTTCTAAAGAAGACTGAAATTCTGTTCTGGCAGATAATCATTCCAGTCCCTTCCTTAATTAGTAACTGACACCAGTCATTCAAATGGAGCATACTTTGTCCAAGTTTTGTTTCTGTAGTTGTGCCTAGTATTAGACAGTGTTTCCCTGACGGAGCTTTAGTTTCCAAAATGTTCTAAACAGAAGTTAAAATAGCTTTTAGATTTGATGCACAACATAGGGTGATACTGCCAGACTGGTCTTCTGACAGATGGTGATTTAAAACCTTAGTGTGAAATAACTAGTTAAGTAATGGCTTGGCTGTCAGCTGTAACAAATTAAATATGTAGGTGAGGTGATTGTGTTACACTTTCAGAGGACTTAGTAATGTACAGGAAATGTACAGTATGGATTGTACAAGTGTTAAATGCATTTCTTTTCTGTAAACTGAACATGAAATAGTTCTTCCAAGGAATCAGTGACTCTGCTTAGTGGCTTGCCTTCTGAGACTTTAGAATCTGATGCTATATCCAGGAGATACACTGAAGGATAAGCTGCAGGAATACTTTTGAGTTGGATAAACACGTGTTGTCCTTGTACTAACAGACTCTCAAATACCATTACCATTCTATATATAGATCTGGTGACTAAAGATCATCTGAAATAGCTTTTTAAAGGAAGTGATACCCTGAATAACATAAATGATTCTTCTGTCCCCATTCCCTAATGAATCTCACTGTCTGGACTGATTCTTTCATGCGTCTCCCACAATAACAATTATCTTCTGCCACATTCTGAAGCAATACCTTAACTCTAATGAATGTTGAGATTTGAAGCGTGCTTTTCCTTCCTTCCCCTGTGTTAATCTCAGCATTGTTTATATTTTAGGAACTCTGTCCAGGTTTATTCTTTGGCAATGTCAGTACTTGCTGTGATATCCTTCAGCTTCAGACTTTGAAAAACAACTTGCAGCTGCCTCTGCAGTTTCTTTCCAGGTATGCTAATGAATGGCAAAACAACTAGAGCTTTTTAAAATTAGAAAGCCCATGAGGGCACTGCAGTTGAAGCAAACTGTAGATGTGGTAATTTCATTTAAAGGCTTATTGCAGTGAGCTCTTGGAAAGACTTTCTTATCCCTGTCATGAAGCTTTAACTCCGTGAAGCAGTTGCTTACAGTCTGGATTGAGTGAGTTGGTTGTATGAATGCTACTGTAGTTTGTCTTGAGCTACTGCATTTGTAAGAAAATTGTCAGAAGAGAATGACAGAGTACTGTTCAGTCTTTCTAGTAGCAGCAGTAAAGCTTTCTTTTTAATTTCTCGTCAGCTTCTGCTTGTATTAGCTATTTGAGGTAGATAGGATTTTTCTAGTAAGTAATGTTGATATTTCTGACTGGATAGTATTAAACAATTTTAAGCACCAATTATTGTTGTATGAATAACTACTTTTATATAAGTGTATACAATTTTTATGTTTTACGTAGAAACTTTAAATGCTTTTGTTTATCACTGAGCAGAATGCTTATGCTTGGTGTGTGAGTCAAATCAGATATGCTTCATTTTTACCTCTTAATCTCATTGCCATTCATTAACTTTCCTGCCCAGGTGCCCATCGTGTTTCTACAACTTGATTAACCTCTTCTGTGAACTGACTTGCAGTCCAAATCAGTCTGAGTTTTTGAATGTTACAAGCACTATACCTTATTATGATCCCGTTTCAAAAGAAAACAAAAGTAGTATTACAGAGCTGCAGTACTTCATTGGAGAACGCTTTGCAAATGGTGAGTAGTTGTGTGCTGATGCACCTTTATTAAGGTAAGGAGACCAAGCCTCTTTCAGGATGAGTTGGGAGGTAAAGAGGGCACAACTGTCTTTTGTAGTACAAGGCATCAAATAAATGCCAGTAGGTCTCCCTTGAAACATCAGTATTTGATAGGAGACATTGTACACTTGTAGTGTTTTTGAAAGTTCAAATGAGAATGAAAATCTGTGATTTTTAATAGCTTAAAGTCACTTACTTTATCTTCTGAAGAGCAAATTCGTTTCTAACTAAATATCTAAAGCCTACCTAACACTGAAACTATCTGGTAGTGAAGTTTGTACTGTGAATTACCCCATTTTTCAGGCATATAGTTCATTTCACTGTGAGATTTCACTTGTCTTTTGTCAAATCAGAGTATCTTTTTCCTGAAGATAAGTAGTTCAGGCTGTATTTTATTTTTGTAGTAAACGTGAAGCATTAATTTGGTTTCTTTGCATTTTTTTTTTTGTATGGTGACAGTATGTTATGAAGCATTTGAAAGTAACTTATGGCTTGTGGATCAGAAGTTCCTTAAGTATTGTCTCAGTCATAACCTCTCCCAAAAGAGAAACTTTATATGTTAGATCCTGCTCCTTCTAACAATAGAGGGTTCTGGTAGTGTAGTGCAGATTCAGCCAGCCTACTTAGTCTAAGATAGCTGTACCAAAACTCTGTAACCTTGATTGCTGTAAATAAAGCTGGAAGCATTACTTTGCTATCTTAACATATTTCCTCTTGAAAGCTATAAGCATTTTCTTTGAACTTGGTGAGTCTTCACTTAGTTACTAAACTCAGAATGCTTGCTCAAGTGTTAATACTGATTTAACAACTTCTGTTCTCATACATTCTTTCTAGACATGTATAATGCCTGCAAAGATGTTGAGGCTCCATCAAGTAATGTTAAGGCATTGGGGCTGCTGTGTGGAAAGGATGTCAAGGACTGCAATGCTACCAACTGGATTGAGTACATGTTTAGTAAGGACAATGGACAAACTCCTTTCAGCATTATTCCTGTCTTTTCAGGTAAAAAGAAATGAAAGGAAAAAATAATAATTGGCTGTGAATCTTCTGTCAGAGGCTGTTTACAGTAGTTAGTATGCTAATTTGTTAAATGGCTGCACAGCAATGACTGTCCACAGTCAGGCTTTCAAAGCAATGTAACCTGAACTAATATTCAGTTTCTTGCTTGAAAGTTGTAATAGCTTTCTACTCAGCTTACTGCAGTAGATCCCTGAAACTCATTGAGTGATGGACTGATCTTAGACAACTGGGTAGTTTATATTCTTTGGAAATCTAGGGCAATACACTGATCTTTCATGTTTTTTATAAGGAAGTTGTTCTATATCTCAGTCTGAACAGATGGGGGCAGGGGGTACGGGGTACATGACAACTTGTTGCTAGGGGTGGTAGGAGTGCTTGCTTGTTCTTCAGATTGAAGTATTCTAAAAACATGATTACTAGGTATACAAATCTAAGGAGTTAGTGCCTGCATGGAGGAAGACAATCTGCTATAGTTCTGAGAAAAGCTACTGCTTGTGAAGGGGAATTTTATGTAAAGGGTTCATTCATTGAACTGGGAAGCTTGTATTATTAAAAAAAAAAAGTGCATTTTTATAACACTTGGTAGTAAACTCACTCTGTATGTGTGATTTTGATATTTCGTAGATGTTCCTGTCCATGGAATGAATCCTATGAATAATGCTACCAAAGGCTGTAATGAGTCTGTGGATGATTCAACAGGACCGTGCAGCTGTCAAGACTGTTCAATTGTTTGTGGTCCGAAACCTCAGCCCCCTCCATTACCTGTTCCTTGGCTTTTATTTGGTTTGGATGCTGTGTATATCATCATGTGGATCTCTTACATGGCGTTTCTACTCATATTTTTTGCTCTAGTTTTTGGAGTTTGGTGTTACAGGTAAAGCACTCAAGATGTACAGCTCTGAAAGTAACTTGATTTTTCCATGAAAACTTTGCCTGGTGCAGAGTACTTACGCTTCTAGGATCACCCAGCCTAAAGTTATGTTGTTTGGCAGATGCATATGTTTGCAGAGGCTGTTCCAATACTTAAAAGTATGTTGTAGGAAGTGAATACAGAAGTTCTTAGCTGGTAAGAAACTTTCATATCTTGCCTAGTTCAGGACCAAGTAGACTAATTTTCAACTTGCATAATACAATTGTAGGAGCTCTACTCTCATTCACTGGGAGAGAGAATGTCTGATATTCGTGGCCATGTGCACTTACAGTAGGTTTGCATACTTGAGTTCATGCTTGTGAAAATCTGAGGAAATGCATATGGTTTCTTCCCCTGATTGACATAAGGCTTTTGTGGTAAGGAGTAGAGTCTCACTTGAAACGTATTAGTTTTTTGGATGGTATGAATTAAGATCTCAAAGAACTGCCCTCTGGGAGTGAAGTGAACTATAAACACATGTCAAACTCTAGAAACCAAAGGGCTTTACAAAAGTGCTTAAAACCAGGTCAGTCCGCTAATATCTTGGCCACAGCAGCTGCATTTAAACAAGCTCATTCTTCTCACTGTTCAACTGTTCTTACTGCTCTAAACCCTTTAAGGGGCTTCATACTGTAATTAATCCTTAAGTACACTTTTGACTTACCTAGAGATGTGCCACAGGAGAGCCTCTGTATGAATAAGTAAAAGCCATCCTGTTCTCTCCCTCAAAATATGTTCTTCATGAAGTAATAGAAGTGAACTAGGAAATTCCAGTGATGGAGAGGCCTGTTTGCCACATATGCTGTTTCAGTAAAGCCTCCATTACTGGCTGTTGTTACATGCAAAACAAAATACTCATACTCTCCCCACTCTTTTGTCAGGTTATGTGGCTGGGGGAAAAAATCACTGAAGTGAAAGCTTCTTGAAGGTAGTTAACTTGCAGAAACTCAGCTCGTGATCAGTGGGAGAGAGCAGTATCAGATGTTGGTGGCCACATCCAGTTATAGCAGACTAACTGGAATGTATGTTTAGACTAATTTGTACCAAAACAATCACTGCCCTAATACAGATAATTGTTGGCTGCTTTTCTTTATCGTCCTGTTCAGAAAATACTAACACTGAACTTCCAGTGATTGCAGTGTTTTGTGAACTAGTGTTCAGCAAGCAGCTTCTCTGTGCCACACAAAGCTCTCTATTAAGAACACAAGCAACTATGGTTATAAATGCTTTGGTGTGGCTGTACTAGCCATCCTGAGTAGTGGAAGCCTATTGTGCTTTTCAATGCAATTTCACTACTGTTCATCTATGACCAAGAATCTAAAATTGGTGTGTAACAGGTTTTGAATCTGTGTTGTCAAGGGCAAGTGGGTGCATGAACTTATGCCACGCTTAGTAGTAGTCTTGTCTGGTAAACTTGTTAAACAACATGCCTAACTAACTGAAATGGTGAAAGTGTTTGATATGTCTGGTTCATAGCCATAAATACCCGTCCCTTATTTGAATGTCTATTGATGAGATTGCTACAAAGAGGGTGTAGTGCTTACCTCCTGCTCTATATATTGGATAAGAGCAGAAACAATAAAGGTTAATTAAAGTGTTCACTGCCTTCAGGACAGAAGGATGCTTTTTCTTGCTTTACTTTGCCATTTTGTTAGCCTGAGTACTTGTAACTTAAGCTATTAATGAAGTCAAATATTTCTAATGTGGATGTCTTGCTGGGGATCAAGCTCTTTTTATCCTTTTGAACAGGTTACAGCCTTGTCAGCTGTCTTATGCTTTTCCAGCTTAGATCAAGAGTATATTTTCTATGTTAAGTTTAGAACGCCAATATCATTCACAGCACAGAGAGCCTCCTTAAAATGATAATAACAGAGCAGCGATACCATTCGCAGGACAACTCAGTCAATTTGACTGACTGGGGGTTTTCTGGGCAAGTCGTATACACAGGTTATTACTAGCACTGGAAGCTATTTGTACTGTGTGTATACAAGAAGAAATCTTGTGGAGTTGGGGTAACATAGTCTTCTTCTCTTACAGGAGGCGGCATTTTGTCTCTGAATATACACCAATTGACAGTAATATAGCCTTTTCTGTGAACTCTCATCGTGATAATGGTATGTCTTGGATAAGATTTATTAAAATTGTTCTAACTTCATCCACTTCTATGGGAAAACTTGAGACTTCTAGGTTTACTAACCCATATAATCCATTCTTGAAGTACTTTGGCCAGTATTGCTCTTGGTTTGCAGTAGTACTTTAACCCTATTTTACTGGATGCTAAAAGCCCTTGCTGCACAGTTATGGGTGTAGTAATGCTGCTATAGAGTTCTAGAGTGCTTTGTTTCTTCTTGTGTTAGAGGAAGCAGTGTAATTATGAGCTAACCTCTGGCCATAGACCTGTTAAATGTTAGTCCCTGAATCTGACTGTCAGTGCTTACTACAGAGAATAAGTTCTTGACTGTATCAGTGTGTTTGAAGTGAATGCTGTTAAACTGACTACTCAAACAAACATTCTCTTCTCTTACAGGGAAAATTACTTGTGGTGAGAGGCTTGGTGAAAGGTTTGAGAATGGCCTAAGGTTGACTTTTACATCATGGGGTGCTTTCTGTGTTAGAAATCCACGTCCAGTTATCCTCTTCTCTGTGGTCTTTATTGCTATGTGCTGCTCAGGCTTTGTATATATTAAAGCAACTACAAACCCTGTAGATCTCTGGTCAGCTCCAAGCAGCCAAGCCCGCAAGGAGAAGGAATACTTTGACAAACACTTTGGGCCTTTCTTTCGTACTGAGCAACTAATTATTCAAGCACCAAACAGCCATCCAGACATCTATTCACCTTACCCATCAGGAGCAGATGTGCCTTTTGGGCCTCCACTCAACAAAGATATTCTCCATCAGGTAACTAGGACTTCAAAAGCAAAAACCCAAAGATTGCTCACATTGCTAAGGTGTAGTCCTAAGGAGTTTTCTTTCATCTGTAAGATGTCAATCCAAACAGCCATTAGTTACCGCTAGGTATATCAAAAATCGTGCTATAGAATCCTTATTGCACTATAATCCTTACGATAAAAACTTTCTTCTGAAAGCTGTCTCTTCTGCTAAAGGTAAACATGCAGGCTAATGCAGCAATTTTAGCATAAACAGTGAATCAATGGAGTGACTTAGTTGTGCAATCCTATTGACTTTTGCCATTGCTTTGGAAACTTCTGGAAATATAGTATGCTCTTAAGGGATAGCAAAAGAAAGCATTTTCCTTACAAGAGAGGACTTCAGTTCAATTCTTTCTTTTTCAGGTGCTTGATTTGCAAGATGCTATTATAAACATAGCTGCATCTTTTGACAATGAGACTGTAATGCTGAAAGACATTTGCGTGACTCCTCTTGCTCCTTACAACAACAACTGCACTATATTGAGTGTACTCAACTACTTTCAAAACAGTCATTCTGTCCTAGATCACACTGTGGGGGATGAATTCTTTGTCTACGCTGACTACCACACTCACTTTTTATATTGTGTTCGGTAAGCAGTATGATTAGGTGTTTTTCAAACAGTTGGCAAGCTGAATTCTTCTCATGCTGGCAGACAAAACTAGCTAGGTCTCGCTGACTCTTTGAACTTCTTATACTTTTAACAATCCATAATACTATGTGAAAATATAGATCACTGTAGAGTGTTTTTCTTAGTACTTCTGTACTTAGTACTTGAGTAGGAATTATTTTGATCAGGTTTCAGGCTAATTTTGGTTTGGTACAGGCACTAGCTGTGGTTTGCTTAAAGTGTGTTTCAGATACCTCTGATAAATAGGATTCTGGTAGAGAAGACTCATTCTAAGCTTTCATTTAAGTTTATAGTGAGGTAGAAGCCAATCCTTTCCTTAAGCTTAAAAGACACCTTTAAAATTGTAACTAAATTTAAAGCAAACATAGAATAAGGGCAATGCATCACTAGCAGTTTTATCTCCTTTTGGTCAGCGTAGAACTTCTGGCTTCTTACTGTTCTTGCCTGGTGGTGCTGTGCTTCACTTGCTAAGTGTAAGCTGATAATTATTGCTGATTATCTCTTTAGGGCTCCAGCATCACTGAATGACACAAGTTTGCTTCACGATCCCTGCTTAGGAGCATTTGGTGGACCTGTCTTTCCGTGGCTGGTGTTAGGGGGATATGATGGTAAGTGACAAAACAGTGTCACAGTTAAAATCTTTAGTACGTTTTTGCTTGCTGTCTTTAGTGCTGAAGTTGCATTCTAGTTGACATGACTGTTCAAAAGCACTCCTGAGGGACTTGGATTTTTGTAAAACTTCAACTAAGGATATTTCAACTAACTTGCTAATGGATCATTGCTGAGAATGAAGGCAGATAAGTCCAGAAGTGCCAAATGCAAGCAGCCTTACTGAAACACTCTTGACCTCTTGATAAATGTGTGAATGTTCAGTCTGCTTCGAGCCTGCTTGAGGATCTCTAGTCTCTAGTAGCTAGATGTGTAGTATCTCCAACTGATGTGCTGGCATGCGCATGTATCTTACTTCTGAGGTAGTTGCATCATTGATCTGAAAAAGCAGCTAAGAACAGGTGAAGATGTTTGCAAAGGAAGTTCTTCCATTACTACTAGAAAGCCAAAATTTGTTTGGAGCAACTTCTCTAGCAAGCTGCATTTAACTGGGTATGTCAAACGTGCTATACAGCTATTAAACGCAAGCAATTGATTAACTGAATCTTTTTTTCTGCGTGCTTTGAGTAAATGCTAAGTATGCAAGAGTACAGTGTTGAGAATTGCATTCAGTTTCTTACCAGATTAAGTCATAAGCACTAGTTGAATAGTGACACTTTGTCTAACCACGCAGCAGTTTTAATGCTGTGTTACTATGAACGTGGCAGGTAATGACCAATTACCTTCACAGTACAATCCAGAGTGCTTACCAACTCATTTCTATTTCAATAACATCTCTGAGCATTCAATGTGATTGAGAAGGTTGCATTCAATGGAGTTACAGTGGTGAGATTGCTTTGGACAATGCCCCTTAAAACTTGATTACTCCTGCCTATGCTAGAATGTAAGTTCTATTTCATAATGCCTGGCATTTTTTTCTATTCTACAGGTGATAACTATAATAATGCTACTGCTCTTATTATTACTCTTCCTGTTAATAACTACTACAATGACTCCAAAAAACTATTGAAAGCCTTGTCATGGGAAAAAGAGTAAGTAACCTTCTTGCCTTCTGAAATGTATATAGAAATTAAAACAACCTTTAAATATAGATGCATGCCAAAGACCTGTACTGCACTGGCAGTTTATTGGTGTAACTACAGGGATGTTTTGAGAAGCAGTATAACCCGTAAAGGACTGACTGTTACTGGTGCTAAGATTCTCTTCATCTGATAATGCTTTGTTTATTCTTTAAAGTATGACTGACTCTTCCCTTTTTTTTTTCCCTAGGTTTATTAACTTTTTGAAGAACTATGATAATCCAAATTTGACTATCTCATTTTCTTCTGAACGGAGTATTGAAGATGAAATCAATCGTGAAAGCAACAGTGATGTCAGCACTGTTGTAATAAGCTATGTTGTAATGTTTGTGTACATCTCCATAGCTCTGGGACATATCCAGAGCTGGGGAAGGCTGCTGGTATGTTTATTATTCTCACTTCTCTAAATTCTTCAGCTTTAAAGAGCCTTCAGAATAGTTTTGCTGAGCACTTGTGTTCCATCTTGTTGTAAAGCATTGAGTTCTCTTTGGGCAGGAGCTGGAGGAAGGATTGACTTGTTATACTTAACAGTTCACTTGTGCTTCATACCCTCAACTAGCTCTATTTTCACTTGATATGTGCAATTAACTTCAAATTTTAAGGCTTGTAGCTCCTGGTCAAGTACTGTCTTTTAAAGAACCAGAGAAGTTAGCTTCTTAACTACGTTCTGCATAAGAGTGTATTTTTCTATCTCTGCTGTAGTCTCTTATGTGATGATACTGGTTTGATTAACAGTCATTAAAACTTTTTTTAGGTGGATTCGAAGATCTCCCTAGGCATTGCAGGCATCCTGATTGTACTGAGCTCAGTGGCATGCTCCATAGGCATTTTCAGTTACTTTGGAGTCCCAGTGACACTGATTGTGATAGAAGTCATTCCTTTCTTGGTGCTGGCTATTGGGGTGGACAACATTTTTATTATAGTCCAGACACTTCAGGTATTATTTTGTGCAGTTTCTTAAATGTCTATTTCTTACCTTTTGAAAGACATTACTTTGGAGCAGAAAGTCTTCAGCACTGCAGTGCTCAGCCCAATCTGAGCAGTTCTAGATTCTCAGTGAGATTGTGTGTAACTGTTGTTCACTATTCCCATGATGAAGTTAAAAACGTTTACTCAGCTGTTGATTGATACTGAACTTGTTCAGTCTGGTTTCTAGTATGCATCTAAGGATGTATGAGTTTTTAATGTCTCCCTCGGTTAGTTGTAGAACTCTTACACTATTTTAATCACTTGCCATTTGAGTGTATTATGATCAGCAATCGTTCACTAAACTGTACTCACACTGTAAGCTTCTGACAGTAATATCTAGTGGGTGGGTAATCTGCTTTTTAACTTGACAGGCTTGCAAAAAATCCTTGACCCTGCTTTTGGTAAATATGTGGTTTTGGCTGAAACATAAGTTTGAATTTGCCTCAAATCTGAAGTATAGAAGGAAGGCAAAAAGGATGGGAGTTGGGGAGGTGTTCATGTTGTATTAGAGAATCAGCTTATATAACCTCTATTAATGCTGCATTGGTAACTGTGATAATTTGTGACATCTGGATATTTAAAGCTGTGTGAAATAACTTATCAGGAATCATGGAACTTAATCATTTATCATCTCTTTTAAAACAGAGAGATGAACGCCTTGAGGGTGAAACTCTTGATAAACAGATTGGCAGAGTCTTGGGAGATGTGGCACCTAGCATGTTTCTCTCATCTTTTTCTGAGACCGTAGCGTTCTTCTTAGGTAAGGCCCTTATCTTCAAATGTTACAAGAATTGCATCATATTTGCATGTTGTAAGAGTAACTACAAAACTAAAATATATAAACAAAGCAGAAGTTGCCTTAGAGGAAATTTTAGCTTTACTTTTTCACTGCTATAATCAAATTTAGCTTCTTCTCAGCTGGCAACAGCTCTAAGGCTGCCACAGTGAGGTCACATTCTCTATGAAGAGTTTCTCAGGGTGAGAATCAGATGTTTTTAATTAGAAGGCTGGAGCTTTGTACTGTATTGGTAGCAACTGAAATTTTGGTGCTGGCAATAATCCAAATATCAGGCTACGGTGACTCTTTCATTGCCCTCAGTGTCCACTGCTAGGACAAAAGATGCCCCTGTGATAGAATCTATTGGAGGTTCACCCTTAGTGTATTGGAGGTGTATCTTACGTGGGCACCCTTCTAGTGTAAATCAGCACTGTCTTACAGTAAGCTTGGTTTATATCTATTGTATTTTGCCATTGGCTCTAAGAGAGGAAAGAGAACTTACTTGTTGAACTGAATCACTTTTTCAGGAACGCTGTCTACCATGCCAGCAGTCCGCACATTCTCCCTTTTTGCTGGAATGGCTGTGCTCATAGATTTTATCCTTCAAGTCACCTGCTTTGTAAGTCTCCTGGGCTTGGATATTAGGCGCCAAGAAGTGAGTATTAAGTACATCTAACTTCTGTATGATAAGGATGTCATCTTCTGCAGAACTGTGCTAAAACTGGTTTACTTTACAATTCATTTCCAGAGGAATAGATTAGACATTCTGTGTTGCATCAAAGGCAGTGAAGAAATGAGGGGAGTCCAACGCTCTGAGAGCATCTTATTTCTGTTCTTCAAAAACCTGTATTCTCCATATCTGCTGAAGGATTGGATGAGACCAATAGTGGTATGTATACTGTGTTTACAGTAAGCAGCCATCTAAACCTGAGCAAGAATGCCGTGCCTGAAAATTCTATACTCTATATCTTCAACACAAAAAAGCTATTTTAGCATTTCTTTTATTCCACCATTAGTATTGGAGTGAGATTTCAGACCTATAAGAGTAACTCTACACTGTATTAATCCAGAGTCTTAGTGTTGCTGGAGAACAATGTCTGGCTCAGTTTGAAGTTACTGTGCTTACTTACAGAAGGTGTTTAGCATATCTTTTGCTGTGGCCTTCTGTGTGTAAATTCTCCTTGTTAGCTAATCAGTCACCTTTGTTACCCTGGGTTTTACTATTGCTGTTACTAAACCTGGGTAGCAAGCTTAAGCTAGAGCTTTTTAGTATTGGTATTAACTTAGGAAATTCTAGAACGCTATTCCTTTTTGTTTTTATGCAGTTCTCACTTCCTGAATCTGCTTTCTTTGCAGATTGCCTTGTTTGTGGGTGTTCTGTCATTCAGTACAGCTGTTATACACAATGTAGAGATTGGACTCGATCAGTCTCTTTCAATGCCAGATGTAAGTCTTAAGACCATGTCTCTGCTCTTCAATTCGAAGCTGAAATTGAAGCTTGAAGTCTTGTGCTACATCAACGTTACGTAACAGTAACTGAAAGCTTTCTCTTTAAGGACTCCTATGTAATGGATTACTTCAAACAGCTTGGCGAATACATGCACGCAGGTCCTCCTGTCTACTTTGTTCTAGAAGAAGGGCACAACTACACCTCTCTGGAAGGGCAGAACATGGTGTGTGGTGGAACGGGATGTAATAATGATTCACTTGTCCAGCAAATCTTCAATGCTGCAGAAATTGATAGCTAGTAAGTATTTCATGCTTTCCTCTACATGGTAGGAAGAAGGGAAGAGAACATCTCTTCATAGGGAAGAGATGTAGCTGACCAGTGTGTCTGTTTAGTTTAGATTCAGCTGTTGATTGTACAGCTGACACTATAGTACTCACTTTATACTGAGGTTTATAGTGGGGTGGCAAGGGAAGAAGTGTGGCAATCTCTTAAAATGAGACTAGATCCTGTCTGGATTGGTAGGATGTACTGATGTGCTTGGATTTGGAAAAGGTTGTGGTGATACTTTGAGGGATCAGGAAGGGCAGGAGGAAAAAGTCATGAAAACCTCTCAGTATAGTTGTGCTTGCAAGTGATTTTCTAGAGAAGCTTAGCTTCTGAATTTGGATAAACTCGCTGAACAAATGTGTAATATTTTGACAGCAGTAAGTGGAAAGTACATTTGGAACGCAGCAGTAAATGTAAATGGAGAAAGTATCTTCTAAGTTCATTTTGCTGTGGTTCAGAGGTTTTTCTTCCTCATTAAAGGAACAGTCCTGGTTGACAGCAAAGGCACTGATAGCTGGGAGAGGATGAAATGGGAGATGGGTGGGGGTATAATAGAGGGTTGAGGTTGGTTGTGGAACTCAGAAGCAGCTTCTTCTCTTTTCTAGCTGCAGTGTTAACAAACACAACTACTTCTTAAGTGAGGTATTGGAGCAGGGGACTATGTGGTAAACTAGGGAACTTGGATCAGGATGAACTGAAAGAATAAATGAGCACTGGAGAAAATATTATGGAATGAAATATTAAATTGCTGATGAGTATACTGTTTTGTTAGCACGAGGATAGGCTATGCCCCATCATCTTGGATTGATGACTATTTTGACTGGGTGAAGCCACAGTCATCTTGTTGCAGAGTCTACAATACCACAGGACAGTTCTGCAATGCGTCAGGTACTAGCATTTGTTTTGTTGATAGGGCATTCACAAAATGCTTCATGGTATGAGTCAGGTGAATAATGTGAGTAGAAGCCTCTTAAGTTGCCCTCCAAACTGTTTGAATTGCTGTTTGAGCTTGAATATTTTCTACTGGCATACTGCTGGCTGAAAGCAGCTTATCTGGACAGTCAGCGAGATGACTTTTTAAGAGTAACTTTGATTGTTACGTGTTGTAATGAACAAAATCTTACTACCCACCTTTGTTCAGATCCTGTAGTTTGATAAAGTTTTACTTCATCTGATGTATGTGATGCAAAAGTAACTAACAGTTGTCTTATAGACTTTGTCTTAATAGTGATAAAAAAGCCTGACTTGAAGTTGAATGCAGAATTATGGGCCTGTTCAGTTGCCTGTTCCATAAAAATACTTTTTATGTGCTTGTATCTGGTATTACTGCAAGTCCAAAGTTAAAAGTGTTAAGAAAGAACACTTTAACCTGTTGGAGGTTGACAACCTTCTGTATTTCTGCAGTCACTGATCCATCCTGCACTCGTTGTCGACCGCTGACTCAAGAAGGCAAGCAGAGACCACAGGGTGAAGACTTCATGACATTTTTGCCAATGTTCTTGTCTGATAACCCTAATCCTAAATGTGGCAAAGGGTAAGAGCTGTATTCCATGTATCCACCTTAGGCTGATGTCAAAGATGCTTGCTCTGGAAGTGTGACCCTTCTGTATGCCTCTGAGGTTAAATATTTAACGTTCCTCTAAAATTCATTTTAATCGCTTTTAACCATTTAAATCTCACCTGCTGCCTATCATTTTCTGAGACAGAAATTTATAAAAGTAATGTGTTGATAGAGGTATAGTGGATGATAGGATTACAGGGATTGGAGGGGACCTCAACAGTCCAGCCCCTCTGCTAAAGCATGTTCCCTGCAATGTCACACAGGGAGGTGTTCAGAGAGGGGTCTTGAATATCTCCACAGAGACTCCTCAGCTTCAGGGCAGCCTGTTCCAGTGCTCCATCACCCTTACTGTAAAGTTCTTCCTCATGTTAGTATGAAACTTGATATCCTCAAGTTTTAGGCCATTGCTCTTTGTCCCGTTGGTACACACTGGTGAGAAGAGCCTGGCATCATCCTTTTGCCTCCCACCTCCCTTTGGATATTTATTATCAGATTTCCCCCCTTTTAACAGAGGATCCTGGACCTGGACACAGTATTCCAAATTTGGCCTTACCAGGGCAGAGTAGTGCGGGAGGATTATCTCCCTTGGCCTGCTGGCTGCACTCTTTTTATTGTACCCTAGGATACTGTTGGTGTTCACTGATATGTGGGATTCTGTTTATACAGAGGACATGCTGCATATAGCTCTGCTGTCGACTTGATAAACAACAAAACTGATGTTGGAGCTACTTATTTCATGACGTACCATACTGTACTGAAAAAATCATCTGACTATATTGATGCTATGAAGAAGGCTCGGGAGATAGCAGGCAACATCACTGAAACCATGGGCATCAAAGAGAAGAACTATCGTGTGTTTCCTTACAGGTCTGTTTAAGATATTTTTGGAGGTAGCATGCTAAGGGACATAATTAATTTGCACAACCAAGTTACTGACTGTTATCTTAGAAGTCCAAGTTTTCTGTTTTGTCTAAGAAAGCTGCAGATTGTAGATAAAAAGTAACCCATGTCCAGCACAGTTTTTCTTCATTGTGGTTGATAACTAACTTAAATGGAGAAGCTGGTCCACTGTAGATATAGCTCAAGCTTCAGCTCAGGCCTCTTTTAGAGCTTCCATGTTAGACTTCTATAGTTATACCAATTCAGGCAGATGTGCTGCCCTGGATAGCAGCAAGCTGTAATAGTGTACTGATTTCAAACTTCACTTTAAGCACTCTAGTGATAACTTACAGCAACAACAGCGATGTCAACTTGCTCACATAATGCTTGCAGGAGTACTGAGCACTGGAGACTCCGCATAAGAACGTACAAGCTTTGTCTAAGCAGCATGATGAGACTGAATTGGAGTTGGTGTCTGTATCACTGAAATACTAGTCTTGCTTCAGAAAATCCTACCTGTCCTGGTGCAGGACAATTAATCAATTTGGAACTTCCTGCTGCTACTGCAGTCTATTTCAGGAGCTTTCTGGCAGCAACTACTATGGCTGCATGTATTACAGTATGGAAATTACCCTGACTTCCAGATATAACCCTTATTGGTCAGAAAGAGATCTTCTGTAACAGCTGGTGTTCCACAGGAGTGACTGCTGACACTGGGATGCAGTTCCCATTGGTGACTCTCATAAGGAGGAAACTCCTTTATCCTCACCACAGAAGCTGATCTAGAACCAGCATCCTCTTCTCTGTAGTAGATGACTTCTGCGGTGTATTTCTCACCTCTAGTTGGGCAGAAGCTAAACAGCTCAAAATACTGAGGTATTCTTAAAGGCTGTGCATTTCTCACTAGAAGCAACACAGAGCATGTGCTCTTGTCAGCCCCATCAGAGTTGTCTAACCTTCAGACATGTTTATCTTCAGATGGTCATGGCAAATGACTATAGGTACCGACCACCTTGAGCTGCTTTGTTAAATATTCACTCACTGCATTTAAGTACAGTTTAAAGCACATCTCTTGTCTATGGTGGAATTAATACAAGTGGAATTAACTGTTTTGAAGTCTGGTGTCCCTTCTTAATGGAAACGTGGATTTGTGCATGAACAATTCTGTTCCTGGCAAGTAGGATGCCTAATTAAAGCATCTGTTCTTTCCACAGTGTGTTTTATGTCTTCTACGAGCAATATTTGACCATTGTGAATGATGCCATCTTTAACCTCTGCATCTCCTTGGGATCAATATTTTTGGTGACAGCTGTGCTGCTTGGATTTGAAGTATGGGCTGCTGTTGTGGTTACAGTAACTATTGCTATGATAATTGTCAACATGTTTGGAGTGATGTGGCTCTGGGGCATCAGCTTGAATGCAGTTTCATTAGTAAATCTCGTCATGGTGAGTTAACAAGACACTTTCTTGCTTCTGTTTCCAAGTATTGAACAGTACTGTGCATCATAACACTGAGCAGTATTTCTTTACAAAACTCTGAACTGCAGTAGAACTGCTTCTAGATGGTCTATGGAAATAGATTGTCAAATAAACCTAGTTACTGTAAAGCCATGCTATTGCAACTAGCATCTAGAAACTGATCACCATATTCATCATTTGCTGTGTACACTGTACTGGAGTTGGCTTCCTTCAATGTCAAGTGAACTTTGATCCCTAAGAACACCCCACGTTGTGATTTCTGTTTAATAAATTGCCTGCTTGGTAATGACTGGTGTTGTACAGTACTCAAAAGCCACAAGTGACACACTAATGCTGCACTTGTAACTTCCAAGTGGCAAATTCAACGTTGGAGGCTCCTCTAGAGCCTGTACTTTTATAGCCTGTCTAGAGTTCTGAGAAGAGATGTTACCATCAAAATGCTCATCTAAATGATACACTAATATTAGAGCATTTCTTCTGCCATCTAGAGCTGTGGTATTGCTGTGGAATTCTGCAGTCACGTGACGAGAGCATTCACTGTTAGTACTAAGGGCAGTAGAGTGGAGCGTGCAGAAGAAGCTCTGTCTCACATGGGCAGTTCAGTAAGTATCTGCTACTGTATAGAGGAGAAAATGAGTAGCTAAGTTGGAACTTTCAGACTACGTAGGTATTCTCAAGTCATAAAGATGGCCTTGCTTCTTTGGGGGGAACACATGGTCAAAATCGCTGAAGACTCAACCTAAAATTCTGTGAGTAATAGGGTTGATCAAGACTTGATTAACTTCATAATAGCCTGACATGAATACTACCTTGTAGCAGAGAATGGAGCTAACAGTTTGAGCTGAACCAGTGGAGTAATTGAGTTGTCCCATTCAAGTTGTATGTGTTTCTCTACCAAATGTTTGGAGGGTATTGGGAAGGAGCCTGAACAGGAGATGGCATTGGAGCTTTGAGAACATAAGCAGGCAGTACTGCTGTCTCAACTTTGTTTTAAGGTAGCAACCTGGGTGTGGTTGGAACAAGTTGTTCTGGTGCTGGATATACTTGTCCCAGGAAAGGAACTTCATTGAAATGAGTCACCTCAAGTAATGGCTGTATTTAGTATAACTGCCCCGAGTCAAAATCAAACTGAAATGGTTTGGCTGTACAGACTTACACCAGTTTGGTATTGTATTGAACCAAGCCTGTGGCAGCAAGCAGGGCTAGGAGGTGGGCACTTGTAGTAATCTTCCCTCTGTACTCAGCACTGGTGGGGCCCCACCTCGAGTATTGTGTTCAGTTTTGGGTTGTTAGAGGTAGGGTAGTAGGGTTTGGTTGTGGTTGGACTCGATCTTGAAGGTCTTTTCCAACCTGAGCAATTCTACTCAAGAGAATCACAGAATCATAGGTCTTTGGGTCTAAAGACTAACAGGGAAGCTGTGCAGTGTATCTGGGAGCCTCAAATGACATAAGCATTTTCAGCAAAAGCTGTTGTTATCATAAGTGATAACTACTTTTTAATCAACAGGTCTTCAGTGGAATCACGCTAACCAAATTTGGAGGAATAGTAGTACTGGCTTTTTCTAAGTCTCAGATCTTCAAGATATTCTACTTCAGGATGTATCTAGCTATGGTTCTGCTGGGAGCAACACACGGACTAATATTTCTTCCTGTACTGCTTAGCTACATAGGTAAGATGTAACAGTCTGCTTTAAAGTGCACTTAAAACAGAAACATGTAGCTGCCTGTAGAAACTTTTCTCTAGCAGAATGAAAAGGATTGTGAAATTAAAAGGTGATACTTGAATCTGCTTCTGTCATGCAAGCAGCCAGATCCCTTAAATAAACGGGACTGAATGGTAGTATGCAGTCAGAGGTACACTAAACTGCAGCAACTGCAGTCTGCACACTGTGCTTGTTCTGTGCTGTTCTTAATGGAATCGTCTGCCTAGCCCCACGTGGCACAGTTGTCAAACCTGGAGGAGAGATGGTGGTGGAAGCAACAAACCTGTTGTGGGATGTGGTTCTGTTTGTGAGGGATCTCACTTCACAATAAGGAAGGCCTAAATGCTGTCTTTGTGGAATCTGGAAATTCGTGTATATGACTTCTTAACTTTCCCTCAGTAAGTCATGCCAGTCCATGGCAGTCTTGCTAGTTGTTGCCCTTGCTGCAGCTGTTACCAGCTGAACACAAGCAGATCATGGATGGTTCCTGTGGGCAGCTGCTCGCTGATAATGCTGTGATGTTGAGACCTGGGAGTAACACTGTTTTCTCTTGCTCAGGTCCTTCAGTAAATAAAGCTAAAACTCGTGCTGCGCAAGAAAGGTCGAGAGGCACAGAACGAGAGAGACTCCTCTACTTCTAGTTTTTAACAGTGTTCAGTGGACTCTATGAACTGTGGCTTAGGCCCAGCTCCTCTTAAGAACTGAAGCTCAGCAGTGTTCTATGACTATCACACTGTAACCACCACTGACTCGACTCCTGCACAGATTCAGCTAGCAGAGAGCAGCTGCAGCTTTGGACACAGCTTTAAACTCAGGAAATGCTACGTGTGGCTCATGTAACAGTATTACTAAATTAGATGTGTTAAGATTACTAAACCACTTCTGTTTTCAAGAGGTCACATCTCTTCTAGCAACTTAAACCAGCTGCACTGCAAGTTGAATAGCTATTTTGTTGATGAAGCTGAGGTGATGTGTATGAGAATGGACTGCTCAACCACTGACACTAATTTTAAATGCAGGTCAATGCAATTTTTGTCTCTATTTTTAGGGGGGAAGCCATCACAAGTTGTAATATTTTTTAGTACAATTTGCCAAAATGTCTTGTATATACTTTATTATAAAATAGCAATTTTGTAGTTCAAAAATCTACTTAAATGCAATAAATTAAGTTTATACATTCCAATGGAAGAGGGGTTCAGAATGTCGTGGGCTTCATAAGAGCTTGTTCTCCAAATACTTGTTTGAAGAAGGTGACGTGTTCTTCACAGTGCTCACCTAGGAGAGAAAAATAAAATTAATGTTAAGAGTGGAAGGGAGGGACCTTGAGTTGTCTGGTAAAGCAGGTTTCCAGTCCAGCTCCCACATCTAACCAACGGACTTGTATCCATGCAGGGTCTCTAGTCTCCAGGTTTAAGATGCTGAAAATGAATTCTGAGCCTGCCAGCTATCTCATAATGAAAGATGTTGCTGGGGCCAAGCAGTTTAGCGAAGTGTAGCATAAACCAGGCCTTGTGTTTTATAATGTATCAAAACAGTCACCTGAACACAAGCCACTATTGAGGCAAGATGCAACCTTTTAGGAAGAAGCATTTATCAGAGATACCAGCTTTGATAAATTAAGCACTGCAGGCAACTGCAAGTCAACCAAGTTAACCTAAGCTAACAGTTTGCTTGACTCAGTGCACTTTAAATAATTTACTTTAAGAATCACAGAATGGGCTGGGTTGAAAAAGACCTCAAAGATCATCTGGTTTCAACCTCCCTGCCCTGGGCAGGGTCACCAGCCACTAGAGCAGGCTGCCCAGAGCCACATCAGCCTTACCTTGAATGCCTCCAGGGATGGGGCATCCTCAGCCTCTCTGGGCAACATGTTCCAGTGTATCACACCACCCTCTGAGTGAAAAACTTCCTCCTAACATCCAACCTAAATCTCCCCTGTCTTTGTTTAAAACCATTCCCCCTTGTCCTATCACTATCAACCCATGTAGGCAGCCGTTCCCCCTCCTGTTTATGCACTCCTTTCAAGTACTGGAAGGCCACAATGCGGTCTCCCCGAAACTTTCTCTTCTCCAAGCTAAACAAGCCCAGCTCCCTCAGCCTTTTCTCACAGGGGAAGTGCTGCAGCCCTCTGATCATTTTAGCAGCCCTCCTCTCATGTTCCAAGAGCTCTGTGTCGCTCTTGTGCTGGGCAGCTTCTTGCTGCTTACCTGGTGTGAAACTAGGGTTTCCCCGTAATCGCTGATTTCTTTGCTCAAAGAATCTGAAAATAGTGTAGAAAAGCATCTCATCATCTGCTTGTTTTGCTGCATCGAGGAATTTGCGGGCTGAAATGCTGTCGTGTCCTCCAATGCCCCTGATGAATCGCAAGGCAGCCAAAACTTGGTGTTTGGACAACAGAACTTCCACTATTTCATCATTTGCTGTGGAGAGCCTCTGTGAAATCAATCACAGCTGTAAGACTGTTTCTAACAGATGAGTTAGATGCGAGCTTGTCACTTGAAGCTCGGTCAGGTAAGTGTAAGCCACATGTGACATGGAGATACTACAGTTTGAAGTGCTTACTTTTAACATGTCCAGAGAGAGCTGATGTGCAGGAGGGTAAATGCTTTCCAGGGACAGTAACAGACAAGCCTAGAGCAAAAACAGGAACGACGCTGAAATTGTGAAGGCTTCTCACCTCCAACACTAGCTTCTGGAAGCAATCTGCCTTACATACCAGAGGCTTTGAGTCACTGAGCACGTGATACTGCAGGAACTGATGGAGTGTGTAGAACAAGTTGTTTTGAACAAGGGTTTTGATGACCAGCTCGTACAAGTAGTGCTGTAAAAACAGGAAGACCACCATCAAAGGCACACCTCAGTACCAGTGTTCAGGTGTAGAAGGTGGGATTAGTGCACAGGGTTTAACACGTGACCAAGACTGCTGTGAAACTTCATGCAGCTTCACGAAGAGAGCGTTACAGCAGTGCATCGTGCATGTAAGTGCTTTACCTGAACTGCAATCTGGAACTGGTTAAGAGAGCGAATGTATTCCATCAAGACTGCTATAGTGAACTTATGAGGTGCTTCCTGGATGAGAAAAAAAAGTGTTAATGGGAGAAACTACGAGACTACAACCTAATGACAAGCAACACCCCCACAACTCTGAACTAGGAAACAGGTCTCACAGCAAACCTAGTAGAAGCTTCTCCATCACGATTAACTTACCTTCTTCTCAGTAAAAACAGACAGGACATGGGTGTACATGTCAGACTGGTCAATAACTGCTTGAGTGCGGACTGGCCGTTTCAGGAGTGGATTACTTCTACTCTGGCCTGCTTCTACCACCTACAAGAAAAAGGTATTTAAGAACACAGTACTCCTGGGAGTACAGTTCTGGTTAAATCTTACCTACGCAGACTGTAATTATAGCTCCCTGTTGAAAGCATGTTTTGTTACGGAGAGAATTCATATCTGTGAATTCACACCACTGGGTGCACTCTGCTCACAGCACGGCCCTCTACATTCAAAACATTAAAATGCTGAAAACTTTTAAGTGACAGATGTAGCTACTCTCACGTGTCTCCAAGCTAGGAGATGAGCAAGCTTAGTATGCTGATGCAGGCCCACAGCCTTAGTAGGATTTCAGCTTAAGGTTGTACTACATGAGTAGAATGTGCTAATTACCCAAAGTCATTCTGACAAAAGCACTGCATAGGTTACATGGTAACAACTTCAATAGTCTTGAAATCATTTTAATAGTTACAGATTCAAAGCTGCTTTTTGAACCCCTACCCTTTCCTTAAGCCCTAGGGTATGTTCTTTGCCTTATTGGAGATTAACTGTGCAGCACCAGCTATAGCAGAATGCTGCTCTCCCCAGGTGGGGGACAACCTGCACCTTGCTCACAACATTTTACTGTGAGCTTGATGCTGCTGGAGACTGACCTGGGGTAGGTCTGACTTCCCTAAGTCACAAGCACATACTGTGTCTGCTATCACATAACCTGAAATTCAAATAGCATTACCCTATCTGTGTAAGCTGCTGTAGCTAACGTGGTTTACCATAGTATAGCTTTGCTCAGCTTCCAAGTACTTCTTATATTCGTGATTCAGTTTGTCAAAAACAGTTGCAATCACAGGCAGTGATCCCCTTTCTGGCTCACTGAGCACTGGAAAGATAAAAAAACAAAACAAACCTATGAAGTGAAGTAACAAAAGGGTTTAAAGTTGCCTTTTCCAAAAGGAGATCTTTACCCTAAGCTCTACACTAAACTTAATTGAAAGTTTGTTCAGTATCAAATGTATTTTAACTAAATAGGGATGGGGGAAGTTGAATTACTTTGTGCTGCTAATTCCCCTTTAGAATGGTGACTGAACATACTAATCTGCCATTCCTTGTGACAAAGCTAGTTTCAGAAGTGAACTCAGAACAGTCCAGCTCATCTAGACAAAAGTACTTATGAGGAGATAGCATTGCACATTCTGGATATGCATTAAGCATTAACACTTACTTTGCGAGCATACAGCTAGGATAACCATTTTGCATTCTTTTCTTTGGAGAAGGAAATCCATCAGTCTTCCTTTATCGAGCAAAAGGTTAACTACAGGCTCAAGTTTCACTTGAAGAGTCCAGAGATAACCTTAATTTGAAGGAATAAAATAAATTTATGACCTCAGCTGATACAGTTTAGATACCTCTGTTTCCCCATCTCCACTGAGATGTTTGCCTTTCTAACTCTGTTTTAGAGCAATGTCATCTTCAGTTACCCCTGTGAAGAGCAGTCACTTTACCAGGTACAGCTGCTTGGGCCCTCTGTGTATTAAAGCTATAAACAAGCATGCTACCCTTGAGGAGCATAGAGTTGAGAGTTGTTTTTTTTAATCCTAACACCACCTGAGCTAGGTTGTAGATTTGTGATTGAAAACACTGCTTATTACAAACGTTGTTTTGGTTGTTGCTGAGCTGTGTATACACAGTCAAGGTCCCTCCTATTTCCCACACGGCTCTGGCAGCACACAAGCTGGGGCTGCACAAGGAGGGGACAGGCAGCTGGCCCAAACTGACCGAAGGCATATCCCATACCCTGGGTTGTGCTCAACCACCAAAGCAGAGAGGAGAAAAGGAGGAAGTGGGGACACTTAGGGTTATGACATTTGTCTTCTCAAGTAACCGTTTCCCATGCTTGAAGCCCTGCTTTCCTAAAAATGGAACAGGAGTAAGTTAAGTTCTTGTTTCACTCAGCTTGCACTTGCAGCTTTTACTTTACCTACTGAACTGAATCTCAAGCCACAGGTTTTCTCACTTCAACCACTGATTTACTGGGGAGCAGGTACTGGGTTCCTACTGAGGTTAAACAACCTCCAGTAACTGTACTCTGAATTACAATAAGACAGCTCACCTTCACTTGCACTGATGATGATATCAGGTTGAAAGACAATCCATGACGATGAATCTAAATGTTAAGGTTCAGTACCTTTCTTAACACTGATTCAGAACCATTGCCTCTACATTCAGTTGCTGTACTGAAGCAGAATTGGTTAACATACTTTCATTTACTGCCACAGCTGTTCCTTTGCAAAGTCTCAAACCACACCTTTGGAACTATATTTACTTTCATCTTTTGAGTTACTTCCCCCTCCCTGGCATCTCTACTTACTTCAGTACGTAAGGATACTGAATGCAGTATCCTACACAGGAGCCTCTACTACTTCCTCTTGAAGTGATAGTTAGACTTAATCCCTGAAGCTGGATTTAGCAGGTCAGGACATCAAGTGCTGGCTTTGTCCAGGTGTGGAATGCAACTGACATTGAGTATTTAAAGGATACAGAGTTTACAGGGAACAGGAGACTGACTTGTCACAGAGGCTGGAACTGCAGAAAAATTAACAGCAGTTAAGAACAGTAGTACTTGGCAGCTCTTCTGTGCTACCACACTACAGGCCCCACATCTAGCAGTCCTACACCATGCAGGCAAAAAAGAGGTCATGTCTAGCTGTGTAGCCAAATATCTATAAAGAAAACTCAACTGTGGAGAAAAGCAAACATCTTTTTTTTTTTTTTAAAGGCTTTTTTCAACCAAATGAAATCATTTACAATGAAGTATTCCACCTCCTAATACTGTGATTCCAAAAGCAGAGGCTTCTGTTTGCTTTATTTATGTCACTGTTTTCATTCCTTCAAAAAGCAAGGTTGGTTTTGTACGTTAGTACTTTAGTTTACCACACATATGTTTAGTGTCTTCAAAATTCAGATGCTGAAGAGTTTTTAAAAGTACCATCATTTCTCTAGAGGAGTTTTTTTTCTATAGTCTGAGCATAGTTCTGCTAGCATTGCTGTTTCCAGCTAACACACACTTACTTTCAAGCTGGAAAATTATCAAACAAACATTTAGTATGGGAGGACAGAAAGACAATCAAAGAAAAAAGAACCTAAATGTCTATCCTAGCATTAGTATTAGTATTGACCTAAGCCTGGACTGTCAGCCTTAGTTAGAGCTTAGGCCATGGGACTGAGAAGTGCACTGGTTTTCAAAGCTGTGGTCACAAACAGCCTGCACAGGAACAGAGACTGAAAGATCTTTGCTTTAATTCTATATTAAGTGTGCAGCCTAAACAGTAACTCCTACGTCTCTGTAGTAGGCACAGATCTGCAACAAGAATTTCTGCTCAGTTCCTTGTTATCTTCTTCCCTCCCTCATTCTTTCCTAAATACATACAGTGGCAGTAACCAGCATCCTAAGGGCTGAAGCACTGTGGTACACCAGTTGTTCCATTTTGATAGTCTTCCTAAGAGGTCAGAGTATTTATTATGTAGTAGTTCTACCTGCTACGGGTACTTGATAGGGCTGTATTGACCGAGGTGGAAGAACAAATTGATGGATGGTAGTGGACCCATCAAAATCTCCTCTTAGCTTGATGTCAAATACCACTGAAGTCTGAAATTGAGAAGAAAAATTAATCTTCACAAACATGAGTTACCACTCATTTATTTACATGTATTCTGATCATTCCTCACACTTCTATCTTGTGCTCTCCATGTGAATTTCACCGCTTCCTCACACTGTGAGAAAAATTCTGTACTTTCCTGCAATATCCCCATACTTAGGAAAAGCCCTGATGTTATCTACAAGGCAAAAGGATGCAATTGACTCTCTTAGCTGTATAGTTTTTCTTGCAGTAAACACTCCAGCTTTTGGCAGTGCTAACCATACATGGGAGGATCCTCCAAGAACTAACAGGTAGACCTATTACAGGGGGGGTTGGATTTGATGATCTCTTGAGGTCCCTTCCAACCCCTTTGATTCTATGATTCTACTAAAATCTAAAACTTTTGAAAGTCAAGAAAATGCAAATAAATCAGACCTCAGTATCCTGATGATGTACTACCACCAAATTGTCCACAACATTTAGTGCAAACTTTCCTGTTCTGTTCAGCTTCAAGATGTGTGTCTTCTTACAGGAGCCTTCCCTGTGGAAACAGAAGAGCTGCTCAGTAAACCTATTTAAAAGAGAAAAGCAGAAGACTTAGGCACACGTGAGGTGTCACTCAGGTTCTTTGTTCTGCTCTCACCTTGGCAAGTGATAGAGGACTACTTCTGCTCCTGTGCTATTGGAAGTCCTTGAGTGATGCCTCAAATAGAGAACATAGAGCTGCCCGTATCTAGTGAGACAACAGCAGTAAAACATTATTTGAAAATAAAGAGCTGGGACAGAGGTGAGAATGAGGATGTCCTTTCAGAACAAAGGCTGAAAACTTACTCTACCAGACTATTAGAACCACACGTGTGAGATATGAGATTACCTAAGTCAAGTAATTAATTAATTGAAAGTGAAAAACTAAACCCTTTGATAAATCAGCATGCAGCCTAACACTCACGCACTTAGACATCCAAGACCAACTCTACCAGCACATCAGTTCACAAGTGAAACATTCTCAAGATGTCTGTACAAACCAAAACCAATTTCATGTAAGAGATCTCAGCTAGCTTTTGCTCTCCATCGTGCTTCAAGAGAGTCAGTTAGACTTCACGACCCTAAATCAGCATCCCCAGACTGTCATATTTTCCCAAAATATGACACATACATTGTAGCCATAGCGATATCTCTCTCAGAAAGGCTGAGCTTGGAGGATTTAGGTGCTGCAGGTAGCTCAATTTCAAATTTTGAGAGCTTTGACATCGTTCCACTCTGTTAAAAAAACAACAAAACAGAAATCCATTGTTAAGATCCCAAACTGAAAGGCCTGGACCAACCTTAACCAACTATTATGTTAATAGCACCCCCATGAGGTGAAGAATGGGGATAGACTTAAAGATTGACACTTCTCTACAGGGATCCTGAACACACACTTCTTACATTACAAATTTAGCAGTTCTTCCACCTTAATATTACAACTTCAGCTAGCAAAACATTTTAATTAAGTCAACAGAAATCTGTATGCTAACTCCACTTAATCTGGCCTTGAGATCTCAAACTAGGTTCTCTCTACTTCCCCTCTCACAGCAAAACACGCAGTCCAGAACTTAAATAAATGCTACCTGGAAGGGGAAAACGTCAGTAATTCTTATTAGTTTCAGTCTAGTTTCATTCCTGTTAAATCCAGAATCTGCATTACAGTGCCAGCACATCTCTATTCCCACACAGGGTTTTCTTTCCCCTCTTTTCTTGTGGAATCTAAGCAAAAATTCAGAGTTGCCAAAGCCCCAAAACTTTTCCCGAGCTCCACTAACCATTCTCAGTAACTCTCTCTTCTTTACTAGAAGTAGTTTTTCAATTATTTTAGTACTGTACTACCTCAGAAATCTTTACAGGCTACCTTCTGAACACACAATAGAAGTTACTTAGCTACAACTTGGCACACAATATTAAGCAGAGGGAAGCACAACCTGCGTCCTTAACGAAAAAGCAGTGGGAAAAGGTTCTACAGAGACAACACCAGTTCAGGATTCAGTACAGCCCCTAAGAGATCAGTGCAAACCAGGAAACCCATTCGAATATGTTTCTTTTTAAAACATTCCCTTGGACTACCAGGGAAAACATCCTAAGTCTTTAAAAGAAGCAAAACAAAACCTGTACTTCCGTCCTTCATTTTTCTAAGTCACGTTACCGTACGATTAACTTAAAACAGATTCTAACTTTCACTGCTCTGTTTTTCCAAGCCAAAATGAAAAATATTTTCCACTGTAACCTTAAGCATTGTCCACAGGGAAGAGCACCAAAAGAAATAAACAGTACTTCATAAGCACTCACATTTGGAGGGTTACAGTTACAATCACAAGTGAAAGACCTTTAGTTTTTCCTTTATCACTACTACAGAGTATGAAAGATATTTATTATTTCTAGTATGAGTATTTAAGATATCTTTTTCTCCACATGAGTTGTCAGGAATTACATCATTCATTTTCTCTTCCCCTTTCTCAAGATCAGCTGTCCAACATTAGCTGAGCACGCCTCTTTACCCAGAGAACCTGAGCTAGAAGTGACAATTTTAAGCAATTCACTAGGAACTAGCTTACAGATTCTTGCTTTGTCTCCTTTGCTTATTGTCATTAAAAGATGTGAACCCACACACACCTCTTGGAAGAAATTCAGGAAAGCGACAGAATATCTGAGTGAAGTAGCAGCCATAAAAAGGAAGCATGTATAATGGGAAAAGCTTGGAATACAACAATTTACCTTGAAATAGAATGGCTGCAGGACATTGCCGAGGACAGTGGTTGACAGAAGAATAACAGAGCTCTCTGGACAATACATGTACCAGTTGACATTGATACTCTGATTCTTCAGAAGTTTTAAACTTCGTTTGTCTGGTAATACCTGTAAGTATGAGATGTTACCATTGTATTACTCATCAGAGCTCTCCAAAAAACACAGGCAACTGTGATGAAACACAGAGGAGCTCAGACAGAGGATTGATATCAAAAGGAAGCTGCCAATATGCAGAAGGATAACCACTACCTTACCCAGCATTTGTTCTTTGCTACATTTTTAAGCATGCACAAATCCTTCCCGTTGCTGATATGCTTTGCATGATGTACTATCTCACATAAATTTATAAATTCCTTTCTACACAAGCCAAGAGCATCACTTAATTATATAGAGTTCTCAATCCTTAGTTCTGTACTCCTTCATCTTTGGACCTTTATTAGCCGTGATAAATAACCTGCTAAGTTTCCCCTGTTCCCCAAAGAAGTATTCACCTTTAAGAAAATAATCACAGTCTAAATAGAAGAGCAGAACAACAACAAGAAGACATAAATTTTCCTGAAATTGAGAGCTAGGAGAACAGAACTCAGGGATACTGGTAAAGATATGCCTTTGCAAATCTCTAAGTACGTCTGTCCTACATGAGTCATTTGTATTACCTGATAGAATTCAATTCCTTGATCTGTGATGAAGACAATTTCTGTAGAACTCGTCCAGCAGAATCCTAGAATATTGGCATTCTTCATCTTTTAACAAACAAGCAAACAAGCAATCTTTTACATGGAAAATTAACTATTCAGATAAGCTAACATTATTAAATGAAGAATGTGAGATCAAAGACTAATGCTTTTGCCAGCTAAATTGCCAGTATGCATCAGAAACTTTTGCTGAAGACTCCCAAAACCACGTACAAATATAACTACCACGCTGCCTCAATTTTTGGTAGCACGTGAAATTTACAAGCTTATTATACAGCCTGTTTTATTTCTACCTCCTGAACACAACCAAGTTCTTCTGGTTCAAACCAGAAATCAGGACATAGCATCCAAATTAACATACCAGGCATCAGCATAACTACTGTTGGCTGTTTCTTCAGAATCAGCACTCTTCTCCTCCCCAAACCTCAACATCTGTTGCCTCCACGGCCTTTCCAGTCCCTTCCAGGAAAGGATTAAAGTGCCTGACTCACATAGGATGTTTCTGTGGTATTGTTACCTGTTGGTTCACCTCAATTTAAATAAACAGCAGTGACTGTGCACCTCCTTTATTCCACAGTAGTGTCTTGGAAGGTATCCCATTAGTTCTCTCGGAGAGTAGAGGCCACCAGCATAACCAGCAACAGAATTGAGCCCAAGCATATCAGCTTTGGACGTTTACTTCACTTACCTTACATTCCTGTGTATATTCGATCTGAGGGCTGTCTGGAATAAAGTTCAAGAAATCCTGCAACGACACACATGAAGCACACTCACAATTACGTGTAGAATATTACAGATATGAGATAACAGATATTAGCTAATCAAATAATTTCAGGTGAGATAAGCAGAACTAAGTTTGACTTACTACATTCTAATTCACCGCAGCCAGAATTTTTTTTATAGCAGTCAGCTCCACCCCTCCACCTTTCTCAAGTGATGACACTCACACAACAATAATGTTGCTTGGCAGCTGCTCAGCCCCAGGCTGAGGGAGGAATTTTCACTACAGCTGATGACAGCTAACAGAAATATCAAACTCTCCTCTCTCACAGGCTCCTACTCTGGTACTCTAAGTACCAGAGTTTTAACTCCAATCCCCTCCCTGCCCATAGGGTGTAGGAGTCTTACCACACTCTTTGATGTTCTCTGCACAGCGAGTATCCTGTTTCCCAAGGAAAACTTGATGCACTTCACTTCTCCTTTGTCTTCCATCCTACGGAGGAAGTAAAAGAAGTTATGGAAATATTGTCAAAATAGTCTGTTACAGAATTCTGGATGAGAGGGAAAAAAATGTAATATTAAGGCCTATGTTCTCAGTCCAGTCCAAATCCTGTAACACTCACTGACATCCACTGATCAGCTCCTTTACTACCAGGTCTGCTGCTAATGGACCCAAATCTACCCGCTTCTCCACTAGGATACATCCCCTAGAGGAATTTCTGAAGTCAAAGGGCAGACTGAGGCTGTTTTCACACCATTAGGAAAAAAATATAATGCAATTCTTACCAAACCAGAATCAGTACAATTGGTACAACTAAGAGAATTTTATTTCCAGCGTGCACTACTAAGTCGAGACAAAATAGAGAGCTACACAGGCAACAAGTTGTGGAACCTTCTGGAGCTCACTGAGTAACTTCAACTCAATCAGGATTTGAGACAAGGGAGTCAAATAAGGAAACAACTTTCAGGGCAGGCCTCACAAAATACAGGACATCACAGTAAACAAATCGCTTCATCCATATCTGGATTTAAGCAGCTTTCCCTTAACAGATGGACAGCAGAATATAAAGAGCTATCCCTTTTAGCACAGGTATTTATAGAACAGTTACCTAGAGATAAAACAGTGTTGTCAGATTCTGTAGAATAAAAAAATTAAAAATAGTAATAAAAAAACAGAAAAAGTACTTCTAGCAAGAGATGGAAGATGTAAAAGAAAGCAAACTAGATTAAAGAAGTAGCAGAAATCAATAAATCCACAATTAGAAAATACTATGCTTGAATCAGAGGCATGAAATTTGGAAGCTCTGGTTCCTTACGCTTTGAAGTTAACCTCATCTTAACCTGTTAATCAGACCGTTGGAAAAGTCACAGCTGCTGGAGGAATCACAAGTTTGAATCCCCACACTCTCACATCTACAGTATATTTTAATGAAGTATTGCTTTTTCGAGAAGAGTCACAGCTTAATGATTTTCTATTTAAAACAGAGTCACAAGAGAAAAGCACATCACCTTAACTGCAAGAAGATTATGTCTTCTCACAACTGCTCCTAGGTTTTATGCCAGAGACACAGTAGTAGATGGGGGCTAAGCACCACATGATTTTATGACTGCAGAATACCATCCTCAGTCAATGAAGGTGAAGGTGCTTACCTGAATGAAATGGAATTTCTATCCTCCAAACCTTTAACAACAACTCCTGTAGCTCCACCAGATCGAACAGCAAAAACCTATTAAAAATAAATAAATATTTAAAAAATAATAATCACTTATTTCCTCTGGAAAGTTCAAGTTCATAATGATACTTGAACTATCAGGCCAGATAAAATAATAAGAGTATACAAAACAAACCAAAAGAAGTGATGCAACTTTTATTTTCCTAATTCAGGCATTAGTAAAAACACCTGAGACATCAGATAAGCCAATACACACTGTTTCAGGAAAACAGCTCAGGGAGCAGGAAGGGAAGAGGTACAACTCACTGACCCAGAAGGTTGATCTTGTCAGAACACGTTCTCAGACAGGAAGAGCTAAACAGTAACCCACAGTTTTGCCTGTACCTAAGATGATTCAGCTGACTTGTGTTAATAACCTGAGGAATTCCTTATTACAACTGCACATACGTTTGTATAAAGCCTGCTAGAGAAGTCACGCTGTTACAGAATTGGGAAGTCAGACAGAAGCAGCAGACACACAGATCGGGTCTCGGACTGATCAGTACCTTGTTCTGAAGCAGGGCTAATGCTAGTGGTGCAGTAAGCTCAAGCAGGAACACAGGTTTCAAGGCTATAAACTGCATGCAAATCCTTAGCCTTGGAAAATTCTGATTTCAAATACTTCTAATACTGATGTTGACAGAAAACAAAAGCAATTTTATGTTAACCTCTGTGATGAAAAGATAGCAAGGATCGATATCTCAGCAGGGCATTCACGAGGGGAAACAATCACTGAAATGCTGGTTGGAGAGGATCTAGAGGCACAGTGGTAATTAAAAAAAATTAGGCAACAAAGATGATGTCCAGAATTAAACTCGTAATTGAAAATAAGATTCAAGAGAGCTCTTAACCAGTTTCTGCGCAGCTTTACCACATCCACAAGTAGGATACAGTGCCTCCAAACAAGCACATGTAAGTGTCCAAATTTCACCCAGCCCTCAAAATGTAAGGAAAGGATATATACTTATAAAGGGCACCAATCATTCTGAATGCTAAGCAGCAGCATGACACATATGCCAGAAATACTCTCCTCCTCTTCAAATATGATCACAGAACTGTAAGGCTTGGAAAGGACCTTTGGGATCATCTAGTTCAAGTTCACTGCAAAGCAGGTTCCCTGCAGCAGGTTGCACAGGAAAGTGTGGATGGGTCTTGACTATATCCAGAGAAGGAGACACCACAATGATGTGGAACTTGCCCAGATGGCAAACTGTGCCACTTCTAGGGGGAAAAAAGCGTGAACACTTCAATGCTGTGTGTACTGTAGGTACAGAACGGATACAGGAATCAGACTGTTGATGGTACTCATGTCAGTCCAAGCACCATGACAGACTCTGTAGCTATGCTGAGCTTGCTACACAGAATTCCCAATGGACATTAAGGAGAAAGGCATTTAAAAGAACTAATGCTGAGGAACATAAAGCAAAGTATTTTCTCAGCTCATTGCTACAAATAAGGCCACAAATATCATTATTTATGAACACACTGAGCTTCATAAACAGAAAAATCCAGTTCATTCACTGACACTGCAGACCTCTGGAAAGACCTCATGGCACTGGCTGAAGGGACAACAAGAAGGCAGGTGACATCCAGCACAACAAATGCATGCAGGCACACGAGGGAAAGGCTATTAGGTGCCTGCAGCGAGGTGACAGGTGTCACGTGCCACGCAGCCCCCTGGCAGCATACTGTCACGCTGTGCCAGCCCCACAAGAGCAGGATGATGAGCCAAACGCTCAGCACACACAATCCCAGAATGGCTTGGTTTGGAAGGGACCCTAAAGCCCACACGGCTCCAGCTCCCTGGTGGGCGGGCAGGGCTGCCTCCCCAACAGCTCATCTCCCCAGGCCCCCATCCAACCGGCCCTCGAGCGCCTGCAGGGATGGGGCACCACAGCCTCTCTGTGCAGCCGTGCCTCACAAGGGGCGAAAAACGGAGCGCAGAGCCCAGCAACCGAAGAGAGCCGCACGGAAGCGGCCCCGCGGCCTGCTCAGACTCGCGCCGGGCAGCGGGAAGGCTCAGGGCCTCAGGGACAAGCCGAGCCCACAGAGCCGCGCACAGAAGCAGCGGCTCTCCCTGAGGCGAGGACAGCGCGGCCCGGCCCCGGCGCCGCACCCACCTGCTTGTTGGCCTCGTCGAAGAAGACGCAGTTGACGGGGTTGGCCTTCTCGAAGTGCACGGGCCGCGCGCACAGCGCCAGGTAGCAGCCATCCTCGCCGCCGCCGCCGCCGCCATCTCCTCCTCCTCCTCCCTCCGGCGCCGCTTCCTCCCCCGGCGGCGGCGCCTCGCGGCTCATGGCGGCAGCTCGCGGCGCCAACGGTGCCCGGCGCACCTCCCGGCAGCGGCCGCTTCCTGTTTACACTCCCTCGTCACGTGACGCGGGAGCGGGCCGCCTTAAAGGCGCAGGGTGCACGGGCCGCGCCGGGGGAGGAGCCCCGCCCACTTGGGTCAGCCCGCCCCTTAACTTCTCCCTTCCCAGCCCAGCCCTGCCCACAACAGGGAAGGGAGTAAAGGCAATAAAAATTGATCAAAAAGTTCACAGGACACGTTCCTCCAGAGCACTCTGAAGTTCAGCATTACATGCTTTGTCTCACTGCAACTGGAATACAATTCTGTTTTACAAAGAAATTAAAACGACAGAAGTACCATATGAGATACTTCTCATGTTTCAAAATGACCGAGTCTGGTCTAACTCCCCTGCAATGAACAGGGGCACCTACAGCTACATCAGGTTGCTCAGAGCCCCACCCAGCCTGACCTTGAGTGGCTCCAGGGATGGGGCATCCACTGCCTCTCTGGGCAACCTGACCCAGTGCCTCACCACCCTCATCATAAAAAAGCTTCTTTATTAAATCCAATATAGATCTCTCCTCTGGCTATGACGATTTCAAAAAGCCTTATCTTCTGCATGCTTTAAGAAAGGTTGGGTTGTACAGCCTATAGCAGCATTCACTCTTTCTGAAGGCATGAGATAACTGAAACACTCCGTATCAGTACCCATCCTGCTCTTCACCTGAGGTCCCTATTTTGGGCAACTTTTTCACTAAGGGATTAGGAATCTACTCGACAAGTCATAAACTGCTTTACTGAAAAACAAGGGGTAGAAGCAAGATGATTGCCTAGTTCAAAACTGAACCAAGAAAAAGTCAAGGTTCTTACTGCTTGCTTATCACCCAACAAAACAGTCATATTTGTGTTATTATACTCACTGACTATTTTAACACCACCCCCATAGTTGAGCACAGCATTGAGGAGCACGGAGAGCCAATATAATGCAAAGAACCACACAAAAATACCACTGCAAGATCTTCAGTTTTTACTTTGCCACCACTCCTCCGATTAATAAAAACAAAACCAAATCACTTCCACAGTGCACTGGGAGAAATGTCACACAGCAACACTATATTTTGCTTGATAAAGAGCAACATCAGAAACAGCAAATATTCAAGAAGTTGATCAGAACCACTCCACTAGATCAGACCACCTTTAAATGGGCTGCAGAAAAACATTGTTAGACTTTTAAAACTTGATAAAACAGAATACTAACATTAAGAATAAAAGCATGAAGGATGTATTTTCTTTCTCTACTTGCAAACAGAAACTTCATTTGAAAGTAATTCTAATCAATATTTAGTTCTCATAGTAAATGATTCTCTTCTAGATGAAGGAGCATTGGTGCTTTACTCAGATTTACAGTGGAGATGAAAGATTATAGTTTGTGTTTTGTTTTATAAATTTGCACCAAGTTCTTAATTACAATTACTTTTGATCTTTTTTTAAAAAAAAGTAACTTGAACTTTGTTATGCAACTTGGATTTCCCAGCACATTAAAGAAACCTTCTGCTGGTTGAGACCCACTTCTTGTAATATCCAATTGTATTACAATTGTATTGTGGTTACAGCCACATTCCACGTACTTGGAAGTGAAAACGTCTTGGCTTTTCCACATATTAAGACATCATTTTGTTAAATTAACAGTTCAATTATGACAGCACACAATTTGACTTTTGATTTTGGCCAGGGTGAAAAGGGATGAGATGCTTATTGACACTGTTTCCATTCACAACTTTAAAGTAGTTTTACAAATAAGGAGGAAAGAAAGATCCGTAACTCTCCTAGTGTGCTTTCTCAATAAATAATTTAAATTATGTGTAACTTTTTGGAGGGAAAAACAAACATAAAAGCTCTGAATCATGCAAAATATGACCACCTCAGCCAGGTTAGCCTAGTGTGAGCAGACAGTTGGTGATGCTGTCAGACCACGCTCAGGGGTAGTGACATTCCATTCTCCCAGTGCCAGCCTGATGTGTGGGCCAAGTTAAAAACAAAACAAACAAAAAACCCAAAACACACTGAGGCATCACCATATGCTCATTGTGTTTTCCATTTTGGCATTCCTGGTCAACCACTCTCTCTCAGCATTGGTAGTTGACATTTACCACTGCACCAACAAAGTCAGTAGCAGCAAGTCTGCGTTGTTCTTCTTAAAGCAGCTACACACCCAGTGCTATTCATTATATATAGGTGGGTCTCCATCAGTTGAAAACGTGGACACCTTCTTTCCATGATTCTGCACGTGATCTTCATTCATCTTCTCCAAGGCTTCAATCTAGAGAGCCAAAAAATAAACTCATGTTGAAATTAAGAACATTCTATATCAAGCATGACTCTCTAAGTAATATTAAAAAATAAAAATAAATATATAAAT
>VXAB01002285.1:223652-367193 GCA_013399175.1 Odontophorus gujanensis
AAAATAAATATATAAATGAAAAAATATAAATATTATATTTAGATGACTGATCAGGTACATACAACATTTCATTTATCCTGTCTCATATATGGTGCAGTATGCTTTGGAAATAGCTCAAAACACCTTCTCAAAAGTTAATAAAAGGAACGGCTTATAATCTTTAAAGAGAGCTTAAATTTAAAATATTAAAAATAAGCAGCAATTTATTCATTCTTAAACAGCTTTCCTTTCTTAGAATAATAGGTAAGGCAAGACAACAACGCTATTTTTTAAATGCAAAGAGATCACTAAACTTCCCTTAGCACTGGAAAGTGCAATTATGCACAACAAGAACCATCTACACTGGGGAGCAGATCATCAGTAACAGGGTGGAAAGGCCTGTCAGTTTCTGTCAACTGTTTCTATGAGGAGGAAATAATACACATTTAAAAGAGAGGTGCCAAACGATTGCTGAAGTTGTACTCACATTAATCATACAAACTAAACCTGGACAGTTAAGTATTGCTACAAGCTAACCAAATTGAAATGTTTAACAAAAAGTCATACCTCTGCTTGGAAGTCTACTTCATTTTCAGCTGTAATATTTAAACCTGAGACAGCATTGAAGAGTTCCCGCTCATTGGGTGCTTCTGCCACACCTCCTTTCTGGAAGAACTACATAAATAAAAAGCACACATTAAACACTTTACTAGAAAAAAAAATATTTCTCTCCTTCTCCACAAGTTATAATTTAGAAGTTTTTAGAAAGAAAAAAGATATTTTTTGCCTTTGCTGACCTACAGATAACAACTGAGGGAAGTTTTAAAGCCACAGGTACTACAGTTTTTCCAGATTTTGCCTTTTAGAGAAGGATACCATCAGTACAACAAGATGACAAGAATAATCTTACACAAATCCAGCCACAATTATTTTGTGGATTTATACTGATTGACTTTTAACTAATTCTGAATTTCACTGTTGCTGTTGTATCTTAGAAAGACATCAGCTGTAATAGGATTTTCAGCTGAAGAGGTCCTACCTGTGAAACATTCCTACAGTCTCTGAACAAAAATTCAAGACCATGAGGATGAGTTGGCTCCACAGACTGACTGACATCAATAAGCCAAACCTGTAAGCAGAGACAGCAATTCACTTTGCATTAACATTTTGTATTAGACAAAACCTTCCTTCCTACATCACTGGAAACACACTCACCTTTCCATCATGCCAAAGCATGTTGTATTCACTCAGATCAGCGTGGACCAGATTACACTCTTTATACAACCGTTGCATCATCTGCAAGGAACCAAATCAATGAACAGTGTGTGCTAAATTCCAAATAAATAACATCTGCACAGCTGTAACACGACAAAGTGCTTCCCCACCCACACAGTTTATAGGATTTCTTCCAAGCCTTCAATAAAATTTCACAGGGAATTGCAGTTTTGGTGAGCTGCCAGCAAATTAAGCTTTTATCACTGACCTTTGTTACAACAGAAGAATCAGTCTGGTAAACTCACATCAGCTCTGCCATCAGTCTGAGCATATTAGACAGATAAACGTTCTCTAAATATACCTGTCACTCTCGTCCAATTACACAGGGCAAGTTTTAGAATCCTAATTAGTATTGATACTCTGTTCATTGAAAACAGGGCTGCCAGTCTCAAATTCTAACATACACATCATTCAAAGTGCCAAACTGCTGTTGGTTTTTGCTTGCTTTTATGACTAAGGAAAACTAACAGAGAGCAGACGTTTAGAAAGTACATCTTAACCACACAGAGTAGAACATATGCCATACTTTAACTCATTCTCTGATTTCCACACTAATTTATAAAAAAAAAAGTGGGTGGGTTATTCACAAAGCATGATTAATCACCACCAACTAAGTGTTTTGTAAAACCAGAAAGACAAACAACTTCCTAAAGCAAATAACACTTCCATAAAAGGACTACTTGCTCATCAGTTCTCTGCTGCAAAATATCCTGTCACCAAGTTCCAGCATGTCTTCTCAGATTACTATTATTTCTTTCTAGTGCTTAATTCCTTATTTTTTCTAAGTTGTTCATTAAACATCAGTAAAATAAGCCTTTGGACTCCATACTTGGAAACTGATCCAAGTATCCTGAAAAGTAAATAAATGCTGATTTGTCCTTTAAGTTATTCAGTAGAAATAAATGCCACATCAGCACTGCCTTACATTAAGAACTTGATAGTAGGCCTTTTTCATATCTTCGCTATTAAGTTTTACATCCTTTAGCTTAGGTGCTGGGACTTGATCCTGGCCAATGAATGACATAACCAAGACATGTTTCTTAAGGATAACCACTTGAGGACAAGGAATTCCTGCGTTTTGCATTCTGTGGATAAAAACAAATACTGATTAAGAAAAAAAAAAAGCATAACAATTCAAAAAAAGTCTAGTTACTGCTTGTTCATTTCCAAGCTGCACGCAAGAGATTTGATTCAGAAGTACTTTGAAATAGATAGGATTGCTAGTTGATTAGCTATTTTCCCCCTCTGTATTGCACATAGAACTCTAAAGTCTGAGTTATCCAAAGTGGACCTAAAAATGGTAATGGAAAACTAATTACTTTTACAGCTAGAGGCTGTTAACTTCACAGGCTTATAAATTCCACTGCCAAATCCCTGAAGATGCTGTTAAGAAACCAGATGCTTATTCAGTCTAGATTTGATGTTGGCATGGACTTCTACCCAGACACAGTCTAACCTCCTATAACAGAGAGTAAGAAACCAATAGGATTTCAACAAAACAGGCTTTTTTTTTTTTTTACCTCGTTAAGTTATGCATTTCTTTCTCAGCCCACATGCGGATAATCTTTCGTGGATTCAATTTACTGAAGCGGTCCTTGAATCTGTAGTCATCCTTGATGTATTTGTCACGGTTTTTGAATTCATTTAGAGTTGTTTTAAACACTTTAATGGCACATTCTGAAGGTATAACTTTATCATCCTCAGTTGCGCTTCTCGTGGAAAGAGTCAAGCACACAATAAAATTAACTACTGACATCCTTATAAGAAAATGCACAGCTGCTTTATTGCTTTTCATGCTCTTTATTTTCTATTTAAGATGATGCAAGATAAAGAGACTTGTAACATGAGAGGAGAAGACTTCATATCAAGCTTGAAAATCACTTCAAGTTAAGTTTGTAAGAGTTGTTTAGTTAAGCTTAAATATGGAATATTTGGCTTTTGGAATTTCACTCATATGTTGCTTATCAAACAGGTTCCAGCTTGTGAAAACTTTAAGTATCACAGTTAGTAGTAGCCGTGTGAACAGATGTAACTACTTCAAGTACATTACAAGTGAAAAAAGATCCATGTATTATAGCAATAAAAGCAGTGTCTCCATGTTTTGTTAATCCCCTCAAAATACACTGCCGTTTGAATAACAGTAAGCAAAAGGTCATTCTTACCACTACTCAGGCAGAGGTCAAGTAGAAGAAACTAACCAACCAACCTCTCCCCCACCCCAACTCATCTCTATCCTGACATCTCCAAATGGATTACCTGAATTTGGGTTTTAATTCCCTCTTGACATACTTTAATTGAGTGACGTTTCAACACACTAGTCTCTAATACACAACAATTCTTTGAGCATGGCAGTCTTTAGAACTACAGACTTGCACAAATATCAAAGCAAAGAGCATCCTAAAGGTAACCATGTAGATTACCCAAAAACAAGAGAAGGTACCTCTTGCTAAACTGCATAGATGGAACTGTTAAGAGTGGTCTGTATGGAAAGACAACTTCAGGTAGCACAAGACCATCACAGTGGCTTTCTAGTCCAGGGTAGGTCAGTGGAAACAGAGCTCCAGACCTCCACAGAAAGCTGCAGTTGACTTGCCCCTAGCACATCTCCAAAATAAAAAGTGGAGATTTTTTTTTTATACCTCAAAATAGGCACCATTTTGGCTCACAGAACTTATCACTGCCTGCACACACATGAACTAGAAGTTTAAGCCCTGGCAATGAAATAAATGCAGACTGTTCAAATACATTGTGGTTTCTCCTTTTTCAGCTTTCCCTGGCACTTCAGGCTACTGTCAGTAGCCAACAGTATACTTACTTTCCTCCATATGCATGAAAAACAACAGACTCTTTCCCCGTGCTGATGCAGCCTGTGATGGTTTCCAGCATTCCACCATTGACCATCTTGTACAGAAGTAAACGTGTTTTAGGATCCACTGCTTTCTCCTACAGGTGAGAAATGAATACCTGAATTATTAAAACAACCCTTCACTTTTACAGTGAGTTTGTAGTATTTATGTACTATAGGTGTCTAACTGCATAGGAAGAATAGCATATTAAAACTGCACTCCCCTGGGGCAGGGGAGAAAAATACTTAAATACAAAGTCAGCTGTGTAGCAGCCAGTATTTTATCAACTCTGCATACAGTACATATATAGTGTCATCACATAACCATACAATCTCAGGCTGGTTGAAGGGCAGAGGGGGAAGGGTCAATCAGACCTCACCCCTGCTCGAGCAGGGTCACCCAGAACAGGGCAACTAGGACTGCATTCATCCAGCTGCTGAAGATCTTCAAACAGGAGACTCCACAGCTTCTGGGCAACTTGTGCCCATCCTTTCTGCAAGCTGCCTTCTGGTATTCATATATCTGATGAGACACCCTTGACCCTCTTCTCCAGACTGAACAGCCCCAGCTGTCTCAGACCATCCTCACAGGAAAGATACTCCAGCCCCTTCATCATCTGAGCAGCCCTTTGCTGGACTCTGTCCACATCCCTCTTGTAGAGCTGAGAACTGGACTCCAGGGGCAGCCTCATGAATGCTGAGGGGAAGGATGACCTCTCTTGACCTACTGGCAATACCTTGCCTAAAGCAGCCCAGAAACCCATCAGCCTTCTTGACTGTAAGGGAATGCTGCCAGACCACGTTCACCTCAGCGTCTACCAGGTCCTTTTCTGCCAGGCTGCTTTCCACCTGGGTGGCCACCAGCACATCCTGGTGACTGGAGCTGTTCCAATCCAGGTGCAGGACTTGGCACCTCTCCTTGCTAAACTGTAGGAGATTGTTGCCTGCCCACCTCTCCAGACTGTCAAGATCTCTCTGGATGATTGCATGGCCCTCTGGTGAGCCAGCCACCTGCTCCCCACCCCCTGTATTCACATCATCCAGGAATTTACTGATGGTGCACTCTGCCACATGGTCCAGCTTCAGATTCCTTGAGAGCATTTCCTAAAGCATTTTCAAGAATCATATCTCAAATATTATTATTATTTTTAGATGCAAGATAGATTAAACATCTAAATTATTAAGGAAAAGTTTACTTAGTTACCTTATCTTCCTGAAAATTGCTATGAAGACAGATGTTTGGAGCCACGTGCTTCACAGTATTTGCTAGACAATGTCTGTACATAATCTCTAAGCAGTGTACTCATTTTAGCAGAGTTAGAGACAGGCTTTAAAAAAAACTGCTTTACTAAAAACAGTATTTATCAAGGAATTACCAAAAAAGCACTTTACTGTTACATAAGATAAAAGAGGATAAAGAGACTTGAAAAACATACTGCAGTGGAGTGTTCCTTCTTTTCGTGGAGCCTTGCACTTCGACGTTCCTCAGAGTATGCATGCTGCTTTAAGGCATTGAAGACTTGATTTGACAGCTTTAAGTCCATCCCAATTCCATCCCCAACTTGAAACTCGGGTGCAAACTACAAATAGAGATAACTGTTAAGTACTGTTACTAGCAGACAACAGTGAGAAATTCCTGCTTGTGCTCATTCTCATCTGCACAGGGCAGAGTAGGACCTAAGTAACAACGCACCACAAAGTGAGCTTCAAAGCATCAAAAAAAGCATTACTCTGAGCTCAGAACTCAGTTCTGCACAAACCAGTATAACACTACTAACATCCTCAGAGCAGCATCACCACTTACCCTAAAGAAAACAGAAGGCACATACTATGAGTAAGGAGATTGAAAAGCTGTACGTCAAACCACTGATTGAAAATAAGTTACTTAGCAGAGCAGGCAAAATTAACACAAAAGAATTGTTCTATGATAGCTTCACTATGCAGGAATAACCTTGATGCTTTATTTGCCTGTGTTTCAAACTGGCTGATAGCTTTGTTTTGTCAAAACAGCCCAGTGTCAGCTCTTGAAATATACTGTAGTTTGATAATAGTTTAACTATTAAAAAAAAAAAAAAAAGGGGGGGGAAAAATGTTCAAAGCCATTATTTAATGCCCTGATCTTGTCTTAGGATTTCTCTGTCTTCCTTCAGGCCACTACCTTTGCAACAGTACATCNGAAACACAAATCAAACTGCCAGTTCAAATAACTAAACCAAGCTGCCTTCATCTGATGAAGAAATAAAAATTATGCACCATATGCAGCAGTAAAGACAGGCAAATATTACTCCTTTAACTAAATTTCAGCATCCTGGTTTCACATATACAGAGTGAATTCTCCCAAGCTTTCACTTACATTTTCCATACGAGCAGTGTTTTTTCTTCCACAAACCACTTCATCATGTTTAGTAGTAATGTCTTTTCCTTTCCCTATGAAACCCTTTTTTGGTGTAATAGTAGGTTTATCTGCCAGCATAAAGAAAAATACATCAAACTTGACATCAAAGCACACATAACTAATGCTCACAAAGACTGTTAGCACTACCACATACCTGCCCTATAAGGATCATGCCGAGTATCCTGCCAATCAACTTCATCCTCTGAGCTGTCACTGTCAAAGGGATGCACCTTACGATAATTTTCAAAGGATATGGAGACTTAAAAAACAAAACAAATAAGCATGTCTGTGATTACCGAGCATTTGCTACTCCCACACAGCTCTGTCAACACAAGTAGAATGTCATAAATATCTCCAAAGCAAAAATACCTTTGCTATCTCCATTAAACTTCTTCTCTTCACGCCGAAGCTGAGCATCATATTCCCTGTCAAATTCCATCTGCAGCATCTGAGCTAGCATTAGGTCACTAGAAGTGTCAACATTTTCTCCTGTAATAAGTGGTCCTTCTGCAACACTATGCAAAATGAAAAAATAAAGTAGAAAAAAAAAACTAAGTACAGTAACCTACAAAGAAACACTGCTTTATACAATCTGACCACACTATACAAAAAAAACCTAGTGCAGAACTGTACAGAAACTAATGGATCTTAACAGCAGCAACCCTCTAAATTGTTTTTCTGCCACTCCTTTACAAGGCAAATGTTACTTCAATGTCTTAGTTTATCATTTTGTAAGCAGCATGATGATTGATTTTTAAGATGACCCTTGTGAAAAGGAAAGAAATAATACAGCTAGAAAGATAAATGGAAAAAATATATATAGTACATATTAAAAAATAAAAAACAAATACTCATAGAATCGCTCCAGTTGGAAGGAACCGTTGAAGGTCACCTGGTCCAACCACCCTGCAATGAACTGGGATACCTACAGCTACATCAGGCTGCTCTGAGGCCTGTCCAGCCTGCCCCTGACTGTCTCCAAGGAAGAGGCATCCAACATCTCTCTAGGCAACCTGACCCAGTACCTCACCATCCTTACTGTAAAGGACTCCTTATATCCAGTCTAGATCTCCCCTCTTTTAGTTTGAAACCTTGTCCTGTCACAACACACCCTGCTGAAGAGTCTATCCCCTTCCTTCTTACAACCCCCTTTAGATACTGACAGGCTGTTGTGAGGTCTCCCTAGAACATTCTCTTTTCCAGACTGAACAGTCCCACCTCTCTCAGCCACAGGGGAGGTGTTCCATCTCCTGGATCATTTATGTGGCCCTCCTCTGGACATACTCTAACAAGTTCAGCATTGTATAATCAGCACTGTGTTGTCTGCTTCACAGAAAAGGGCAAAGGTAGAATTTGTATAAATTTAGGTCCAGTAAACTCTTGGCAGCAAGTTTTTAAAGTATTTTGTGAGTTGAGTGATACACGACCTGCCAGTTTTCAGTCTGAACTTGTACATATGCAAAACTCTCTAAAAAAAAAAAAGAAATTACATTTCTGACAACTTTTCTCAGAACACAGCTTATGGACTGACTTCTTATGGACTGACTTAAAGCAATCAAAATAATAGAAAGAAAAAAGCAAGAGAAGAGTGATGGTGACAAAAGAGTCTCTAAGGAAGTGTTTTAACCAGAGATGCCATCTTCAATAGAAAGGCAGAGTCAGAAAATAACTCATAAGGCAAAGCACATACTACACTGCTCCACACAAGCACACAGTACAGAGGACAACAGATAATGGAGGCTTACAACCACAGAGCTCACTAATCCAGGATTTTAAACTTACGCAACTACTTCAGGAAAAGCAGCATTTTCTTCCTCCAGCTGCAGCTCTTTTGCCAGCTGTTCACTCATCACATCAGCGAGGGAGCACGATATTGAGGCAGTTTTTGGAGTTCCCCAGGGACACTGTAAATAAATGCTTTATTCAAGTCAGTGAGAAATGCAGTGACAACCCTGACAACCAGGATTATTAGCTACTAGTGGCTCTAAGACAAGCTGGTCTAATCCCATAAGAGCTTGTGTTCTCTAGACACTGAGGAAGTATGAGGAACCATGGGCACGGGGGATACCTCAAGGAGTAGCTCAGAAGGGGGACACTGAAAGGACACTTGATGGCCATTTCCTAATAGACAAGGAGAAAAACAGGCTTCACCACCACCTGACGACAGAAAGAAGCCTTCCCACAAAGTTTGTTTACGAGTTTACGCAGTAAAAGAGCCTTCACAGAGCCTTCACACAGCTTTGCTCTGTGGAAGATGGGCTGGAATCCACGCAGCTCACCACCCCGACAGCCCAACCAGCAACGCCCCGCGGTCCCTCCGCCAGAAGATAACAGCCGGCCGCAGCCGAGGCCTGCCCGAGCCTCGCAGGCCGCCCCGTCCCTCCCCGCTCACCTTGCTCTGCCAGGCGGGGCCCGGCCCGGCCTCGGGGGCGGCGGCGACTCCTACCGGGTCCATCTGCGCACGGAGAAGCGGAGCGAGAGGAGGGCGACGACGGTAACGGCGGCGGGAGCTCGAGGGCGGACGGCAGCGCACTGAACGCGGAGCTTTCCGGGTTCAGCCTTCATCCCCGAACCGTCACCGGCCGAGCCGATCCCCATTGGGTGGCGGGCGGGGCGGGGCGGGACGCGCCTTCCGCTGATGTCAGCGGGATGGAGGCCCTGGGGGAGGGAAAGGGGAAAGGTCGCTCTTGGTTGGGGAAGTAATGGTAGCAAGGTGGGGGATGGGGGAGGGAGCAAAAGGGAACAGATGTATTTGATGCTGTACTCGAACGCAAAATGAATACAGGTGTTCTGTGCGTGATCCTAAGCCTGTTGCACCTCTGTTTTAAGTGTAACGTTCACCTGGGAGTTGTGTGGGGATTGAGATGCCCTCTTTTCAGGGTAGGGGCAGCTTCCTGGCACTTGGCAGCAATGCAGCCCACCTGCACGCATGGACAGCCACGAACCAGTCCCTGGGCAGCCCTTAAGTAGTGGGAACCAGCTCCACAGCTGGCTTTCTAGGGCAGGAGGTATGGAGCAGGGTCTTGCAGCCCTGTGACATCTGCAGGGCAGTCCCTGTGGGTGCTGCTGACGTTGGCTCTCAGGCATGTAGAGATTGGTGTTCTTGGCCAAAGTTCATCTGATGTTACTCAGTGACTAGCAATGACGTAAGGTGTTACAATCTCTCAGGGCAACCTCTTCTGGTGTTTGCTGCCACATTAAGTCCTACCTGCTGCCGAATGAAAGGGCAGACATCGAAGCACTAGGGTAGCTTCTGAACCAGACCAATAACTTCTGAGCCAGGCCATGTCTCCCTTCTAGGCCTGTAGCTCCTGCCTATGCGTAACCAAAAGCACCATGCAGATGTGCATAAGGAATGCACAAGGAAAGCTTGGTTGAATGATGCCGTAGCAATGTGGTTCTTTGCCTTCTTCACCCCTGGCCCTGACAGAAGGAAATACTTTCTTAATCGTAGAATCACTAAGGTTGGAAAAGACCTACAAGATCATCCAGTCCAACCGTCCACCTATCACCAGTCGTTCTCACTAAATCATCCTCAACATGGTGTCTAAATGTTTGTTAAATACCTCCAAGGTCGGCGACTCCACCACCTCCCTTTCCCTCTACGGAGACTTTTGGGGTTAAAAAAACTGCTGCCATGCCTCCTTCAAGCTTTTTCTTTGACTGAACTTGTCAGCTAAATAAGCGAACAGAATGTCAAAGCAATGTCCTGCTGCACTGAGAAAATCTAGCACTCTGGCATACCTGTACAAGCACCAAGTAAGAAAATTTTAGGTTTTGGTTCAAAAAAAACCCACAATATTTAATAACTTTCAAAATAAGTTTCACACTCCTCGGTTCTGCAATCTAATTTAGGATTCAAAGCAAGTCCTGTTCAGGTAAACATTACATGACTGAGGCCTTGAGCCCATGACCCCTTCAGTGAAGGGATCAAACCTTGAACTGAATTATACTGAGATGTTCGGCAAAGTCTCAAATAAACAAGATCATTTGCTACAAACTCACATCTCCTTAAAATAAATAAATAAATAAATAAATAGTTACAAATCTGGAGAGAAGAGAAGCTTCCCCTAATTTTACTCAAAATATTTCTGAACTTATTTAGCAATTAGTGGTAGAGTCACCATCCCTGGAGGTGCTCAAGAAAGGTGTAGATGTGGTACTGAGGGACATGGGTTAGTGAGCAACATTGGTGGTAGGAGGATGGTTGGACTAAGTCATTTCCAATCTTAATTGTTCTCTGATTGCATGATCTTCATTCTCTAATCTTCACTGTAATGGATTTACAACAATTCAAACCTGTCTCTGCATTTTGCTGTAGGAAAATACATTGTGTTAGCCCCTGTCTGCCACTATAATAAGAAATGCCACAAGGAACATGATGAGAGAGATTAGCGTAATATTTTCTACGAAAACTATACTCTTATAAATTAAAAAGTCACAAGCATTTTTATCACGTATTTATTACTCTTTGTTGATGCCAGTAAACTTTCCTCACTCTTTCCGAAAGCCTTACAGGCTGAATTTGTGGCACAATGCAAAGTATACTTTTTCCTGCTTCCTCATGTTCAGAGCTCTCTGAGACAATGCTGAGGAAATGCTGTAACATTGACACTATCCATTATGTGGCACAGGATGGACCAAACCTGCCAGCACTAGGAATCAGATGTTGGTTTGGGGCCATCTCTTGCCAAACCACACAAGATTGCATCTCATGGGCCAAAGTGCTTGAATTTGTCCAACCTGTCTGCAGACTTTGAGGCTTTAGCCTCAGAACAGGTTAAACGGGTTCATCTGATGGCTTAGATTTGCCCTCTGCTCTACCAGTTAGTTTCCTCTCTTCCCAGTTTAGGATACGCTCACCAGTCCCTTATTTGTGCGGCTTTATTCTATGCTCCTAAAACAGCATGTGCACATACAAGGAGTACCCCTCACTTTGTCTGCTGAGCAAAGTCAAGATGAGAGCAGCACAGACAGGGCCTTGCTTATAGCTGGTCTGGCAAGGAGGCTCACAATAAAATGACACCTGGTAACTGGGTAGGACACGTCTGTCACTGCTGCTCTTCCTCCCTGCGATATTTAGGGCTTACAAGTTACCAGTGTACAAAAGCACGGCTGTAAAATACGTTGCTTACTCTAGGATTCACTTTGCTTTATTTATATACATTCTTTTCCCAGGGAGGCTCACTGCAATGTGTCCAAACAGTATGAGTTAAGCAATCAAGCTTTCCTGAAACGACTCTTCGTTGAATTTGTTGAGCTGCTGAAGGCAGAGAGCACGCAGGAGTGGCTCTGGCTGAGTTCTGAGCATTTGCTGATTATATTTTAGCGTGAAGCATTTCTGAACTTGTTGAACGTACATAACGCTCAAAGACTACGGCTAACATTGAGTGCAAAGGAAATGGTTTACATCTGTTAAGGTACGTAATGATTTAAAAAAAAAGGATGAAAAAGGCAAAAAAAAAAAAGCAAATTAAAAAAGGCAAAAAGGCGGACCGCTGGGGGCATAGCGGCCGGTGGGCCCCACAGCGGAGCATCGCCCCTTTAAGGAGGAGGCGCCATAGGAGCCGCCGGCGCGCCGCGATGGCCGCCGCGGGCGGTGCGTGGCCCGACGGGCGGCAGTGACCGATGTACCTGAAGCGGCCGGCGGGCGGCCTCGCCTTCTGCCTCTTCTACCTGGCATCCTGCTTTACCAACAAGGTGAGCGCGGCCCCGGGGCGCGGCGCGTTCTCGTGCGGCCGGGCTGCGGTGGGCTGTGTGCGGAGGTGCCCGGGGGAGCGCGTCGCTCGGAACGGAAACGGTCGCAGTGTGCCCAGAAGTGCGCTGCTTTAACTTGGTTTGAAACAGTTTGTGTTGTATGGCTTAGGAAATACGGTGGCCGCTCCTTCCTGTCCAATTTATCGTAGAACTTCAGAATGGTTTGGGCTGGAAGGGACTTAAAGCCCACCCAGTCCCACCCTGTGCTATGGGCAGGGCTGCCCCCTAGCAGCTCAGCTGCACAGGGCCCCATCCAACCTGGCCTTTAGCACCTCCAGGGATGGGCACCACAGCTTCTCTGGGCAGCTGTGCCAGCGCCTCACCAGTGCCCTCTGAGTGAAAAACTTCCCCCTGACATCTAACCTAAACTTCTCCTTTCGTTTAAAATCATCCCCCTTCATCCTGTCATTGTCTACCTGTGTAAAAAAGGTGTTTTTCCTCCTCTTTATAAATCTCCCTTTAAATATTGCAAGGTCACATATGTATTTCTGCCTTATAGAAGCATACATAGTGGGAAAAGGCATCCATCCAAACAGACTATGCAAGGCAAAGGCGCAGAGTCTACTTCCACAACTTATTACATCTCCAGAGGGCTTTAAGGACTAATTAATATTTTACATAAAACTGTGTGGACAGTGTTAAGTCAGTAAAAATGAATTAAAGTCAAAGAATGCCTCTGTGGGGTGATAAAATTTCATTGTTAACTTCTTGCCTCTTCTTGTCCCTCCACGTTGTTTTCCTAATCGGTGCACAATGCGGAGTGCACTCATCAAGGGAAAGAGGAGCAGCAGGTCTCCCTCTGTGCTGCTCAGTGTTATCTGCTCCATGCCTCGTGTAATCCAGTGTCTGCTGCCTGCCATGAGGACTGGAGCAGCATCCAGCTGTTCTGAACAGGAACAGAACTTACAGGAAACATTCAGTCTGTTTCTTGTCTGTTTTTCTTTTGATAGGAGCTTCTTGTGTTTTTATTGCTCTTGCAATTGCGAGTTAACATTATAACTCTGTGTGTGTTTGATGTCCATTAATTTGGTATTTGTTTTCCAGTATGTCCTGTCTGTCCTGAAATTTACCTACCCTACCCTTTTTCAAGGGTAAGTACCGTTTGAAGAATACAATTGTTTGAAAAATGACTTCAGTCAATAAATTCAGTCAGTAAATGTCTTTCTGTTCCATGCTGAAGCTAACTTTGGTACTTCATTTTGTTACTGGCTTTTGCTGTCAAGGGAACATGCTTAATGAAGCCTTGGTAAAGCAAGCATTCATTTGTCTTGGTTAATTTTTAAGCATCATGATGGTGATTTAATTAAGATATACAGATTCCATTAGTTCTCTGCAAATTTTATGCTTCAGTTTAGAAAAGTTGCAATTATAGCACAGCTCGTCTAAATTGGGAATGGCACTCGTGTGTAACATGCAGATTTGGTGTATTTTCCAGTATGCTAATGAAAGCTGGCCTTTAACCCATCTTTAGGCATACACCAATACAGAGCTGCTTGTTTTCATGCTTAGTCTTTGTTGTAGCTGTGTGTGCTAAGTACCCATCATATCTTGCTGAGAAATTCAATGTTTTGCCAAATATACATGTATTGTCAGTGTTAATTATTTGTGAAGTGTTTAGTGAGTTCTGGCCTATTATATTCCAGTCTTCCTCCATTTGCTCTTATGAGATACTGGTTAAATCTGTGGACACTAGATATCTTTCATTCCTTTTTTGCTGCTCAGCGTGGCTTGTGTTTTTGCATGTCTTGCAACTGCAAGATCTGTAATGACTTCTTGAAATAACTCCCTTGGGAATCTTCAATTTCTTTAAGTGTCCTGAGCTCTATTAAATATGCAACAAGTGCTTCCTTCAGTTCTGTCATGTGTGTGCGAACAGTTTCTTGGACAAGGCTTTTAGCACACAGGAAAAAGGTTTTGAGAGTAACATATGTAAAATATGAGTCTGGTAAGTCATAGGAAAAAAAGAAAGCATTTACTCAATGGCTTTATAGGATATGTGTTACCACATTTACTTCCTTTTTTTCTGTTATTTGGAAACGCATCTCAGCATCTTAGTAATTCTGTTTTTTAAAGGTGACCATTTCTTTGAAAATTAAGTGACGGGTACATTTTCATCTAGAGCTAAGGAGCTGAGCAAAGGAACAAAGGAGTGTAATGCCCAATTCACACCAATCATTGATGTTTTTGTTCCCTAGATAACCTAAGATTGTACCACATAGTGCTGAGGTTATGGAACTCTTAATAACTTCGAGCTCTGTCCTTAAAACCTGAGATGATATTAATTTTTTCACGTTGATGAGAATTTATCACTGTTTTGGAATAGAGGATGATCAAGCCTTCAGCAAATGAAAAGTATCTGGGATCAAGCTCTAGTATGCTCCTGCTGTGAAAAAGGTGAAGTGACCTGTGATAGTGGTGTTGGATGTTCATCAAACCCTTACAAACAGTGAGCTCACTCTTTTCTGACTATGCCCAGCTGTATGCCATGCTGCATATAGCATTCTGTGTGTATGAGAGAGGTATTAAATAGTTGCTTAAATGCACTGCACTGACTGTGAATAACCAAGAAACCCATTTTTATATCTGATATATATTTTATGTGATTTAGCACTGTAGCGCAGTATCTCTGTGTGAACTGTGCTAGGTGTTGGGGCATTTTTACCTAAGAAGCACCTCCCTGAAAATCTCTAGCCTGAAGAAGAAGGAAACTGGTCGTTTATTATAGAGCTTAAAAAAAAAATCACTGTGCATCAATCTGATTTTTAATTATCTGCAAGGATTGCTAAGGCCTCACATACTACTTCCATAGTAAACTAAGGGATGCTGTTGTGATAGGATAAGTGATTAGATATACAAGTCAATTCAGAATACATGTAATTGTTTTATAGCATTTAAATGAGAGAACCATAGTATTCTAGTTTATATGTTAAGTCATCTGGCTGTAATTTTTTTTCCCCTCTAGAGGCTCTGAAGCAGAGGCTCATGCAGCATGATGATTTGATTGTTGATGGCACTTCAGTTACTGCATGCTACATGCTATTGGAGTTACAGGCAGTGTGTAATCTAGGCGCAGCATGAATAACAACAAGAAGTCATAAAGCTAATGTTTGAAATTACCAGAACTGCACATTTCATCCTTGGGGCTTATTAGTTCATTGAGCCAAGATCAGTCTGTGAATCCTGAAATGGTATTTATTTGCTCAAGCAATAACAGTTTATATATGAACAGATGTTTATTTCTTGTCATAATCATTGCCTCGCTTGCATCTTTAGGTTATCATGGCTTTAACATCACTGTGATTAGTATAAATATTTTGTTGGAAGAAGCAATAAAATGGAGATTCAGTGACATGGCAAAGGGAATGTTTCTTTATGAAGTGCTTGAAATATGTGGGGAAAGCACCAGAGTAATAGAAAATCTGGAGGATGGCCCACAAAACAAAAGATTTAAAGAGTAGTGCCATCCCTAGTAACCCAGAGGAACAGCAGATGACTATAGACCTGTGCGTGCTCTGAGAAATTCTAGGCATTTTAAGGTCATGCTCCACATGGTTTTTAAAAAACAATTTAGAGATACTGTTTTGTTTCTATTTCAGATGGCAGACATTAGTTGGTGGACTTCTGCTTCATGTCTCCTGGAAGTTGGGCTGGGTGGAGATAAGCTTGTGTTCAAGGTAGTGTGAGGTTTTCAGTATCTGCTAAGTTCTTACTTTTTGTGTATGTCTGTGTGTGTGTGTTCTGCCTCACTAGTGTTGAAGAGATCTTATGTTTCAGTCTAATCAATGTTAAGTCACCCACTTCCACAGATTACCAGTATAGAGTGAATTCAATTTCACCTTGGGAAGATAATGAAAAAAGGGTAGCCACTAGAGAATACTACAGGGATAATGTATCCAATGTTTTTTTTGCATCTCCTCCTTGGATCATCTGAAAAATACCAGGAAGAGAAACCTCAAGTAATGTATTCATTGACACCACCTTCCCTAAAATCTCAGTGTAGTGCAGTCAGCAAATGTGATTTGCTACCTTCTCTGTAAGATCTGGGGCTCGTAAATGGGTGTCATTCACTCTTGTGCATATCCCTGAATGCATAAATGCACAGCAAGAGTGACCAGTGCGATACATGGGACTGGTGCAATGATGAAACTCCAAATTCAGATGTTCTTTGGTGATAAAGATCATCTGCCTGAACTGAGTGCTACAACCATTTAGAAGAGAGATCCAGAATATCATACTCCGCTCAGAGAGATCAATTCTGTAGTATGCAATGTGGCATCTCCTTTACCTTTCACAGAGTAGCATGATTTATGTTGAGCCCTCGATGCTGGAGATTGTAAAAGCTTTTCTGAGCGACCTGAACAATATATCTTAACTTTGAAGCTGGGCTATAAGGCTAGATGTCTGTCAGAATTTCCTTTTAATGTAGTTTTTATCAGTGATTTGTATATCAAGTAACAGCTGGTGAATTTTCTGTTTGGTCTGTAGGCAGTAGACTTGCAAAACTGAAACTCCTCATTAAGAATGAAATCTCTGTGTACGTGTGTGAAGGGAACCAGGCTAAGTTCTGTTTTTATGTGCATGCAGGTGTCCACATCCCCACTGAAACCTAAACAAAGTTGTAAATGGAAACAAAAATTAACTTCCTATCTTCTATCTACAGTGTAGATAAAATGTGGATATGGAGTTAAAAGCTGTCATTAATTTTGGCAGAGGCAGGATTAAGCTCCAAACTTTGCTTAAGCAAGGGTCACCAAATTTATACTGTTAATGCATATTTTGTCCTTGCAGTACGGCTCAAAGGGCAAAGGAATACAGCCATCACTAATGTCCTTTTTAATTCAGCTTTTCATCACTAGCTGAGAAAATACTTTTGCTTTAAATTGTGACAAAAAAAGAAGCTGAATAATTTTTCCAGCTTGGACAAGATATTTCCATTTTTCCATAACTTGAAAGACATCAAAGATAATACTGCACAAGAACCACTTCCCACTGTTGAAGAGGATGTTTCTTTATGAGAAAACTGTGGTGTAAAATTGGTTCGTGTGTTGAGGATTGAGACTTCAGGCCACTAGATGTCAGCATACTCTAGGGAAACTGGTTAAACTACCTCTTGGGAATGCTCTGCAGTGATTTTCTAGAATGTTTGCTGTGGACCAAATGATATGGCCAGAATTAATTGTTTGGCTATAATTCAGAGTAGTACTTAAGCATGAATTTAAATCTGCCTTTCTTCAGAAGGATTAAGTGCATCCTTTGTTGAACTCAACTTTCAGGATAGATATCTGTCTTAAAAAAATAAAAAAATAAAAAATAGCCTGTAGTATTTCAAAGCTTCTCTCCATCATCTCTCAAATTCCTTCACCCTGCAAAGGTGTTCCCCTAGCAGACTGGAAGGGCTTTTTTTCCTGCTCTTCCAGCATCTTGGTCTCTGGATCTATCTTTTTGGTGTACATGTGAAATATTTAAGAATATTATTTCCAGTCCCCAGTCTTCTCATGCTGCAAGTAATAAACCACTACCCATTTGTGTACTTCCACAAAGCACAGAGCATTTCTGTTCTGCAGATAGATATCATGAGCTTTCTGAGCCTCTTCAAGGTATACTGAAGTATTGCAGAAGAATTATTTTACTGCCTAGAGATCACCATCCTTTGTCTGAAGGCTATGACAAAGTAAGGAATACTAGCTTCACAATAAATACCAAATAAAAAAATAAGTCCTCGGTCCTATTAAACATATTATTTACAGTAATTGCTCATTGGTTTGATGAATATCTTGATTTTTATCTGTTTCTCTTCAGTACTGTCAATTACAAGAGATTCTTACTGTCGTTGTTGCTTCTACAAGGTGAATAGCGATTGTCTGCAAAATTTGTGCCCAAAACAGGGACTCAGTGGAGCCCAGAAGAATATGTTTAGCATCAACATAATTCCTCCAGCGCTGTGATCTGCTGCCCACCTTCTGCCTAACCCCTGTAGGCACCTAAGTCCTATGTTCTGGTTGGCATTTTTTCTGCTGCTGAACTTTTCCCAGCTCAGAAACTCGCATAAGCCAAAACTTCAAAGCCTGGTTTTAGGGAAGCCACCCGTTGACTTAAATGGGCTTGGAATCTAGCCCTACTACATAAATTGATCTTTTTTTTTTTTACATCACTAAACTTGCTTGTTTTGCACGTAAATTGCTTTGTTGCCAACATAAGGAGCTGCTATTTGGTTTGCATACAAGACAGACTGTTGGTGCTGACACGTTACATCAAACATCCATGCATTCTTTTTCAGTCCTGAAATTCCCACTTGGCAGCATAAAATTCTCCTGTCACATCATGGGAAAAGCATGTTAAGTCCTTTTCCATTGCATTTCGCAGCATTGCATTGGAAACAGAGACATATTTGGGATGCCTGGAGTTTAGTGGTGGGGAACATGAAAGAACGATATTTTTATGCACTAAATGGAAATTCAGTTTTCATCCTGTTTTTCGTTCGTCTTCTCAGCCTTCCCTTTTCTTCCTCCCTTCCTTCTTTCTTCAACTTAAGTCCAGTTGGGGTGGCTTTTTTTTTTTCTTGGTTTGTATCTGGTGTGAACTCATGGGTAATGAGGCATGACAGTGTTAGGTCCTGATCTTTAAAGAGCAAATTTTTACATCAGCAAAAGGATCTAAAGACCGTTCTTTTGTTACTTAATGAATTACATACTTTGGCTTCTCTTAAAAATGAGAATTACATGCTAATATTCTCTTTAGTTCAAGACTTGAGAAGAGTGAATGAAAGCAACAGTGTCTTCAGTCCTGGGAATCTTCTGAGTTAGTCCTTTAAATCTGTTGCTCAAAATCATTTGTTATTCTTTCTGAAGCTTATCACCTACCTGAACCTTTTGCTCTCATAAGTACCAAAAGTGCAAATTGCAATGCCCCTTCTTAAAACCGAAGTCTGACTTGACTGCCATAACCAAGATTAAATAATAATAATAATTAAAAACAACAATAAAACAAAGCAATATCAATCTGCAGTGACTTAATCCCTCCATTAATTGTCAAACTGCCTTCAGGAATTTGGCTTAGTCAAAGGAGTATCATTAGGAAATCTCAACAGACAGGCTCCCACAAAGACAATCCGGTCTTCAGGAGAAATTTCTTGGTAAATCTGGCTGAGAAATGAATGTGTGGGTGGGCAAGTGTATTTGTATGTGGTGAAAATGTGTGCTGTCTGTGTGAGTGCACCATTTTATGCTTTCATTTGAAGGTTTTTCTTTCTTATATAGTGCATCAAGGAAATAATTGAAATGAAATTTCTCTCCCTTAAAGCTAATAGGAGTAACTGCTATGAAATGTACAGTTATTGAGGGATAAGAGCCAGGGGAAGAGTGTAAAAGAGGCAGAAAGAAAAGAAAAGCAGTAATACTGTCCATCTGGGATTAGATGAAGTGGTTTATTTCTGTCTCAAGAGACTTCTTTAGTAAGCGAGAAGAATACTGAACAATCAGACAGTGAATTTAATATGCACGCTTTTGAATGTATGTACACATACATATGTTATATTCCTTGCAAGCAACTGCTACTAACTGCACGTTAACAGAATGTAGGGAAGTAATGCAATTTGAATTGTTTTCGCAGGTCTGAAATCCTGTCCTGGCTTCCTGCATCGTTAATTTTTGTGGGCGTTATTTATGCTGGCTCTAGGGCACTGTCTAGATTGGTAAGAAATGCACAGGTAGACATCAGTTCTGTATTGGCTCTACTTTATGGGCAAAGAATGTTTTCTTCATACAAGGGATTAATGCTATTCTTGGGTTGGGTGGAAAAGAGAGGGGGAGGGCTTCAAATAATATGTAATCTATTAACACTGTTAGAGCAGTGGTCCAGTCTTGCAAAGTGTAGAGCAGTAAGGAAAAGCACCAAAGTGCCTTCAGCTTTCCGTGAGCTCTCTGGCAGACTGAGGAACTCAGCATTGCTCCACAATACTCAAGAGTTTTGCAGACAAATCCACTATTTTGAATTCTGCAGGTGGCGAAGAAGTTAACAAAGTTACTGGTTCTAACTTTGCATAAGGATTAATGAAACACATTTCTGGGGGAAATCTTTCCAATAAAAGGGTGGAAACCATTTCTGTGAGTGAGAGGCTTTGATGCTTTACAGGATTTGATAAAATAAATTGAAAGTTGGGAAGAGATTATGGGAAGGGTTACATTCATCAGGTTTATTATCCATTTGAACTACAATAACCTACAAAATGTTTAACTGAGGGATGCCAAGTCTGCCTTCATTAAAGTTGAATGCCTTTTACTTAAGTGAGCCAATGTTTCTCAAAAAAACAAAATATAAATAAATGTAGAAACAAATATTTTAAAATAAATCAGCTACATGATTTTTTTTTAAATTGTTTTACTGCTGTTACTATCTGCAGGACCAGATTCTGCTCTAGTTCCCTTCTGTTTTCTGTCAGTTCAACCTTAAATTCCAGAGACGGCTTACTCTTACCAATTCCTAAACCCCAAGAGGGATCAAAAGGGAGTTTTTAGACAAGACTTTTCTTGTGATGATCCCTTGAACGTCCTAGTGGAGACGCAGGGCAGAAAAGGACACTTGATCTCTGTCCACTGCAGTAAAGTAGTGGGCTCATCTTAGACCCCAGTGATCTTTGAGAAGTGTGGCTGTGTGCTCGGAAGCCATATGCCTCCAGATTAGCTCTGTCTCATGGTGATTGCATTCACTTCCTCTTGGTTCCTTGTTAGACAAATCAATGGAGCTTCCCTAGTGTAAACTCAGGAAAGATCTCTAAGGTTAGAGCTGTTTGGAAATAGCAGTAAACCCTTGGCAGCAGCTTCTTTTCTGCCTGATCACCTGTGAGGTGGAGAAGGTGTGAATCACATCCTCTGTTGCTATTTCTTCTTTCTGAGTCCTGTAAATTACCTTGTTTCCCTGCCTTGCCTACTCTGTGATAATTCAAGAGTAAGATTGCATAGGGCCTGTGAAAAGTTTGGTTTGGATCCCGAACCATTCTTGAGCAGCACCCATTTCTGGATGTTTTTTTGCTGTTTGTGAATGGGTCTAATTCTGTGACTATTTTAGAAGGAGCAGCAGAAGGACAAGGAGTCTTAGGCTATAGCTAGGGTGTAATGCTGGCCCCAAATTCAAATCTACATGCAAGCTGTATTTTCAGTAGATTTGCCTACAACAATTTTTTGATGTGGGGAGAAGGAAAATGGACTCTTCCAAATCCTTGTACGTGAAGTGTCTCATTTCACAAATGCAGAAGTAGAAGTCACGTGAACTTTTTTGATCAAACCCATGGATGCCCACTTTCAAACAGCCCTGTATAGAGACAAGAACTTAGTTTCCATTTGTGCCTCTTCAGAAGACACAGGAAGACACTCCTGCCCAAGACTTCAGGGCTGAGACTGGAAGAGTATTGCCTAGCTCTGAACTGTGAAGCATTAGCCAAAGTATGCAAAACTGTGAGGGGAGGTTTGTACAGAGTCTATTCACCCTGCCTTCCCAAACAGTAAACCTTTCTTTTTGTGAGTATTAAGCCCACTCACAAATTTAAAAAATAATCACATCAAAGACAATAGACATATGGAGAAGGTTAACGGGGCTAGGCAAACTGGAGCCATTGTTGGCTCTAAAACACATTTGAAAGAGCCAAAAGCAGGGGGGAGGAAGGAAAATCCGTCAAATTGGCTTCGTGAAAGAAAGAACATAAGTTTTGCTGTCATCTTACCTTGTTTATGGTTATTTCTGGTATTTTCTATTATTTCAGGCTCTGGATGCTTATGTTAGCTACTTCTGTTTTATTGTGTTTAGTTGTCCAGCAACAAGATTGAAAATTGGATTCCAGAGCTGATAAAACAGGAGCTGACAACTTCATACCAGTTGTGTTTGTGTGGTTTTCATTCACTGCTAATTTAGAGGTGTTAAGAGTTATCTTGGTGAAACTGTTGTATTTATGGATCCACCCTTGTAGTTATTATGGCTTAAAGTGTTTAATTATTGATGCTTATCCTGCTTTGTGCACAAGAAAAGAAAAATTCAGAAAATAGAGATTACAGAGTTGAGTCACAGAGGTGTTTTCTACCTGATTCTTACATGGCATGGACGTCAGTGTATGAAAGTAACTCATTCTCTACTCATGCAATTTGAATACTGTCCATAAGCAGGGAAACACTGCTTCCTGGAACTGCCTTAGCCTTTAGATTATCTTAATCAGAGCAGATAATTCCTTCTGTTGTGACTGTCTGAGAGACCAAGAATCTGATTTGGAGGATTTATTGTCAACCACTAATTTGAGTTGGTTTTGCCTGGAGTGATGGGCGTTTTATTCATTGTTGTTATCACTGGGATTTGTTTCTTAATGATTTCATGTTGGGATTGTGTCCAGATGCCTCATTGGGTATTATTTCAACACCACTTTTTTTTTGTGAACTATTATTACATTTCTACCTAAATTGCTGGCAGATATTCCTAGCAGTAACTGAAAGCAATCACCTAAAATCATCTTGCCCGTAATTCTGTTGCTAGGAGTAACACTGTATTCTTAGTACCAGCAGACAGAGATGGGAAAATAATGAAAACAGTTTAACTATGGAGGTCGTAGGTGTGTGAGTAAAGAGGCAAAACCAGAGACAGAAACGTGTGGCAAGTCTCACAGTGGTAGCTTTGTATGAACATCTGGATGGAGCAATCAAAAGTGGTATTTAAGGATACGTGTGCCTTGTAATAGTGGTTGTGCTCTTGGAATGGTTCGTAAGTTCCTTTAGAAGGTGTGATGTGGGCTTACAATTTAAAAACAAGGAAAATAACCTGGAGCGGTTAGCTCTAACAGGAACACCCTTCCTATGTCTGTGACTGAGTTGATTCTATGCGTTTTTCTTCTCTCCCAATGACAGCCAATTCCAGTGTTCCTCACTGTACACAACGCAGCAGAAGTCATAACCTGTGGCTTCCAGAAGTTTGTGCAGAAAGAGGTAATTTCACCTATTAATTAGTATATTCAAGACACCTCCTGTGATATAACAGACACCCTCTGACAAGACATCTAATTTCTTTTTATGCAGGCATTAGTACTGTGTGCTTCTTTTAATCTCATTGTGATAGTAAGTCACTAATGAGACCCAGAGAGAGATTTGCTTTTGATAACTATCTACATTGATGTTTTCTTTTCCCTTTTAGTGGATGAAAGACTGTGAGTACATACTAATGGTGATTTCCATTTCTAAGACCAACTTAGTCCAGTTTGTCTTTTGAGATTTAAACTCTCTCTCATACCATACTTAAGAATTTCATCATATGAGCTGAGGGGAAGGAGGACTAGGTCCTTAAGTCTAACTAGTGTAATATATCTAGTATTCAATGTATCATGTGGATCAGTAGGTGGATCACATCTCCATGTGAAATGTAAAAATAATGCATTTTAGGCCTTGTTTTAGGTGCTTGGGAATCTGTCCCAAGACCTGCTAAAGCGAGGAGAATAATTCCTGCTTAAGATCTCAGTTTGTTTCTCTTCAGCAACACTGGAGATCTTCCTTTTTAGACTATGAAATGCTTTTCTAATCATCTGACCTGAGAGCTGCTGGAATATGACAAAATCGTTTCTGAAATGGTCTGTGGCTTGTAGTGCAAGAGATCTTCCAGTCATTACCTCTATGTAGTGTATGTAGAATAAAGATAAATGCCAGTACTTGCTACTCATAACAAACTGAAGACCTCCTTAACGTTAAGACTAAGGGGCGTAGCAGTGCGTACCATAGCATATCTGCAATCTTGTCCCTGCCAAAGAGTTTTATTTTTTCATTCTACCTCACGTGCTTACTATTCTTCTCTTTGAAAATTAAAGTATGATGGGGAAGGATAATGCAAACACAGGTCTTGCTAGGAATCGTCTGAGGAATGATTTTGGACCAAAGGATTGGGAAACTCATGAAGTTAGACCAAGATTAATTTGGCTGGGGAAGTACCTCATTAATTAAGTACAGTCAGTATTTGAATATCTACAATATGCAGTTCTGGTAACCTAAGATGAGTGTGAGAACCACGTGTAACGTTCATGTCTGTTTTTAGGTTTACTTGATGGTAAATAACATGAAAATATGTATATAAAAAAAAAAGGTTGGAGTAGATTAATCTGTAGACCTTGTTCTTTTTGTTTGTTTCCACAAGTTGAATTTGCTAAGCAGTACTCAAAAATGATGGGCTGTTCAATATTGTTCACTATCTTTTTCATATATTTGGTGCAGTAAGATCAGCTGTGATTCCCTTCCTGTTTTGAAAGGAAAAAGCACTCTTTCACTATTGAAAAAAAATACAATTAATCCTGTGTTCTTTTTTACAGCAGGTCTCTCATCTGAAAGTCTGTAGGTGAGTTTTAAAAACCATTCAGATTCAGTTTCATCTTGTTTTGGCTCCAGTTTCTGTATTTGCTTGAAATAGTAGCACCCCAAAACAATGAGAATGTAAGACGGATTCCTGTGGGCGGTGAGCATAATTTGCAATATACAAGTAATTAAATATTTTCAAAATGTATTTTCTTTTTTTTTTTATACAGTTGCTTAGATAGATACTTTTTTTTCTCCTTTTAAAAATAGCCAGAGGTCTAGTATAGTCTTTGTGAATAACAAAACAGTGCTTGTAAGAATGTTTTTGAGAAGGAAATGGAACTCAAGTTTGATATTTCAGTGGGTAATATTAAGCAGTAAAAGAAAGATAATGGATAGAAAATAGCTAAAAATGCCTTTCTTAAGGAGGAAAAGTGGATGACACCTGGCATCATTCATACCGAGTGACACAACCTTACCAATCTTGGTTGGCCCTGGTTGTTTAGGCTATGGAAAGGAGATCGTGACAAACAGAAGTCATCCATCCGCATACTGAAGATTTCATTCTTCCCACTCATTCCCTTGAAGAATGTGTATTTGCTGTCCTCCACATTTCTTAATCTTTTAACTGTACTTAGACTGGACATCATTGGTTTATTTTTCGGTGTGTTTGGAGGCCTTGTCTTCCAACTCTCTCCCTGTTGTTTCCATTATCTGGCTTACCGTGGCCTTGTTTTCACTACTGGATTATTGTCAAGGATACCAGTTAAGCTTTTTGGGTTGTTTTTTCTGGTTTTTGTTTTTTTTAATCTTCTTTATTGTATCTTTTCCTTCTGTGTCCCTGGAGAACAGGAAAATGAACAACAAAAGCGAGTATTTGTTATTATTAATACCAACAGTTCATAGAAATTCCACCTCTACATATTCTGTAGCCTGTAGAAATAATTACTCAGCTACATTTCAAGATTTTTAGTCCAGTTCAGTGAACTAGGGAAGGACCTGTGCTATCCTTTCTGCCATACTTCCACTCACTCCCACTTTACTCTTTGTTCTGGAGTTAACAGTGTAACTTTTAATGGAGTCACCACTGCTGAAATGGTTGTAATACACAATGTACTCCAGTGATGGAACTTTTTGGTAGCTCGTCATAGCCATAAATGAGTTGGTTTTGATTTTCTGAAATAACCTAAGGAAGCCAAATGGCAAGTGAAGAACAATTCTCCCTACAAATTTCCTTTTCTCATCACTGCTGAGATGGTTTGTACTGATTTTCTTGTACAACTTAGCTCTGTATTAATTATGAAGAATGCCTGATGTAAAACTTAGTTTTGTTGGCAGAAAGTACTTTATAAATACACGGAGTAAAAATGAAGCAAAAAAAAAAAAACTATATATATTGTTGTAAAATTGAGTAGAAGTGTCTGTTTTTCTCTAGGAGTACAATTCTTGGTTACAGGCTTTTGTTCTTGCATTTTTTTTCTCTTACCCACAGTGTGCTGTTCCTCCTGGTAGCAGCAGTGTGCCTTCCTTTATGTGACACGCAGGTGAGCTCTGTTTTGTAAAGCAGCTGTAGTTTGGCCTTTATATTTCTTAGCAAATAAGGGGTTCAGCTTTTACGTGTAAGCTAGGGCAGGATTCCTGCAAAGGATTTGTAAACATATCCTAATACCGTGTTACCAATCTTGCTGTAGGTAAAAAGCTTCAACCAGTTATAGGTGTGGAGCTTTTAGGTGTAGCCAGTGGCTGGGGGTACCATAGTGTAGCTTCTTAAAGAGCTTAACGGATCACTTTGACTTGAATTTTTTGCAGGTACTTTGAGTGGTTTCCTAAATTAGCTTTGCAGTCACTCTACAGACTTTTTGTAGTCTCTGGAGGAAGTGTTATCTCTAGATCTAGAGTAACTCAGTCTGTCATGGATCTATTCCTTGGAGGGGCCTGTCTTTCTCTTTTGGAGGCATAGGAAGGCTACTTTCTTGATTTAGACTTAAGTTAATAACTGGAGGTAAACGCAAAGAAATTGGGTCTTGTCTGGGTGTTTCCAATCGAAGGTAGACAACAGAATTTCACCTGAGCTGCTTATGGGCCATGGTGCAGAGTAGGAACTTCTTGTGTATAGTTTATCTTCCTTGAAAGCAGACATTCATTTTTCTCAGTTGATTGTGAAGAGAGCCTACCTTGCTCAGAGTATTATTGTGGATGCTCTGCAGTTAGTGAGAACCTTGGGGAAACTGACTGCTTGACTGCTGCAGGGGCTGCTAGGGGAAAGGGAGCAAGGGAACTCCACTTCAAGTACCTTACTGGTGTTCTTCTGATCCACTTGTCCCTTTGTGACTGACTATCCATCTGTACTGCAGGATCAAAAGTTAATGTTTCTGCTGAGTGTAAAATGGCTATGATACAAGAATAGACAGGCTGGGGTCTGTAGTCTCAGGTCATCTAAAATGGTGTCTATGTCCAAAAGAAATAGAGTTGTTTTCACCAGGGCTGAGAACCTGGGTAACAGGATAAAGCTACCTGTCATGTGCCAGATCTCTAAGAGGAATAGAAAAAATGTCTGTAGCCTTCTTTAGTCTTCTTTTCATTTGTGCTACAGCTCCCTCTGTACTTGTTTTATGAAGCTAACTGCAGGGAAATAGCAATACTTGCTTATGTATGATCATGGTTAAGTGGGCATGGTGGTGACAAGCTAATGGTTGATCTAGATGGATCTTAGAAGTCTTTTCCAACCTTAATGATTCTATGATATGTTTATTTACCTGGATGTTTTTTGTTTGTTTGTTTGTTTGTTTTGCAGTTTGATCCAAACGGTTATCTGTGGGCTCTAATTCACTTGCTCTGTGTTGGTAAGTCATCTTCTTTTGGAGGAACAGCTATGAAGAGTGAATTTGTTGAAGAAGCAAGTCAACTTTATTATGAGGTTTTTTTATATTTAAGGTTTTTGATGTTAGAAACATTTTAAAGTAGAAATAAAAGTAGTAAAGCTAAGAAAATGTTTCCTCTCATAGCCTTTAAGTTGAAAACAACAACAGAACAGACAGAGAGTAGACAGGTAAGAAAATGCACGTACATTTTAATCAACACTAAAATTTTCTGGAGTTTTTAATGGTTACCCAGTGAGAGACACTTTTCCTCTCTGAGGGAAGAAGAAACATGAAGAACTGAAACTGTTTTTGTAAACACAGATTTTATTTAGAAATTGACAAAAAGTATTCTGAAATATTATGGAATGTTTCCAGAAGAAGGAAATGTGTTGAAATGTTGGGGTTTTTGATGCAATCGTGTGCATTTTTTAAATAAATTAGTTAATTAATGATGTGTTGCATGATCTGTAGGGTTTTTGTTGTAGGGTTTTTTTGTAAAACGTTTTTCAGATTAAACGTTGATTTAGATAAATTGTAATTCTTCCTTGAGTAGCTATAAACAGTCTGACAAAAAAAATCTGAAGCTGAGTAGCAGTATATAACAAGGAGATTTGTATATTTTGGAACATCAAGCTGGATAGTAAGGGATTTGTATTTGGTTCTTAGATCTCCTACAGACTGAATGATTCATTTGTATGTTAAGTTTTGTCTGCAAATTAGGAATGATTCCTTCTTTATTTTGCTTGTTTGTACTGTAAAATTTGCAGGTCATAGGTTATGTGTTTATAGTGTGTGTTTAAGGAGAAGCAGAGATTATGTGCTAAAATGTTGTTAGTATATACATAAGTAGTATTGCTGTTTTTTTCTATAGGACATGTTATAAACACCTGCTCACTTAAATAAAACAAAAAATCTAGGGTTTTTTCACCTGAAATGTTTGCTGTAACTAGGGATGAGCTGAGCTGAGACTTCTTTGTAAAACGTTGATAACTGAAAAAAGAATTGGTAAAGAGTGCTAAGAGCCTGGAGATCCCACAAACAGCAAAGATGGCTCAGAACAGGCAATTATAGGATATACATAGATGAACATAGCATAGAAGTTACCCAGAAAAATAGGTGGGTTGAAGAACCTATTCTACAACACTTTATGTATTTGCACACGCATACGTATTCCCTTTGCACGTTTTCAGTTACCATGAGCTGGAGTTATCTCCTCTTTGGAAGGAGAAGCAAAAAAACACAGTGTAACAGTATTCTCAGATGATACCACTCCAGAAACCATAAATTTGAAGTGATAGGTTTATTTTAGTCATGGTTTAGGCATCTTTTGTGCTACATTGCTAAGTGTGATTCAGAGGGATCTGTCGGTACCGTGACCAAATATGCTGTTGTTTGTCAGAATGATTGCATTTTATGGTAAATCCATGTCATTTCAATTACAGGAGCTTACAAAGTATTTCACAAGTTGTGGAAACCTAATTCTTTAAGGTAAGTGTTTTCATGTTCTTTTAAATAGAAAGAAATTGTTATCAAGGAGGTTCGATGTATGTAGCAGTCAGGTAAACTGTGTAGGGATCTCTGCTTTATCTGCAGGAGCTGGATAACTCTGGTTAATGATTAATTATTTTTGTTACAAGACGAGCCGTGCTGTTGATAATCGTAGCAATACCATGTGGTTGTTGATATTTATACTGCTAACTCAAACACTGAATTAGTTTTAAACAGTGCATTATCAAAGGATGATGACTCAGTCCTGGAAGAAGATCCTGTAATTACTGGCACTGACATTAAGAGGAAATGTTAGTTTGTGGTCGCCTTAAAGCTGCATGATTTGAATGTGTCACTATCTCCCTTTGCAACACAGTCTCAAAAGTGCTTAACGGCTGGTGGGTTGCCGCAGAATGTCAGTGTCTGTGCAACTCAAAAGCCTTAAACACTGCACTGTGAACACTCTAGAACTTGTACCATACAGTAGTTGTTTTGAAAGTAGATGCAATATTCACACGACACGTGCATGGTGTATGGGGGTGGATTTGTTGCCACTGCCTGTTACATATATGTATGTAGCATGTGTATAGAGTGTAGAGAGGCTCCTTTATTTCAAAATCATTTTTCACCTTTGTTTAAATTTTATCCAGGCTCACCAAATCTTTACTTTCAGTGTAACAGTGTCTACAGAAATGTGTGCAAATGCTGTTTAAATTAATATGCTGATAAACTATTAACACAATGTTGTAATATTGATGTTTATAAAACATGTGATTATATAAGCATGCTACATAATTATAACAATGTAGATACATCGTAATATTGTGGTGTAATAATGCTACTTAATATAGTGATCTGTTTATATCAACTGAATGGCATTACTGAAAAAATACCTTTTTTTTCTTCCTCTTCTTTCCCAGTGACTTGGACCAACAGTACATCAACTATGTATTCAGGTAAAATGAATAAGCCTTTGATACACTATGGCTGGTTTATTTAGCATATGTTTTCATCTTCAAACATGACTTCTTTAGGAAACTCAGAGCTGCCACTACTTAAATATATTTATTTAGCAAGACGTTCACTGAAAAAATATGGCTTAGCAGCTGCATGATTTTGGCTATGGTTGTAGGTGGACATGCCAATATACACCTGGGGAGGTAATGAAGTGTTAATTATGAATTTTTAATCAGCATGTGCACAAATGATCTCTCTTTTCCAGAAATAATATTTACAGAGTAACTCCCTGGCAAAACCTTCACCACAGAAATTCAAGCTTGTACCAAGTTGCCAGAGGGGCAGGCAGTGATTATAAAAGTACCATGTGCAAAGAACATGAGCAATAACTGACTGTTGAGAGTGCTGTTAATGGAACTGAGTAACTCAAACATCTAGTTGTTTTTCCGATTTGAAGATATAAAACTGCCTTGTTATTTTGTAGTTAGTGAAAGAGCCTGAGTCACCAACCAGAGTCTTCTGTATTTTTCTCAAAAACAAAATATTTTTTAAAAAGATGAGAAAAAAACCCTAGTCCTTCCTCCAAAAAGCCATGCAAACCAGAGCACCTAGTGTGCATGGCTTCCGCTAGATTTTTGTGAGGTTTTATTTCAATTAAGGCATAATAGAAACTTTACCAGGTTCTTCCCCATCCATAATCACATTTGCTTGTATATACTGACCTCTTGTAATGGTAAATGAAGTTGTATGAGAATGCTTGGGACTATGGGTATGGAGCTCTGAGGAAGGAGGATGGTTAAAAGTACTGAAAGACATCAATTAGTTTAGGTCAAAGTGGAACACAGAACAGAAGTTAGGCGTAAGCATAGGAAAGTTAGGTTGTTTTTATCATTTGATTGTGTGCTTTGGTCTGACCACATTAAAGATCCTTGGTAGTAGCACATCAGGAACACTGGCATAGGATGATTATTTAACATCAGTTTCCATTTACCTTATGAGTGTCATCAACCTCATGACAGCATATACTTCTTTCTGTCATAGTACAGTCAGCTCTTCTGCTTCCATAAGTAAGTAATGCAGGCCACTGATATGGGGTTTGTATGGTTGCAGTATCTGTTCACCAGGATCCCAAGTGTTAACAATACCTCAACATCAATTTGCTTGAAGCAGGCTGTTGTTTTAAGTGAGCTGTTGTTTTCTATTTAGTGCGAAGTGCAAAGAAAATCAATTTTGCTCTGAGTAGGTGGTTGTGTTTATTGAAATCGTTCTGAAGTATGGTAGTCATGGAGCTTGCAAATATGCTGCTGTGTGCAGAGATAATCTGTAAAGTCTTGAATGAAGTACAGCTGTATGTCTAATGTTGAAATAAGAATCATTAAACAAGCAGTAAAATAAAACGATTTTTGTTTGTCAGCTGCCTGACTCTGGATCTCGGTTGTTATTTTAGTTGAAAATTGCATCTGGGCCTGAACCTTTAAATTCAGATTTTGTCCAAAGACTTAATTTTGCAGCTGTGATTGAAAAGCCAGTGCCATGTTCCCTGCCATATTAGCTGACAGGATCCTTTGAAGTCTTCGAAGTTGTGTCCAGCAGAGACCAGAAGCACTGTATCACATGGAAAGGATGAATATTGCTATGGAGGTTTTTAAAAAGGGAGAATCTTCTCACTAAGGAACTGTGATATACAGTGATGTGTATATAAGAACTTAGAGTTCTTATACTCCTTGCAGAGGAGCTGTGCAAATTGAGAGATGACTTTTTTAGCATCTCCTTTAAAGCAGAAATGTGTTCTTAAACACTGAAGGCACTGACAGGATTTTTCCTTTCATGAGACCTGTCAGCATGTAGTTATCCTTGATGGGTCTACCACTCCCCACGTTTGGATGAAGCTCATCAGTGTGTTTGGGAGCTACGTATAGTGGCTGACTGCAGCAGGGAGACCACATGGATGGTTCAGTCAGGATTCAGTCAAGGAGTTGGAGAGAAAAGAAGTTTTTTATTGTGAACAGGGTCTCTTATACCTTTTTGCCTACATACAGTACTTTTCCACTAACAGTTCATTGGTTAACTATCCCAGTAAACAGCAGTGTTTGGAGAATTCTTATCACTGTACCCATAGCAAAGCAATACCCGACTGCAAGGCTCCCATTGATCCTTCACCACTTCCCTTGTTTCTTTCTCTCGGTTATCTCGCCCAGGGTTTCATGGCCAGCAGTCCGATGTTTTTGCCAGCCTCGGGACTTGAGTCTCTGGGCAACATTCCCACAACTGACAGAGAATTACAATTGTAAAAACTTAATTTCTGTAGAAAACAGTCCAAAATATGTTTAAATCACATTGAATAGAAGATATTTTACTGTGAAACCTGCATGAGCACAGACTCCTGATAGGCAGTTCTTGGTCAAAATTACTGTTATATATGTTTATCTCTGGTAGTATGCTTATCTCTGGTAGAAGATGCCCAGAATTAAATTTTGTGATTTAGCAGGCTGCTTTATCTATGTGAGGCTTCTCAAAGACTGTTTTGGCCATAATGGGATCCTGGTTCCACCTCCAAGACAAGACAGTCTAACATATCGGTGGTCCTGTCTGTCTGAGCATTTATGAGGGAACTTCCTGGTGAGATATCAGTGCAGTTTCCTCCTGTTAGCATCACTGTAGTAGCCATTATGGTATCTTATTTCTAACCTAGATCAGACAGTGGGCATGTGTCTTTGAGAATGCAGCTGTGTGAACACAGCCAGCTTTTGTTGTCACTGGATCTGCTCAAAGTGTTTCTGTTCACTGCAGAACCAAAATTGTTATAATCTACCAATATGTCAGATTAAAAAGATATATATTTAAGAAAAAAGAAAAAAAACCAAAAAAACTGTATTGGCACTGCCAGACACTTTCAGATGTAGTAGTCTCCTAACACATGCTGTCCCTATAAGCACTGTTTCTCATTTTAAAATATGGAACAATTTTGGGGGCAGAGCATCTTAAATTAGAATGTTAGCAAGTGTATTTGGACAGGACTTTTCAGATCTGAAGAAATGCTTGTCAAGGGCGGAAGTTGGTGCTCTTCTTAAACCATCATTTACAACATGATTATCCACTTGCTTTTTAAAACAAAGCACACCACCTTTCTAACCACAATGTTGTATTGTATTGACCTAGAGGCTTGAGCAGTGGGCCCAGGTGAACCACATGTGGTCCAACAAATCCAAATACAAGGTCTTACACCTGGATGATGGCAATGCCCACTATCAGTACAAGCCAGGGGATATAAGGATGGAACAAAACCCTGCTGAAAGGGGCTAGGGGTGTTGGTGGATGTTAAGCTGTGCATGAGCCAGCAGTGTGCCCTCACAGCCCAGAAAGCCAACCATATCCTGGGCTGCATCAAAAGAAGCGTGGCCAGCAGGGTGAGGGAGATGATCCTGCCCCTCAGTACTGTCCTCAGTACAAGAGAAACATAGACCTGTTGGAGTGCGTCCAGAGGAGGGCCACAAAAGTTATCCAAGAGGTGGAACACCTATCCTGCGAAGACAGGCTGAGAGAGCTGGGGAGAAGCTTGGAGAAGAGAAGGCTCTGGGGAGACATGATAGTGAATTTTCAGTATCTAAAGGATGACTGTAAGAAGGAATAGGACAGACACTTTAACAGGGTCTGTTGTGATGGGACGTGGTTAAATGGTTTCAAACTAGAAGGGGGGAGATTTAGACTGGACACTAGGAAGGATTTTTTTTTACAATAAGGGTGATGAGGCACTGGAATAAATTGTCCAGGGAGATGGTGAATGCTCTGTCCCTGGAGATACTCAAGGTCAGCCAGGACGGAGCTCTAAGTAGCCTGATGTGGCTGTAGGTGTCCCTGTTCATTGCAGGGAGTTCTTCAAGGGTCCCTTCCAACTCAAATTATTCTACGATAGTATTTCTCTGCATTCTGACTCCTGCACTACTGATACTTTTGAAACTTCCTAGTGGTTTTTATTTGATGTATGATTACTTGGAAAAAAATATATAACATTTTCTTTTATTCTTTTGTAGTCCCTCACTTTTCACCAAGGTAGGAGCCAGATTTCTTTCCCCAACCTGCTGGCAAGGTATAGGATGAGGGGACAGACATTTCTGCCTGGCATGTTGAGGAATATATAATGTCTTAGAAGTGGGTTTTGGGCTCTTTCCTGTGTTGTGGCAGGTAGAAATATGTTACTTATTGTGGGGAATCTGGAATAAAGCTTCAGCAAATCTTAATATCTATTACTGTGTAGTATTTCTTCACAAGGGTGTGCCAGATGACCAGTATCAGCAGTGCACAGAAACAAAGACTTATTGAAGGAGAATTTCAAATGGCACTGTCAGAAATGTGGGGAAAGGCTTTTTGCCCTGCAGTTAAACTGTATCTGACTGTGAAAGAGCTGCAAATCCATCATTTTTGAGAATTATGAAAGCTGCCGTAGGTATTCTGCAAGAGATAGAGGCAGCTTTGCAGGCATAAATCGCTTTCCTTGCTGACGAAACCTCCTTTGTAGCTGGGGAGGAAGCCTCAAGTGATTGAGCTCCCAGTACAGGGTAAAAAGAGGGGAGCAGGGAAATACCATGTGAGAATTTTGTTCCTGCTACAGCCCCATATGCAGCCTGTCCTTCTGGAACCCACTGGATCCCTAATCTCATTTTATAACATAATAATGCCTTTTTTATTGATATTCTTGTTTAGGGCAGAGTTGCAGCACAGCTTTAATGCCATCTTAACCCTCTGACCTTCCCCATACTTCACAGGGAAGGTTTTGTTTTCCTCCTCATGTTTTCTTTGGGCTGAAGCCTGAGATGTCTGGTATAATTATCAATCCCTCTTGGTTCCAGAAGGAAGTTTCTCTTTGAGCATTTTCCTATCTCAGAGGATTATTTTGTTTGAAAAGTGATAATTCAAAAAAGCAAAAGTGAGGAAGTACAGCTTAATCATAATTCTCATCACTGTTGATACAGTTTTGCTTCCAGTCTCCTGTTGTCTATCTTAGTCAGTCAAAAGCAATAGGCCTTTGCTTCCTTTTGTGTCCTTACCAGGAAACTGTGGAGTCAAGCCTACTTATTGTGGAGGTCTTTTGGCCATCCAGCACAGGAAGGTTGCAAGTGTGTGGGTAAGATGGGTGGGAGAGACTTGCATAGTGAGTAGTATGCTTTTTGTTGTTTAATGTCTTTGTGACAACTACTTTTAAAAATATGTAAATATTGACAATGTGAACATACTGTATCAGTTTATGCCTTTCAAAGAGTCTGTATGAAATATTAAGCCTAAAATACTCAACTGCCTATCATTCATAAACAGTTTCTCTCTTCAGCCCTCTGCCTTCCGTGTCTGATTTCAGTGGCCAGCTTCCCCTCTCAGGCTTCGCTGGTCACAGGATGTCCATGCACTTTTGTAGGGTAAATAACCCCCAAGAGTGGTACTCAATGAAAATAGTACAGAAGATGGTATATTTTAGTAGGCCTATATATAGATCGTATACAGACAAATAGCAAAAGAGAGTGGCTCACCTTTATGATGATAGAGGCTTGCCATTGACTCCACATGGGAGGAATCTCCAAGAAGAGATCCCTCCCTGGTGGTGGTCAGCCCTTAAATGGGGTTTGGGGAGAGGTGGAGCCAGGCTCCACCCCTTCCAATCACACAGGTATATCACCTTCACCTGTGCCCCTGTGGCTGACTCGGTGCTCACCTCAGGTGACCAATCAGTGGTTCAGGCCGTGATTCAGCAGTTCCCATACAACTTTGGAGATCCCTTTGGTACCAGTGCCTCTGGAAGTAATGCTCAGAGCATGCTGAGGTCCAGCCATGAAGTGCAATCACCTAGTTTCTTGGAGATCTGGGACTAGCTGAGGTCCAGCTTGGAAATTACAACAGTGTTTATTCTGAAAAATTGAGTGCTTTAAGCATGTGCTGATGATACTGCAGTGCTCTAGGTACCTGAGGTAGCTCATTTGCAGCACATTCAGTTTTGTAGTCGTCGCCATGTGTGTTGGAAACCACTCTGAGCTTTTTCTCTGCCTTTATTTGTCAGGCAACCTTCTACTGACTGACTTTGTACTTTACTACTATTACTGGGCGCAGTGAACTGTAAAAATCACTGCTAATTAGCCAGGGAAAAATACCTAGCGTTAGCATTCATAACTTTAATGAATGCCCTCTCCCTCTTGTCCCTTGGTTTTGTGATGAATGTGTGTTGTTAGTGTCTGAAAGAAGCTGCAGTTCTACTTTGGATGACTTTCTTGCTTCTCCAAACCTACAGTGTTGCATCTTTGAAACAATGTAGAATGAAAACGTCTGGAAAAAAAATAAGAAATCTATATGAAGAATTAACAGTGCTAAAGTAGGCTCTGTACCACAAACTCAGAGTGTGCTGACCATGTAGGACCTCAGAAGTCTTAATTCTCCAGTTGAAGAGCTACTTACAGCTAATTTTCTTGCTTGTTTGGATGTTTGTAAAAAGCATGCATCAGTTGAGCTGCTGCTTATTTTTGTTTTCATGCATTTTTTTAACTTGTTTAATTGCAGCATTTGTTCTTCAATTGACATTTGGAATATGAAAATACATTTCATGTGCAACATATTTGTAGGACTAAGTATTTGACTTTTATGCAATATGTAGACATTTCTACAAAAGCAGACATTTGTGCACACAGTTGAAATTCACCCTTGGACAGGGGACATTAAAGTCTAGATGTTACTATAATTCCCTATGGATTCTGTTTCAGTGGCATTACTGGCTGAAAAAAGATTGGTAATGAAATGCTAAGATGATTGTGAAGCAGAAGTATGTGCTCATGGCAAATTGGGCTGTATTAGAAGTACTCACACTGAGGGAAGTCACTGTCAGTATTGTTGAGGATGCAGATGGAATACTCTGTTCAGTTTTGGGCATCCCAGTTTAAGAAGGATACTGAGAAGCTGAAGATAGAGCAAAGGTCTACTGACAGTGTTAGAGACCTGGAGCAGGGGGCCTACTGGAAGGAGAGTTTGAGGGAGCTGGTCTGGCTTCATGGAGACCAAGGTCCTACCAAATAATTGTCTTCACCTTCTTGAAAGGGAGTTAAAAAAGATGACCAAGCGAAATTCTTCTAAGGAGTGGCAGGTAGTATAACATGGAACAACAGCCATAAATTGCTTCTGGTAGTTTTAAAACTGAGGATGAACTCCATTGCTGGGAGGGTGGGGTGATTCTGGAACAACTTACCCAGGGAGGTGTGGAGTTTCCCTCCTGGAAGGTTGAGACCTGCCTTTTGAGGTGAAGCCATAGAAGACATGTTTAAGTATTGGTGATAGCCCTCTTGCAAGTTGAAGATGGTATTAAGACAACCCTAAAGATTCCTTTCCAACTACCTTTTTAAACATATATATGCATCACTTAGTCTACTTAACTGGGATAAGTTTCACCATGAATAAAATTGTGAAGCTGTCAATTTGTAATGTCTGGACAATGTCACAGCTACTGCACTATGAAATTAATGGTTTTTTTTATTTTTTAGTGTGGTGCTCTTGGCTTCTGCATCCCATCCAGCAGGTAAAGTTGATTAAGTTGTTCGTTTTTCCATATTGCCTTTCCTTTTCTTGCTTCTTTTTAGAGGCCAGTCCTTATAGAAGTTTAGCTCTGGAATTCAATTGTAATATGACTGGTGATATGATATTGGTCAGATAACACTGTGTAATTCATGTGGTATGAATATCTTTCTGACGTGCCCTTTGCAAAGGAGCATTGTGGGGCAACCAACAAAAAAACAGCTTTTGTGGTGGTACATGGTGAAGAGTAAAGATTCTCTCACTGAACATGACCTCTTGAGAGCAGTGTTCCAGTGCTCACAATATAATTGAGTTTCCTTCTCTGCATTTCACTCAGTGCTATACAAACATTTTATTTTGTTGCTTTAAGGTGTATCCCTTCCCCGTGGCAGGATTTGAAGTAGCAAAAGATCACAGGCTAAAGTAAGAGAAACTGAATATTGAATGGTGGAAAATACTCCTCTTGTATGTGTATCTAACCTTTGGAATGACAAAGGTGTCTGTCCGTTGCTTTCACTGGAACGTTTTCCCAATCAGAAAAGCAAAGGAAAAAGCATTTAAATAAACTTTAATATCCCCTTTAGATTGATTTGTCTTGTGTATTTCCCCATCAGTAAAGACAGAAATGCTAAGGAAAGCATTCAAAAAGTAAGCATTTCAAAAAGCGAAAGGTGGAGCATCTTAATCTATAGAGTGCAAGGACTGTAGGAGTCCCAGGAATTGTTGCTACTAAGAGCAGTCACAACCCAGGTTATTGGAAATGTAAGTACTTGAGAGCTCTGCCTTCATCTGGGAGGACTCTCTGAAACCTCTCCACTTTACTCTGTCACAGAGTTCAGATTCCAGAGGGAAAAGCAGCCAACATGTATCCATGTTTCCTGTTGCTTCAATAGGAGCAATCACAAACTCTGAAATAAAAGAAACCACTAGCACTGACAACTGTTGCTTCAGCAGGATCATCTGTATTCTAGCAAAGAATGCTCTTAAGTTTTATGTAATTCCTTTCCCCCTTTCAAGCAAAGGCAGGAACTGGCTAGAATCAAGGTCACAGAGAAATTAAGCAGACTAGAAATGTGAAGTGTCGTAAATGAAAAGTCAGCCAGCTGTAAAGACTCAAAGGAATGTTAAACTAGTAATGTTCATATAATTACTGTTCCCTGCTATTAACAGAAGGTAATTTTTTTTTCCTATGTTCCACTGAGTATATTGCTTTGTCCCTTAGGTGATCTCTTCAGTGCCTTGGACTTTCCATTCCTCTACTTCTACAGATTTCATAGCAGTTGCTGTGCCAGGTAACTCCTCTGTTACAGGACGTGAATTTTTTCAGAATAAGATACCATGCTAAGTTTCAGTCTTGACCCTCAGTTAAAAACTCCAGAGGATTCAAAACCTTATTTATACTACCTTGTGCTGACACGAGTAAGTGAAACTCCAGAAAATGTGCCAGTGTGTACCCGTGGCTATGCATTTGAAGGCATGAGATTCAAATGTGCTGGGCTTTGGCTTGTCACAAATGAGGTAAATGTGATTGTTTGAGTATAGTTTCTTTAGATCTTAATTACCTCAATAAATTTATTTGAAAAGAAAAAATATATATCTGTTTTTTTCTTTTTAGAGGGGAAAAATATTTTTATGCTATCTGATGACAAAAAAGATTTCCTGATCATTAACTATTTAATTTGTATTTGGATTCTGCATTAAAAGGTGTTATTAAAAATTACTGTTAAATAATTTCCCTGCCTAGATAGTTTTATGGTACAAAAGTGAGTTGGTTTTTTTTTGTTTGTTTGTTTGTTTTTTCAAGAGTGAACTATACACACTACAAATATATTGCAGTTAGCTGTTATTGAATAACTTATTCCCCTGCATCTAGATGAAATTGCTTTCTTCTTGACGAGCCATAGAATCACAGAATGGTTGAGATTGGAAGGGACCTTGAAGATCACATAGCTCCAACCCCCTGCTATAGACAGGGACATTTCCCACTAAACGAGGTGCTGAAAGCCCCATCCACTCTGGCCTTGAGTGATTCCAGGGTGGAGGCATCCACAACCTCTCCGGGCAACCTGTTCCAGTGTCTCACCACCCTCACAGTAAAGAATTTCTTCCTCATAACTAAACCTACCCTCTTTCAGTTTAAAGCCATTTCGCCTTGTCCTGTCGCTACCACACCCTTGTAAAAAGTCCCTCCCCAGCTTTCCTGTAGGCTTCTTTCAAGTACTGGAAGGCTGCTATATGGTCCCTCTGAAGCCTTCTCTTCTCTAGGCTAAAGAGCCCCAACTCTCTCAGCCTGTCCCCATAAGGGAGGTGCTCCAGCACTGATCATCTTTGTGGCCCTCTGGACCCACTCCAACAGCTGGATGTCCCTCTTGTGTTGGGTTCCCTGGAACCGGGCGTAATATTCTAGGTGGGGTCTCATGAGAGCAGAATAGAGGCAGAATTGCCTCCCTTGGCCTGCTGGTCATACTTCTCTTGATGTAGCCCAGGATACAATTGGCCTTCTGGACTGCGAGCACGTTGCTGGCTCATGTTGAGTCTTTCATCAACTGACACCTTCAAGTCCTTCTCCTCAGGGATGCTCTAAGCCATTTTCTGCCCAGTCTGTATCTGTGCTTGGGATTGCCCCAACCCATGTGCAGGACCTTGCACTTGACCTTGCTGAACTTCATGAGTTTGGCACAGGCCCACCTCTCAAGCCTATCTTTGTCCCTGTGGATGACAGCCTTTCCTTCTAGTGTGCCAGCTGCACCACTCAGCTTGGTGTTGTCTGCAGACTTGCTGAGGATGCACTTGATCTCACTGTCAGTGTCACCTACAAAGATGTTAAATAGCACCAGTCCCTGCACTTATCCCTGAGGAATGCCATTTGTCACCAGTCTCCACCTGGACATAGAGCTGTTGACCACAACTCTCTGAGTGCATCCATCCAGCCAATTCCTTATCCAGCAAGTTGTTTATTCATCAAATGAAATTTTTCTGCAATTTGGTGACCGGGATGTTGTGCAGGACAATGTCAAATGCTTTGCACGAGTCCTGGTAGATAATGTCAGTTGCTCTTCCTTTATCGAATGACACTGTAGCCCCATTATAAAAGGCCACCAAGTTTGTCAGGCATGACTTGCCCTTGGTGAAGCCATGCCAGTTGCCACAACATGGCTAGACAGGTTCTAATGGATATTTAGCTAGCCCGGATATTTTCTTTCATGTCATTAGAATTTTACCACTGTTGTATACTCCTGTTTCCATTGACCCAGCTTCAGTACACATATATTAGATGGTACTGTACACTACACCTTTCTAAAAGAATTGGAGACTCTGAAACAAGCTTCTCAGTTGCTCAGCATCTTGTTATCCAGTGTCTTTGTAGACGTAAAGAATTTGAAGGAAAACCTGTGCAACATAAAGAAATGGTAACTGATGCAGATAAATCTTCCACCAGTTCAGAATGTCTGAGGCATTAGAAGTTAGGTGCAAACTACTCAATTTATTTAATGAAATAAATCTGTGTTTAATTGTGACATCAGTATTTCAGGTATGATAATTAGCTGTTCTGTCTGAATTGCGTCAAACACCTTCAAGTCACTTTGACTAAAAGCACTTTTCAGCAGGGCCAAAGGTGCAGAACAAATTTTAGTCAACTACTGAGCTTTCAGAAGTTTCAGGAGTGCTGCTTCACTGAAGTCACTGATTTCTCAAGCTGCTCTGCGACTAGTAGCTGAGTTTGGTTCTGTTTTTCATCACTAAAGCATTGTCTCGTGCTAATGGCTTAGTGTAAGGTACCCTAGTGCCTCCTACTCCTGGACAGTTACCTTACATTACTGTTTGTTGTATCAGAGACAGTTGCATTCTGGCATGTGGCTGAGACATGATTTTTTACATGCCCTGAGCAGGGAACAGCACTTTGCTCAGGTGCTGGAGTCCAACATGGAACTTCTAACCTGCTATTGCAGAGAAGATGTCAACTGTCAAGAACTGCACACCCATTTCAAGGAACAAGGCACTTTTTACTGCACCATCTGAGGGCTCCATTGATCCTATTATTTCCTTTACCATGCAGTTTCCTGCATGAGCTTTGGAGTGTTCTCTCCTTAGTGCTATTGAATCTTCTGCCTGTTATCTGGGAAGGATATATTTGAGTTCTTAATTAGAAAATAGGCTTCATGAAGTTTAAACAGCTTGAAAGCTTCAGGCAGCAGCTTGCCAATGGTTATTCTTTGGTTCAACCTCTGTGGAGGTGGAAGTGAGTTTCTTGCCAACCATGTGGCTTCTGTTGAAATCGGCATTCCCTTTATTCAGAGCTGTTTCCGCGTCTCAAGTTAAATATTTGACCCCGTGTTTCCAATAATATCTACTTTTCTGATTACACAAGTTGTATTAAGGACTAGCCTTGTAAACTTGCTTTACTCAGACTCTAGTCACTGACTGTACAAAACCCCAGATTTGCTGGACGTAATCTAAACTCTTTTGTTGACCAGCTTGCTTTGTTCAAAGGAGATTAACAGTACTTGAAGGATGCCTGTTCAGTTCTGCATTAGGAAAATTAGATGCTTGTAAAAGACTGCATAACTGAAATTAAGAGACTTTATTGACAAGTTTTCCCTATTCTTTACAGTGGACTCTTGGGATTCTTTCTGATGTTGCACACAGTGAAGCTAAAAAGCAGCACAACCTCAGGGCAATATGCAGCATGGAGTTTCCTTGCAAAGGTAAGAAAAAGACCATACGCAGATCATGCATCTCACAGAAGGACAGAGGAAGTCCTGCGTTTCCTTTGTTTTCCCTGCTATTCCTACTTGACAGGGCCTGTCCATTCAGGCTGAGCATAGAGGTTAGGTATCAGTTGGGTCCATAGTAAACCTGGATCATTAGCAGAGGCAAAAAGCTGTGTATATACCAAGTTCAGTGGAGCTGATTTCTGCAGTTGAGGATTTGGCCTACTGAATTCGATCTGTATAAATCAATACATACCAAAGGTGTTTTGGAGAAAATTGTTCCTCCTGATAGTGTTTGCATCAGCTCTTGCCAGTATGTCTTCCCAGAATCAAGAGCTAAAAGCAGTTCTGTGAAATCTGCACCAGAACTCCCACAACCATCATCGTGGGACAGAGAATGTCATTTGCCTTGACATTTGCAAAGTTTTTGACAGTATCTGCCACAGTGTTCTTGTATCCAAATGGGGCTGTTAGAGTCTGGATGGTCAATTAGGTGGAAAAAAGACCAGTTGGATAATCTGGCTCAGAGTGTAATAGATAACAGTTCCTGTTCTGAATAGGGGTATGTGAAGACTCGAGTAGACAGAGGTTTGTCCCAGTATCTTTCCTGTTTAATTTCTCTGTTAAAGAATATGAGGTGGAAGACAACTCTTAAGTTTGCAAAGGAAACTCAAGTGGAGGAACAGCAAATGAAGTTGCATGGTTTATTCAGTGTAGAGAGCTTCATTATGGTCTTTGTGGCCTATGGCTTCCTCACAAGGGGTGTGAAGAAGCAGGTGTTAATCTCTTCTCTCTAGTGACAGTGAATGGACCCAAGGAAATAGCATGGAGCTGCATCAGGGGAGGATCAGATTGCGTGTCAAGAAAAGGTTCTTCTCCAAAAGGGGGATGAGAACGGGAACAAGATCCCCAGGGCAGTAGTCACAGCACCAAGATGCATTTAGACAATACTCTCAGATGTATGGTTTGAATTTTGAGTGGTCCTTGGTAGGAGCTAGGAGTTGGACTCAGTGAACCTTGTGGTTCACTTCCAGCTCAGGATCTTCTATGATTCTATGACCAGTCAGTAGTACTAAAGGACAGTGTTGCCCTCCAGAGGGACCAGAGGGACTTGGACAGACTGGAGGTTGGAGTCTTACAAAATTCTGGAGGTACAGATGTGAAGTCCTGCACGTAGGAAGGAAGTGTCCCTGGCAATATTGCAGGCTGGAGTCTGCCTGGCTGGGAAGCAGCTCTGTGGGAAGAACCTGGGAATTTTGGTAGACAGCAAGCTGACAATGAATTTCAGCGTGCCCTGGCAATAAAGAAAACCAAAAGTATCCTGAATTGTATTAGAAGTAGCAAAGGCAGTAAATTAATGGTAGCCATCATGTCTCTCTACTTACCTCTCATTAGACCCCATCTGGAGTTGGGAATCATAAAATCACAGATTTCACAGGTTGGAAAAGACTTTCAAGATCATCAAGTCTGATCAGCAACCTGACTTACCAAGTCCAGTCGTTAAACCATGTCAGTGCCGTGACAGTGTCTCTTAAATACCTCAAGGGATGGGTACTCCACTGCTGCTCTGGGCAGCCCGTTCCAATGCTTGACTACCCTTTCCATGAAGAAATTCTTTCAAATGTCCAAACATTTCCTGGTGCATCTTGATGCCATTTCATGCACCCTATCACTTGTCACCTGGGAAAAGTGACTGATACCCTCTTTGCTACAACCTTGTGTAGAGCAACGAGATCTCCCACCAGCCTCATCTTCTTCAGACTAAGCAACTCCCATTCCCTCCGTTGCTCCTCAACTTAGTTTTCATTACCATCATCTAGGTCATAAGAAAACCACAGGCTTGTTATGTGGTTGATGATCACAACTTTCCTACTACACTGAATGAAGCTGTTACCTTAAGAAAAATTAAACTTGCACAATATGCCTCTTTAGAATCTGTACTTAGACTATTCTTAGTTGGTTTTTCTGTTGGTTGGTTTTCTTTTTCTGGCTATAACAAGAAGGGAGCAGTGTGGCTCATCTTTGCTTTGCAAACTGTTTCAACATTGTACAATTCACGTAGAGTTTCTCATGAGATTGAATTTTTCAGAAACATTCTGACTGCATAGATTTTAATGCCTTACCTTTCTTCTTGCTCCTTGGTACCAGGTCAGCTGACCTAAAGCTTACTCTTACATTTATGGTTTTTAATTCTCTGGGCTGAAGATGGGAACAGCTGGCTCTGCTAGTAGGTATCGTGAATAACAAGAAATTGTTCTACATGTGATATTTATGACCTATCTGTAAAAAAATTAAGCAAAGATGTGTTGTGAAATACATTTTAAGCAGATTTGGGTTCTTCCCAGCTGAAGTGAATCAGAGCCACAAAGTCTGGACTGGATCAAAGCCTTCCCAGCATTCAAGTATTTCTAGATTTGTGGAGTTTTAGCCAGCCTTAGATAGAAATTAGACAGTTTATTCTATCCACTGTTGTCAGTGAAATTATGTGCTTTTGTAGCGCATGAAGATTTTAGCTTGTATCACTGTGATAATGCAGTCTGTTCTTCAGCCTTAAAAATCACCATGCAGTGCATGGTATAATAACTCATCTCACTTAGGAGGTTTTTTGTAACAAAACAAATTAGTCCTTTTTCTACTGCAACTGCTAGCCTAGCGCTCAAATTATATGCCTTGTCTTGAATTAAAACAGGGAAATAAGCAATAAGGATATGAGATATTTCTGTATCTGTTGTAATTTTATCAAAACTGGCTGTTTCCTCAGTGTCATTCAGTAGTATTTAAAACTCACAATGAGAATGTTTTAGGGCTCGGTTGTACCCATCCAAGGCAGTATTAAGACCGTGGAGGAACTGCTGCTCTCAGTGCTGAAATGCAACTGATTCTGGGGTAGAAGACAGTGAATGCTTGAAAAATTCAGATACACATCAGTTTTAGAATGGGGCAGGCACAGATGGGTAGAAAGCTATGAGCTGAACTGGTGTTTGCCTGCAAAGGTAAGGGTTGATCTACCAGCTCCTGCAAAATCCTCACCAGCTGTCTTGTAACAATAAAGAACCACAGATTTACATGTGGAGTAGTTAGGAAGAATCATATCTACCTGGTAACTAATGCTGCTACCTGCAGGTGTTTGGAGGCATACTACATACTGATGCAACCCAAGCCTGAATGTGAGGGCTGCCTGAAACACATCATAAGCCATGAAGGGCACTGAAGGGCAGTATTTAAATAGTACCGTAAAAATGTCTTTTAATTCAAGTGTGCAACTCCTTTAAAAAAAAAAAATAATAATTTAAAAAAAAAGAAATTGATGTGGATGAAGAATACAGATATCAACTATTTGAATTTGGACTTGGAGAATGAGATCCAGTGGGGAAAACAAACAAACAAACAAAAAACCTCTGGGTAACAACAGTGGCTTTGCTTTCCCAATTGAGCATTTTTCTTGTACTGAGTAGTGCCCTAGATCGTCTTCTTAATCTCTCAGTCTGACTGGAGTTTTTACCAGCAGTTGGAAAGGAGAAGCACTTGAGTCCAGAATATGTTTATCCTGCAAATGAGCCAAGAAGAGAGAATGCTGTAGCCCTCAGATGGCAAGCAGTGCAGGCCTCTAGGGAGGTGCAGAGAATCACAGAATCTGTTTTCAATTTGGGTGCTTTGTACCTATGTGACTGACAAGCTGGGGCTGAGATTGCTGCCACCACTTCATTTCTTGTTAAGTACTGATAGAGCAATAAACTAGCTGTGAGATTTAGTTGGGCTTCTTTAGAGATCCAAGGATACATTCTTTGTAAAGCCCACATATTTGGCCTCCCTGCCCTTTAATATTTCATTCACTTAAAAACTAGAGCTGGGTCATAACTTGCTTTTACAATGGTTACTTTGGCGGTGGCAACTTAATCATTGCATGAGGTTTTAAAATTCTTCCCCATAATGATTTTTGACAGCTTTCATGTCAAAGCACTGCTCTGTGCATAGACAGATGAAGTGCAGGTTTCGTCTGTGTGTATAACCCTGCGTGATATCTTTGGTGACAAGCACACTATGCTTGTGCTGTGAAAGCAAATAGTGTGTGCATTAGTCATATCTGTATAGACTGGTGAGAAATGCCAAAAAATCACTAAAGTGATTTGAAAAACAAACAAAAAAGTCTTTTAAGAAGCCCAAGAAATGTGGAATGCTTTGTCATAGCCTTGCGCAGTTTTAATTCCCAGGAGATCAGGGATTTGAAACTGCATGAGATTTCTTGGTTTAATTTGAAAGCTGTGCTAGGATCATGGGTTGTGTACTGAAAAGAAATACTGGAGATGCTCATATATACAGACAGAAGCATCTGGTGAGAACACTAATGAGCCCTAACAGTGCTGTCAGGGAGTTTGTTTAGATTAAGACTGCCAATCTATAGCTGATGATGAAACCTGTTAGTGCCTCTAAAAATGAAGCAGCAGAAATAGCTTATATCATGAATAGAAGGGAACAGTGCTATCTCTTAACTTTCCTTCAGCAAGATGCTGGTTACTTAGGATTTTATACTCCCATTTCTTATTCAGTTTTATCCCAGTAAAACTTGTGGCAATGAATTCAGATTGTTTCCAGTAGGAACCTACTGAGACAAGTTTCCTAGGGAGGAAGAATAGAAGGGAAGGGCAGTAGAAGGTGGGTTTAGGATTTTCTCCCTCCTTTCTTTGAAGAAACGAAGTTGAATAACTGCACTGAATTTTTCACTCATTTTCTTTATGCCCATCCTATGCACAATTATGTAGTCTCTAGTGTATCTGAATCATGCTGGAAGCTCCTTGATACATAAAAGTGTCCACTGACTGCTGCTTTGGTGTTCCTTGTTTGTTAATTATAGAAGTATTTGCCCCAGGTCTCCCCTGGCTGCCAGGCATTGCAAAAGTACTTTTGCAGGAGCATCTGAATAAACATCCAGAGGTCCCATGCAACTAACTGTTACCCACTTAGACCCCAGCAGTTTTGGTCATCCACCAGTGCACCTAACAGCTATTCAGGATGTCTCCTATAGTCTTTGATTTTAGAGTTTGTTTCTGTGTATCTACTCCTAAGGTCCCCATGGTGTCTTGAAGATAAAGGAGAGAGTATCCATCTTTATATGATAAAGGATGATAACTCTCCTAAAGATTAGAAAGTACAGACATTTTTTATTAAAGCAGGAATTCACTTTTTTTCCCACTTCTCGTAAAATAGAGAGCTACAAATCTTCTGGGGCTCCTAGCCCATTTATGCTCACTGTTCCTCTTTATACACAGCAGTCAACTAAGGAATTTTATCTACTGAATTCAAAGAGGCAAACCAACCAAGAGAAATAAAACAAATTCATCTTTTTTTTTTCCACATGTTTGCAGTTTTAATCCTTTTCCTAAAGCACGTGCAGTCCTAATGTCAATTTCTTCGTTTCTGTCTTGCACTGCTGCTTAGCATTCAAGTGCTACAAAATATTCTGGTCCATAATATCAGCTCCTTACTTCTGCTGAGAGTTGTTTACTTACAGAAATAAGTGCCACTGTAAGAGTCTTGCTCTTGGCACCAGATGAAACAAATGGCTCCCTTGTGCATCTCTGCCTTAATGGGTGAGGATTCCGGATAAACAGTTGTGTTTAAAGATTTTATATGCGTATCATAACCAGAAGAAGAACGACTTTGGCTGCCCGGCACTTGCCCGTTTGGTTGTATTGCAGACTGAAGTCTCTCTTCTTTGTATGCTGCTGTGTGCAGGCAAAAGTGACAGTGAGATTCTTGGCTAAAATGTTATTGCTTTCTTGGCATGGTCCTTGCAAAACTTTATGCAAGAATGTCATAAACTCCCACTGCGGTTCCGTAAACAAAGTGTGCACTGCATGCAAGGCTGTTTCAAGATCTCTGCTCCCTCAACCTGCAAAAACTGCAGATGCAAGGTAGAGAGAGCCCTGTGAGAGGGAGATTTGCATGCTAGAATCAACCAGTTAGTGCTGGTGGGTGCCTGCTGTGCACCAGAGGGATTTGAAGTGCATCTCTTAACCTGAGAGAAGCAGTTTCCACGACCCCAATGCTTTCATGTATATAGAAGTGAGCTTCCTCCATCTCCATGCCATGTATACTTTTATGCACATGGATATGCATGCACCTGCATAAATATGACTAAGGATGGTAAAAATTCATATTAATTTGTGGTCAGCCCTCACTGTATGAAATATGTAACTTTATTCTTGACACATGTATTTGATTCCTGTCAGTCACTGTGGGGATGGTAAAATACCCTGGAAGAGAAAATGCGTTTCTCAGCTGAACTTGAGGAGCTAGTGAGGTAATCAGTGTGCTCTTATCTGCATCTTATAGATCTATAAAAAAGACCAGTTGCAAAAACCTGTAAGTGTAGGGTTTTGAGTAGTTCCCATGGAGACAACTTGATAGTTACATTGTGGCATCCAATACTAATTACGCCATGTAATTGTTGGGAAGACATCAGTCTCCATAACAACACCTCTGTGCTACATGACCACTAAGCTAAGTGGCAAAGGCTCCCTGGGGCATGAGCACAATTCAAGGAAGCTGTCTTGTAGGAATAGCTGGGACTTACTGGAGATTTTGCATCTCCAAGTTATAGTGTATTTATTAACAGGTGTTGTATAGGGCTACAGTTGTGTATCCACTGAAAATGGCAGCTGTACAACTTCTGGGCATGAAAGGGTCACACAGATAAGTACATAAAGTTGTGTGTTGCAGCTTGGGGTTAGAATCACAGCACAATCTGTGCTCAGTTTAATAGACTTCTAATCTCAGCGGATATAAATTGATAAATTGAGCCTAAAGAGATGCTCTGAATTATTTTTTCTTCTGAATTATTTTTCTTCCATTTAAAAGTGCACTGTGCACATTTGGTATTGTCATTCTCTCAAACGTAAGGATTTCAGGATTGTTAATTTGGAGTATATTTTTCTCCCCTGCCCCTGAGTGATTGTCTCTATAGATTTGACAGTGGAAAATGACAATTTAAAAGTAGATTTTGCCTAATCTAATGTAATTCTGAATTGCTGAGGGTGCAAGTTCATTGGTTCCTCTGCGTAATTGATTCCCAGTCTCCTGTGTTTTTATTTAGTCTCCTGGAGTTAGTTATATAAGGAGAACTGAGGCTGGAGAATGAATCAGAAGTGCAACAAAGAGATGACAAAAGAATAAGGACTGGTTTGGAAGTAGTTTTTATCAGTAGTAAATGCCAAAATTATATGGGAGAACAATTCATTGTCTAACATACCAGTGTAGAAGGTTTCAAAGCTTCATTGATGTAGACTTGCAAAAATGACCACAAAATAGCCACATTCTTCCCCATTCTGGTTCTTTTCAGGGTCTGGATTACTGGCTGCTTTTTTTTGTCTCTTAGGGACCTTCCCAGTTGAGATGTCTCCAAACTGCCTCACAAATCTTGAGCCTGATGGTTGACCTCTGATAGGCATTTGGTGTCTGTAATGGTATGGCAGCAATAGGACCAGCACAATCAAGTAGAGAAAAATCCATCTCCAAGGACTGAGGCTCACAAGGGAAAACTCTACAGAGGAGGAATCTCCAACAAGATATCCATCCCCTGTGGTGGTCAGCCCTTAAATGAGGTCTAAGAAGGGTTGAGTCTGGCTCTGCCCCTTCTGGTTGTGCAGGTGAGTTGCATTCACCTGTGCTCCCAGGGCTGACCAGGTCTTTCCTTCAGGTGCTCAATCAGAGGTTCAGGCTGTGACTCAGCAGTTGCCATACAGTGTCACACTCCAGGCTGCTTTCTTTAGAAACTTCTCATGGCAGTGAGATGATGCTGTCTGGAATGGGTCTTCCTGTCTATCTTCCCCTCCTTCTTCCAGCTCAGAACCAATCTTTGCAAAATCTCAAGTGCATTTATTTCTCGATCTCATTCTGGTCACTTTCTTAAGGATTTAGATTTTGACTTTTGTTGAAAGTTAGCGAACAGCTGTAGGGCTCTGAGGGAGGCAGGCTGAATGGCTTATGTCCCCTGCTTTATATCCAGTCCCCAAAATATGTGGTGCTAAGGGAAATTACATAAGCTTCAAACAATCTTGCGATATGACTACAGGCTGTTTCTGTCCTATCCCTGGCTAGCATGGAAAGGCAGGGGCAGAGTCCAGCTTTCTGTCCATACTTACTGCTGTGGATGGCTGCCCTAAGAGGGTAGAAGGCAATGGGTCATCTTACAGAGGTTTCCCCACCCTTACTAAGAGAGCTCTTGGCCAAAGGCTGTAGTCACTTCCATCACTGCTGTGGGACACTTGGGAACTGCTGACACCCACTGTGCCACGTATGTAACCCTGTGTTGTTCTTCATAAGAGGCATTTACTCAAAATGGATTAACTATTTTAATGTCTTAAAAAACATTTTTTCAAGTATCACTTTTTAAGGTTTCTGATGGAATATTTTGACCTTTTCTAGCAGTGAATGATTAGAAAGCCCTGGAAAGATTGTTGGTTTTGAATGGAAAATTAAAACCTTAAATAATACCAATTCTTCTTTTCAGTCTTCAGCATAGTAATAATAATAATAATAACATGTTGAGTTATTTCCATTACATCATTACTAAAACAGCAGAAACACATCAGAAAGTGACAAGGCAGAAACTGTGGCTCTGTTACTGTTGGGTTGTACGGAAAGGGGTCAGTCAAGGGTCTTAGTTATCTGGTCTGGGAATTGCTTGTTTATGAATTAGATTTTCCCAAAGGAGTGGTGAGATGGGAAATACAATAGGAAATGGACTTTATACATGCACAAAAATACCAAAGCTGTACGTGGGGGAGAGATGTTGATGGAAAATTGCTATTTTTTGCTAACAGATTTAAAAAAATTAGAAAAAAAAACAAAAACACTTGATTACGCATCCCGAAGTTTCCTATGCTATTTCTGGTACTAGTGATATCCCCACGGAGTTCTGATTTAGTCATGACAGAAAATTGTTTTAATATTGACATAGAGCATAATACTGACATAGAGTATAAACAATTATTTGTTTCTATAGATTATAATAATGGGAAAAAGGCATTATATTGCTTTTCACACCTAAAGTATTCCCCTTAAACTAGATCTCCTTGTTGCCTCTAGCAATGCCTTTCAGCAACATTTGTGCTATCCACACAGAAGTAAAACAGCATGCATGGTGTTTTATAGCACTTTCAGTAGTGATACTGGAGACAAGATGAGGTTTGAAGGTGAACCCAAAAAACTCTCAAGTGTTGCACTGACAATGGCCTGTGACCCTGTAGTGTCAGGGGTGTACCAAGGTCAAGACTGCAGAGGTCAGTGGTGGCATATGTCTCATCCTATGTCTGGCAGAGGGTTGCATGTGACATTTGCTGATGCCTGTAGTGTTTACTGGTTGCATTCTGACACAAATCATCTGCGGTGGTTGGCAAGAGATGTTAGTTCCATTGGACATCTGATGGTACTCACAGTGTTATGTGATCAGGGTATCTATCTGATGCAGTACGAGTGTAACCAAAGCCTAAAGCATGGAAATCCCCAACTGCATGGCAGATTGAATGCCCACCTGACTTCTGGAAAAATGTCCATTTCCTTGGGCACGTGGAAACATGTTGGTGTAGCCTGTAATGTATCTGCCCCATTTTTGCCTTGGTTACCTCACTGCTGAAGTCTTCGTTCAGAGGTCACAGTCCCTTGCACTCTGTTCTCTGACACTTCTGGAGAGAACTGACAGGGATGGAGAGTATCAGCCTGCTTAATTTGGACTTTAGTGAGAATTATGAAATGGTAGGCTGAATGATGAAGAATTCACCATTCACTAAAAGCAGTCTGTTCCTACAAATACAGTTTTTTATCACCATGCCACTGTATTCTACCTCCAGGAAACTCAGGCTAATTTTTCTCTTCTTCATGGACTCAAACTGCCAAGAGCTTCATGCTCTGCTCCCTGGATTCATTCCCTGGATGCCAGCTGAGTCATTACTGAGCCACTACTGTGGGGAGGTCATGGTTCACCTGTGAGGAGGTTGGAATTGCCTCATCTCTCACCTTATTCTGAGATGCTGATGCTGCAAGCCAGGCTGTTAGAGTGATGGTTTCTGCCTAGTCTGGCTGCCAGCCCACCCGCTGGAGCCTAGTATTTGGGAGGAGGATAGACACTGGCAGATGTTAAGTTCAGTCCTTTGCAAGCAGACAATTTTTTGTGTGCCAGATACATATAGCAAACTGTCAGTTTGCCTGTTCAATTTGCCTCTTAAGTGTGACAGTGAGAAATAGGGTCTTCTTACATGGGTTATCAGCCTTCTCCATCTCTTTACAGTAACCTCTATTTCATAATCTCATAAGGGTTAGATGAGGTGAAGAACAACTTGAAATGCCAAAAAGCTACTGCTGAGCTTAACATAAGATGAAGTGTATTTTATTGCAGTATTTTAAGCAGCAGAACATTAGAACAGCTGGCCATTCCCCAGAACTGGAAAAAAAAATAAAATTCAATTCAGACAAAATAAATACTTCTTTAATATAGTGTACCATACTACTGAATGGTAGAGTTCAGGGCACCACACACAATATAGTACCGAGACAACCAGCTGCAAGGCAAAAAGAATGGTATGTTTTTTACAGATTTGGATCCACTCAGATGGTGTCAGTGACTGGGTCCTTAGTATTTTCAGCAGAAGCAGACATTATGTGAAAATCTTTGTGAGACAGAACTGGAAAGATTAATAAACTGCATGCCAAGGTGTGTAAGTTTCCTATAAACTAAGATCAGTATACAGATCCCTTTTCTCTGATGTGCACGTTGACTGCAGACTTGCTGCCAATTCTCCTGATGCCTCTGACATCAACTAGTTAACTTTATTAAACCATCCCTTGGTTCACTCCAGTTGGTGTTTGTGATCTTAATAGGTGGAACAATTTACAGCTGCTGTTGTTGCTGTTTGATAAATACTTGCTCCCTTACACAAATACTTAATAATTCATAAAATAAGAGCGAGATGATGAATCACATTGCCCTGCCAGCTACTGAGATCAGAGGTTCCAGGGGAGAGATGAAATGGCAGGAACAGTTTAAGACCTTTGCAATAGCAGGACAGAATGCAAGGAAAAGAGGCTCCTCAACAAACTGAATGGCAAAGAAACAGTGCAGTTTAGCATTACAATGCACAAAGCTTTTAGAGGATGCAGGTGGCATCTGAACTTAAGTTTGATAGAACCTAGAAATACACATGTATTTAATCTTTTGGTTAGTTATGCATTACTGGTCAGTCTTAGAGCAACAAGAAAAGACAAAGCACTGCTTAGCAAAGACAGTCAGAGTTATTCGGCCAAATGAAGCCTTCATTTATTCCTCTTTAAATGACCTCTGTTGCCCTTATTTGACAAGGCTTCAGCTGCTACATGGATTGTGCCTCTCATATGCACAACTTATCTAAATGGATGCTATTAGTCTGGTGCAGATACGCCCCCTTGTTTGAATCATGGTTGCTAGTGATTCCATATCAGCAAAGCACGCTTCAGGGAGACCTTACATGAGTTGTTCAGGGCTTTCTCTTCTTTTCTCTGTACAAAATCTTAATGCTGAGAGAAATATCAGGATCTGGATTTTCAGTGGTCACATTTAAGAGAGATATTTAAATATCAATAGAGGCACAGTACAAATTGAATTCAGTACTATAACCTTTCTTTATAGACTGGAGATTATCATCATTATCAGCTATCTTATTAGTCCCAGAAAGGGAAAATGTATGTTTTGGCTGTTATATCCATATATAGTAGAGGGCACACGCTTCTTTGTTGTGTTTTCTCTTTATTATGAAAGAAATCTGATGTTTATGTGAAGCGGAGTGAAATGGCTCCTTGGTGTCCAAAAAGAGGTAGCTACCATAATCCTCAACCAAACACCGTATTTTAAAAGAGGCTGAGATTTTTTATACAGTCTCAGGGTAGCTGTCAAAATGAGTTATGAGTACTTGTAATTGTTCAGTCATATCCCGCCAGCGACGTATGTTTATAGGTTTCTATGCTATATATAGTATGTGTGTATATATGAATGCATGTAGATGTGTGTTTATACACTGGTAGATGTGGGCCTTCCTGAAAATAGGAAGTCTTGTTCATGTCTGAGCACTGTAAACATGACATGATATCCTATCTTTCATAACAGGAGAATTTTCTCATGAAAATTCTAACAGTTGCATCTGGTAACCCACATGTCCGTCTTTGCTTTCCGTAAAGCCGGAGTCTCCGTTGTGTTGGTCATCACATCCTGGAAACAAAAAGTATATACTAAGTACATTACTAAGAAAATCTTCGTAACTTTGATAGAAAGTAGAGACTGTACACCTAATTCCTGAAATACTGGAACCGCATGCATGTATCCAGGCATGGAAACGCAGAGGATTCTCTGCCTTTTAGGATCCTGCTGGGTGGAATTAGGAAATCTGCTTTCTCATAGCAGTTGAGCAGCTAAGATATGGAGATGCTCTTCTGTGAGATATTCTTTTCAGTTTTTGTAAAGATAAAAAAACAAGAGAAACTTAAAAATATCCAGTGTTTTTGGTAAATGTGAACATTTATACTTCTGTTCTGAAAACATGTTAGAGGACGTTTTGCTGATTTTATTTGTCATTTATTAAATGACTCTTCCCCTCCTTTTAGTATCTTCTGTGTGCTGAATGCAACGTGTAGGTGGTTTTAAGCGGGTGAGAATTTAATTGCTATGAAAGTCACATTGATTAATTTGAACTAGGGCTAAGTGTTATCTTTATTTTTAAGCGTTCAGCTGCCTGAGCTTGTCTAGGCACTGACTCCTTTTGAGTCACTGTACATGAAACCAATTGATTTTGCCATTATTGTTTTAATAATGCTCTAAAACAAGAAGTACAAAGGACGGAGGAAAGTGACCAAACCTCTTTTGAGGAAAATGTACTTTAGGGAAGCTGTCAATCTGTGCAGACATTTAGGCAGGTATGAAATAAAGAATCTCAAAGAAATGTACAGCAGCTGGTAGAACAACTGTTTGGCTAAAGCTACGCTTTGTGGATCATGAAATGATCAACTCTGTTACCATTGCCATGTGCCACCATTCTATGGAAGTTCTTATTTCCATGGGAGATCATTCCCCAGACTGACCTAAAATTAAACAGCGCAAGTTTGGTTTTGGTCTGGTTTTGCTTGCAGAATTCCTTCAGGTACTGTGCATGTCTAGGAGGATCTGTTGTGCACAGCATCCACAACTGGTAACAGCACTGATAACTGTGGGAGTAAAATCATATTTTTCTATTTTTTTTCCCATACATTCTTTGTTCATGTATTTGCATTTGTTCAGCAGCTGATCTGCAAATATCTACTCTAAGGTCTGGGTTATTTCAGAGGGCTTCTCAATACTCAGTGGACCACTCTAGTTAGGGTTTAGCTAGGGTAGAATCAGGTCCCTTGGCATTCTTACTGTCTCAGTCAGTGCCTTCTTCATCTGTTTCTGGAGCTGCTCAATCTCTGAAACAAAATTGTTTTGCTAAAGTTCAGAGAAGTTACCCCTGGCAATGTCTGTTTGCCTTACCTTTGAATGTAGCAAGGTAGAGGAAAGCTAGATAGGAATGGCTAGTAATCCAGCTGAAATGAAAAACGTACGTAACAAGGACAAAGTGGAATGGTGTTAATAGCTCATAAAACTCAATGGAAGGTTAACTGTTACTTTCATGCATTTCATGCTAGATCTCCCTACCTGACAAAGGGTTTTATATGGGTGCACATATGTACATATGCTTATGCTCAAGTAGACGGATGCACAAAAGGGATGGAACACTGAAATTTGATAAATTCTTTCAGTGTATATCCCTTGAGAAACAAAAGAACGAGTGTAGTTAGTCATTGTTACCCACTGTCATTTTTACCTTTTTCGTAGTACTGGGTTGTCTTGATGTAGCTGCTTCCAGAGGCATTAGCAGTGATCCATTTCCCTGGCGATTTTTGACAATTATCTTAGCAGCTGGTTAAAGCATGCAGAAAAAGGACACAACAAATATTAGATCTATAAAAAGCTCGACATTGCTTTAATTCCACCAGTAGAGTGAAAACAAAGGTTATACACATCAGAAGCTTTTTCCTGATGTTTTGAGAAGATGACCTGATGATAATAGGAGGATTTATTTTGAACAGTGAGTGAACTTGATGAGCTGTTTCAAAACACTGTCTTTGGACAAAATATGCGTTTTTTGTAAGGACAGAGGTTTTGGCAGTTTGGGGAAGGGAGGTTACAAGTATTGGCTGTGCGTACACAAACTGAGGAAAACTTTATTATAATGCATTCTGTGTTCATTTGCAGCAAGAGCTGTGACATTTAACTTTGTAGTTTAACAGTGAATCAGAGGAAACATACTATTTATATGGTATGTGCAGATATAGTTGTAATATTAACAAATCATGGTCATGTCTGGCCTAAATCCCCCATGTCTTTCAATTTCAGATAGGAAGATTAAATCAGAATCCAAGTTTTGAAAATGCCCTCATTTGTGTTGTTGGCGATATAAATAACAAGTTCCCCAACACTTCAGAAATGTTCAGGCCAGCTTTTGCAGCTTGAAAATCTTTTAAGGTAATTGTGAAGTCAGAGATAGTGACAGGATGGTCAGGAAGGGCATGTTTATCTAACCAGTTCTCACTCGTTTTTGTGTGGAGCTGAATTTGGGAATCTTTCCTAACCAAGAAGCTTGAAACCTCTGCCCATCCCACTTGTTGTGGGTTGAAATTCCAGAGCCCCACATTCCTCTGCCTGGTCAGGCTGTGGTGTGCCAATACCCAAAGCTCAGCCTTTCTGACCAGCAGTTATATGCACATTTCACCACCGAAGAAGCACAAACTTTTTCTTCTGATGGGATTCCTCCCAATCCTTACTGCAGGTTCTTTCACCACAGTTCATGCTTTGCCAACTTCTGATGAGTTATCTTTGTTGATTACCATTTCTGCAGTGCACAGACTCTGGAGTTTTTGTGTATCCTTGGTCATTAGGTAAAAGGGTTCAACCCCATTAGTTTCTGTTTCACTGTTTGCAGTCAGTTCTTTCCTTGTCACTGAGTCTTGTCAAATTCAGAGACTGGAACAGGGATCTCACCAGCTTTCGTGCTGTGGGGACCATACTATAAGTTGAGGAATGAGTGTGTTTCTGCTCTCTGGCCTATTCTAGGTGAGTTCAACCCCACTTCTAGTACTTGTTGTGAGTACCAGAAGTACTTACAAGAAGTAAGCTGTAAAAAGCTGCTGTTTTACAGACACTTCTCTGTGGCATAATTCAGCCTTAGGACAGAGTCTCCCTCTGTTTTGTCTTCTGATTCTTGATCACTCCCTCTACTGGAAGATCTGTGGAAAGAAATACCTTCTAGTTTTTGTTTGTTTCATTATCTCACTGCTCAGACCCAGTCTTTACTCCGGCAGTCCTACAGAATTCATAGAATCATAGAATGGCTTGGCTTGGAAAGGATCTCAAAGGTCATCTAGTTGATGCAATCCTAGCTGGTGCAGGCTATCTGCCTTTCCATGGAAGCTGTTTCAGGTAGAGTAAATTGGGACAAGTCAATGAATTTTTGGAGACTGGGACCTGGAACAGTGGAAGAGATCAAAGCACCCTCCTTTTATTCACAGATCTGGTCCCAGATAAGTATCCCTCACAAAGGTGCAGTTATTTCCTTCAATTATGATATGTCCTGTAAAGAACTGAAACTGTTTTTCACTGTGACATCAAATGTCCTTTGTAATGCCCACATTTACACTAACGTATAGAATAACTTCAAATAAATCAGTGACTGGAACTTTAGAAACAGTTGAGATTAAGGTAAATGAGTGTTAAGCGTGTGCTCCCTTAAAATGCATGTTGTTTTCATGGTACAACAGAGTGACATGGCAAATGTAGAATGGTTTATTTTAAGATGCAAAAAATAATGTTTTTATTTTTGAGGGGGGGTGGGGGGTTGGGCAAGGAAGCATTTGAAAAGATTTCTCAGGAGCAATTTCAACTCACATGGAAATGTTTTGTTAGATGATGCTACACTTGGATTTTTTTCCTAATCACTGAAAGCTGTTTCAGAATATACATTCACAGTATAAATGGTTTTTAAAACAACTTTTGTAGCACTGCACATAGTTCCCCCAAGCAAGAGAGTAGCCAGAGCTCATGGAACTATTTCCATTTCTAAAATGGTTTGGGTTTGGCCATCCAGTCTGTATCAGTTGGGAGAATTAGTAACTGTGTCAAAATCTGGAAGAGCTTTGTTTAAAACAGGCTGGTTACAGCTAATTAAAAATTTCCTTTCCACCTCCTATTTTCAGTGGTTCAACACTAACATACATTTGAAAGTCATTACCTTTAGTTTGCCCTTCGATTGCTTTCGTTTGTCTTGCAAGCTCACTCCTTTACCTAAGGCAGCCGAATGCCTAGGAGGACAACTGTGACCTTTAAGATGAAGAGAGATTACTGCACTTATCAAAGGACATCCAGAGCATCAATGTAGATGTACTTTTTAAAAACTAAATACATGTGCACTTAAAACACTTCAAGAAATGCTGAATTGTAGTAAAAGGAAAATTGGCTTCTGAACAACATATCTAGAGTTTAGAGTCTTCACTTGGAACAAATCTGATGGTTAGAATCCCTGAAAACTTGTTTTTTTTCTTTTTAATTTTTAAATGTGTACCTCTTTACACAAACAATCAAAGCTGGACATTTTAGTGATGTTTTTCTTTCTTTTTTTTTTTTTCCTTGTGCACACTTACTTCATGTGCTCTTCCAACCCACATTTTGTTTCTCTTTGGCACTGAGGTACTCTTACATAACTTTTCAAAAATACAGCAGTGTTCTGCAGCACTAGTCCAAAAGGCTGCAGCCCTCAGGAGCATTTTTTGCAGCCTTTTGGGATGATGGCAGTAGAATGGTGTATTGTTTTTGATAAGGCCTGTGCTCACAGGGTTCTTAAATGCTTGTTTCTCTGCTCTTGGCCTCTTCTCAAGATTCTGATAAATATGACTCTAAAATGGAGTGGGCGACACAGCTTTGACTTGTGTCACTTCTCAATTGTACCACTTTAGTTTCTTTCAGGAGAGCAACTTAAAGAAAAGAACACTCTGTAAATGTCACAGCTGCCATCCTTCATAAATTCCTGTTTATGTGCTTGGTAACGAATGCCATGTATTTTTACATAATAAGTTAGCATTAGCCTAAGATAAGCTTGATGCCAGTATTTCTACAGTCATTCACACTGATGTAAGTGAGAAATAGCTCTGTGTAGATCACTGCAGCTGCTACAAGGTGTGCAAAGGGAGAACCCAGCCCTGTGATGCGAGGTGTAGATGTCTGTTGGAGTGCCACATTGGAACTTACAGATAAGCAGCCTAGCATAAGAGGTAAACTGCCTAAAAGGTGCATCTTCAGAGTGGTCAGACTGCCACTGCTCAGACTGTGTCAGCTCCCTCTGGCTGCAAAGGATTATCACTCAGGTCAAGGTGTGACCTGAGCATGGACAGGTGAGTTTTGAAGAATAACTCTCAGTTTGTGACTCATCCTTCTCCCATCTCAATCTCTTTTGGTCGTGTTTAGTTATTCATATGTTCACTTGTATATAAATTTTACTGACATGGAGCTGAGGGCTGCCAGCTTATGTTATTGCCCCCCCCTCCAACTAACTCCTTCCATGGGGCTGGAGGACTGATACACAAGCATCTCTTCTGCTGCTGCTTGTGATCCACAGATTCAGAAACCTGTTTTTAAAATGCAGCCATAGCAGATATAATGGGTACTGACTAGCACAGTGTCAGCTCAGCCTCTGGTGTGCAGAGTTTACTACAGAGAATCATTTACTTCCCTGCTGGACATGTATTAGTGTTTTAACGGGTCTCTAATAGCTTGAGAGACAAGCTTTCTGCTGTTTCCCCTGAGAGTCAGCTAGGCAAACAACTATTAGGAAATCTTAGCAGATAATTATTTAAATGTTTTCTTTCTTAATTTCATCTTTTGACTTGGGCAACTTTGTATTATACTAAATCGTGCCTTTCATTCCTCGGTGCTCATATTTCCCAAGTATTTGTAAATCATTCCCACAGGCATTGCTTATCCTAACTGTTGACTGAAAATCAATCCCTCCATCTAATGACTCTGTCACTGTTCTCTGAACTCTTTCCATCTTCCATTATCCATCTGGCAACAAAACGTCCAAAACTGAGGGCTGCCTGCAGATGTGGTAGCTCCACAACTGGGACTGGGATCTGTTGTGAACCATTGTATGTCAGGAGTTAACTGTTTCTGGGATCAGTGCTGCAAAAATGTGAAGTCATTTGACCCCATCTTCTCTGCCTGGGATACCTTGGTGTAAGAAAAAGATCTATAAACCTGTTGAGGTTGCATTGATTTTATTTACCTCATTCTCTTTTTTCTTTTTCCTGTCCTTCCTACACCCACAAATACACTTCAAGCTTCTCATCAGAAATACGAGACACTTAAAGTCTGGGACCTAATTGGTCTCCCCAATCTAGTCTACTGTTGGCAAATAAAAGCTACTGGATTTCCACACCAGACTAGCTGGGATATGCTTCTGCTCTGGTTCCCTGCCTCTGCTGTAACCCTCATTCTGTAGGAGTCAAAATTCAGCTGCAATGTGTGATAGTCACATTATGTTGTCCATGGATCCCCTAGCCTAATGAGAAGCAAGTTTTCCCAGAATCATGGAATAGTTTGGTCTGGAAGGGGCCATTAGTTGTCTCCTTGTTCCAACCTCCCTGCCATGTGCAGGGACACGGTGCAGCAAGTCACATCACTCGAAGCCCTATCCAACCTGACTTTGAAATGTGATTCCCAATGCTACCCCACATTTCCGCCACAAGCTGGTAGTGCAGTTCTGCACCCCCTGGTGTTGGGACTTTCCTCTGTTCTTTCTAGCTAGAGGAGAAAGGAGGTTTCTCTGTGTAGGCTCTGTACTCACGTAGGGGAGGGAAACTGGGCAGGAATGGAAGTTCCACCTTCAGCAATGATTCTCCACCTCCAATAGTCTCATTGGGTTTCTTCTGCCCGCTGACTTTTTTTTTTTTTTGCTATGGAATATAACGGTTAAAAAAGCAAAGAAAAAAAGTGACTACACATGCAGAGATTTAATTTCAGCTAAAGTATTTCAGTTTTCATTTGTGATATCACAAGGTCACAAGGTTGTTGGTTTTTTTCTCCTTCCAATTTTACAGGTTATCACTGCTAGCTTATCACCTTTCTTCTTTGCCATGACTGCCAATGTACTGACAATTTCTTGGTAAGTGCCTACGTGAGTTTTGTTCTTAACAGTAAAAATGAATTTCCACACTGTGCTTCAATGTGGAAACGCTTTTCAAATGGCAAGTTCTATTAGTGCCTGTAATATTTTGAATGTAAGGAGAACCAGGTGTGCAGTGATGGATTCAGTGCTGTAATACAAGTAGAAGATTGTTTCTTCTGCTTCTGTGGGAGAACGTGAACATTTTGGGCAGTAAGCCCCACCATAATTCACTCAATGTGTTTTACAGCTAGCTAAATGAATGCAACTGGTTCATAAATGACACACTCAAAGTCATACTATAAATCAGTGGCAGAATAGAAACTAAAATGTAGGAATCATGGTTTGGTAACAGTGTCTTTTTAGCCAATAGATCCTTGTTTCTGAACAGGCCCTAATGCTGTCTGTACTGTGAATGCAAAAATACAAGTAGAAAAATAATAATAAACTTCTACCAAAGCTGTATCTGGATTTTGTAACATATGGGCACACCTTACGAATCACCTATCCTGAAGATTTTAGGCAGTGATGCAAAGGATTGGATTGCAAACCAAAGGCAGTGTTTTTGATCCAAGTTTGAACACTGCATAGCAAAAGGGAATCCCAGCCTGGGGCTGATACTCCTTAGTACTTCTGCCATGCAAAAACTAATAAAGAAGGGATTGTATCTCTGAGTATAGATTTGTTACTGGGAATAAAAGTCGTATTACTTTTGAAAAGCTTTAGGTTTCTTTTTTTCTCCTTCAGAGTTTGACTGTCATTCTAAAGATTCAACCTTGCGCCGAATGGAAATAGCATATTCTTTTTCCAGGTGTGACAAAGAACCCAAAGAAAGGAAAATATCAAGTTTAGGCTAGCCCCATATATGTATGTGTGAATATACATCCTCATGTGTATGTGTAATCACTAATGCTAAAACAAGTTACGCATGGGTTTTTTTTGTAGCTCTGGAAATATATTTTTGTGACCTATGTGTATGTGAGACTGAACTAGCATCAGTGTACATACTATGCTCCTGGTACAGGCCATTAACTTGCTCTTCCTGACCATGTTTACATGCATCTGTGCAGTCTGTCCTCCATGCTAGGGCCAGGCTTTTTATAATACAGACATCTTATTCTCTGACGTGTGTGTGCTAAAAAAAAAGTGTAGCACTAGGAATGTGAACACATGAAGCCATACAGCTGCACACATACTACATGTCCTACATGTACCAAAAGCAAATAGAAATAATGAACACATCTGTATCATTAGAAGAAACTTCTAGTTAGCCCTTACACCACTGTTATGCTTTCACTGTTACAATTCAGAACAATATCCAAGTTCCATTATTGTTGGTGTCTTGGTAGTGCCTTGGCTATCAGCAAACCTCTGAAAATAGTTTCTTAGATGATAGCAGCTGCGGAGCACTCCTGAGATCATTAATCACTGAGTTTTTTAGTGTTGCTCCAGTGTTGCAATGGACCATATCATATGGCAGTTTCTGAGCGATGGTCAAATGTGGTTAGCTGTGCCCTCCACAATAAAGAGAAGCTAGAGGATCTGACAGATGGTAAACCGAAGGTAAATAAAGGGTTGGCATTTAGCCATGGTTTTTGACTCTGCTTGATCTTGAAGCTGTAATGATGGTTTCTGCTGGGGTGGTAGTCTGGTGAGTATGGGTTGCGTGGGCATGTGGATGCCTGAAGTCCTGCAGAAAGGGGTTCTTCTTCTCCTCTAACGTAAGACATGAGATGTTAAAAAGCAATTTAAATGCAAGTACATTTTCACAGAGCAGTGCTGTATAATTTAATATCTTTTGTATAGGATCACCAATCTAACTCTTAGAATGCTACAGCAGTGACAGGTTGTGCATTTTTTTAAGTCTCTGTTAAAAAATGCTGTACAAAATGTAACTATAGAAATTAAAAAGGAGAGGAGCGACCTAGACAGGCTTGAGCAGTGGGCCTAGGTGAGAGAGTTGGGGCTGTTCAGCCTGGAGAAGAGAAGGCTCCGGGGAGACATGAGGGCAGCCTTTTAGTATCAAAAGAGGGACTTTAGGAAAGATGGGGACAGACTCTTGAGCAGGGTCTGTTGTGACACAACAAAGGGAAATGGTTTCAAACTAAAAGGGGGGAGATTTAGTTTGGTTGTAAGAAATTTTTTACAGTAAGGGTGGTGAGGCACTGGAACAGGTTGCCCAGAGAGATGGTGGATGCCCCTCAGGGTCAGGCTGAACAGGGCACTGAGCACCCTGATGTAGTGTAGGTGTTCACTGCAGAGGAGTTGGGCTAGATGGCCTTTAAGGGTCCCTTCCAACTCAAACAATTCTATGATTCTGAGAGTTGTTTCTAAAACTGTTGGGTTTAGTTCTTTGTATATTCAGTGGGCTTTTCTCCTTAGGAAAAAGAATTATTATACAACCTAGGCTTTCAAAGAAAACAGTGCAAGGGATGTGTTTGTAGCAAGACACGGGGTTAACCCTCTCCAGAAAGTGCTCAGGTACTCATAGACACATGTGGTTTAGATCTTTTTGTAAAGCATGCAGCTCTCACCACTCCTTGATCCTTGTAGTTCCGCAGCCAGAGGTATTCTGTCTCCACAGCGGTCTGTCTGCCCAGCACCTACTTCTGAGGGCTGCTCACTGTGCCAGTGTAAGGTCTTGTGCCATTGTTACATGATGTTTGTTCCTTTCAGGAGCAAGGGGAGTATGTGATCTCCAAAATGGCTCACCAAAACTAAGGATATAAGGGAACAGTGCTGTTAAAGACCAGAGAGTCTTCAGCTTCACATGCGTGTGTTTTTTCCCATGAAAAAAAAAACCAACAACTTTTACAAATGAACTTAACAAAAGTTTGTTTTGTTTATGAAATTCATTAAGGAGCTTTTCTGTTTCATAAGCTAACTAAGCCATTAGGCTCAGAGGAAAGGTCAGTACACTCAGATTTGCACTGTTACGAAAGCAGAGAAGAGTCAGTATCCTACTGTATTCCTTTCAGATAGGACAGCAGAGATTTGGGGATTATTGCACAAATTGAGTGGGTTGGCAGCTTAGTTCAGTGCATGATTTTGCTGGTAAAAACCATTCATCCTAATTTGAAGCCCTGCTTCTGGCCTCAGCCTTGGAGAGCAGTGTGCCAGAAGTGGGCTGTGAGCAGTGGGAGAAGGAAACACTGTGGCACCTCTGCCATTGTGGCCGGGGCACTGCTTTTCCACCAGCTTCATTGCGAACAGCAGGNCGTAAGAAATTTTTTCAGTAAGGGTGGTGAGGCACTGGAACAGGTTGCCCAGAGAGATGGTGGATGCCCCTCAGGGTCAGGCTGAACAGGGCACTGAGCACCCTGATGTAGTGTAGGTGTTCACTGCAGAGGAGTTGGGCTAGATGGCCTTTAAGGGTCCCTTCCAACTCAAACAATTCTATGATTCTGAGAGTTGTTTCTAAAACTGTTGGGTTTAGTTCTTTGTATATTCAGTGGGCTTTTCTCCTTAGGAAAAAGAATTATTATACAACCTAGGCTTTCAAAGAAAACAGTGCAAGGGATGTGTTTGTAGCAAGACACGGGGTTAACCCTCTCCAGAAAGTGCTCAGGTACTCATAGACACATGTGGTTTAGATCTTTTTGTAAAGCATGCAGCTCTCACCACTCCTTGATCCTTGTAGTTCCGCAGCCAGAGGTATTCTGTCTCCACAGCGGTCTGTCTGCCCAGCACCTACTTCTGAGGGCTGCTCACTGTGCCAGTGTAAGGTCTTGTGCCATTGTTACATGATGTTTGTTCCTTTCAGGAGCAAGGGGAGTATGTGATCTCCAAAATGGCTCACCAAAACTAAGGATATAAGGGAACAGTGCTGTTAAAGACCAGAGAGTCTTCAGCTTCACATGCGTGTGTTTTTTCCCATGAAAAAAAAAACCAACAACTTTTACAAATGAACTTAACAAAAGTTTGTTTTGTTTATGAAATTCATTAAGGAGCTTTTCTGTTTCATAAGCTAACTAAGCCATTAGGCTCAGAGGAAAGGTCAGTACACTCAGATTTGCACTGTTACGAAAGCAGAGAAGAGTCAGTATCCTACTGTATTCCTTTCAGATAGGACAGCAGAGATTTGGGGATTATTGCACAAATTGAGTGGGTTGGCAGCTTAGTTCAGTGCATGATTTTGCTGGTAAAAACCATTCATCCTAATTTGAAGCCCTGCTTCTGGCCTCAGCCTTGGAGAGCAGTGTGCCAGAAGTGGGCTGTGAGCAGTGGGAGAAGGAAACACTGTGGCACCTCTGCCATTGTGGCCGGGGCACTGCTTTTCCACCAGCTTCATTGCGAACAGCAGGAAAGCACTGGGATTGCTACTGGCCTCCCTAGGCCAGGGGGATCTCCCCAGAGCAGAATATGGTTATTTTTCTCACTAGATGCCATCTTCTCTACGTAGCCCTAAAATATAGAGGAGTACTTTTCTGGTGGGATCTGTAAAATAAGATGTGTCTTTTCTCAGCCTCTTCTTAGCAAGACAAATGAAAACATCACCAGAGATACTGTCTCTAGGTTGAAATATATTTAGAGAAATGAATACCTTTCTCTCAACGTTGTGCTGTTTGGCATTGTATCAAGTAAAGGGACTTGCCTGATGCTGAATTTGTGGTATCCTTTGTTTACAGCCTTGTGATCAGTGGAGTTGGAGAAGCTTTGCTTGTTTACAGTGAAAGAACAGGCACGTAAAGAGGAACCAGATCTCAGCAGCTGGAAAAGAGCTGACTTGCATCCCAGAAACCCTATCACAAATCAAATGCAGCGGCAAGAATGAAGAAGTGCAACCAAGCAGAGGGAAAGGGATCTGTTATTTTTTGTTTCTTTTAATTAAGGAAAAACTGTGCCATCAGAAGTGCTGGTAAGAGAGCAGCATACTTAGTAGGATAATTATGAGCCTTTGCCTCGAAGCACAACACAAACTATTTCCGATTGATGTGGTAAAGGAAAATCTGCTTGGCCTCATGCCTATGACTTTGTGCAAGAACCTCCCAGTAGCAGCTTCTTGCACAGGGCATTGAACTCAGGAAAAGCAACATTCCCCACTGGATGCCCCCAGTTCTTTTGTTGAAAGCTGACAGCAGGTTGTACCAAACAATGTCAGGGCCCAGATCCTGCTGTGAATTCAGTATCAGGAAGGACAGACTTTGTTTCCAGTGGTTCAGTATGCAGCAAGCTGCTGCACACAGCTCTGTAGTCACGTTGTCTGAGCCAGCACAGTGATGGGGGTTCTGGGAATAATTCCCACATGGAACTGGGGTGGGTTGACAGCTTTGCCAAAAGGGGGAAATCAGCAATAAACCTTAATGTCTGTAGTTCTTGCTCTTTGTGTGTTTTTTCTCCCCTTTTTCCCCAAGATTCTTCTTGAAGTCCATGAATTCTCATCAGCTGGAAGGGGTGGAGGGACTCACACTGTTCCCAGCGGTGGTTTGTCTCTTAAATTATTGCAAGAGGCAGCAAAGATTATAAAACTTGAATGAATGTCATAAAGAGTGTGAGGCAATTTATCTCAAGGGTTCTTAAAATAATTTTATTTCTGGTTGCTTAATGGATGCTCAGAATTAGTCTTGATACATTAGTGTCTGGGAAAGCAATCTATATGAAAGTGATATTAAATGTTGAGTTGGTAATATTGTGGGGAATGTCTACATGGTAAAAGGAGTTCCACAGCGAGTCATCAGTGAGGAGAGGGGCTGGTCTCTAATGACATTTGGCATCTAAACTGTAGTCTTATAATCTGAATTGACAACGTTTCCTTCATAGCCAAGGAGGGAAGGAGAGGGGAGGGAAAGAGGGGGGAGGGAAGGACAGGGGAGCCATCACAGAGGTGATTCTTCATCAAGAGATGGCTGTATTCGTGGGACTGAAAGACCTCCTGAAAGTGCTCGTCTCTTTGTAGCTGTTAGAAGGCTGCAGATAGCTGAGACATACCTGCTTCAACCCAGCAAACTCCCCCAGTTGTGACTTAAAGCATGCATGCATTTGAACTCTAAATAAAATCCTGTTTTACAATGAAGACAGATTTTACAATGAATTGATGTCAGATGCTTTGCCTGGGAAGATTTTAGGTGAAGATTAGTTGATTTTCAGAAAGAAAAAAAGAAAAGCTGCAGTTTAAAAAAGAAGAGAATTTAGAGGAATGCTCAGGCCTGTGTGATATATAAGCTTATCCCAGTATAAGGTCTGTTCACACTGCCTTGTTGTCCTTGTGTGTTGGGTCGTGCTCAACTTGAGTCTGGAGTGAGCAGGGTAGTAAAATTCAGCTTTGGGATGAAGAAGGGAAAGAGAAAGAAACATGAAAGAAAGATGGGCTTGAACATAAGCAGTCATCCAGCAGGCATTGAGTTTGAAGCTACGTTCTGGGCCTCTGAGCACCCAACCATGGATCCTCATTGCCTTGCAGTCTGTTTTTCCCACTCTCCTGTCTGTGTTATTCATAGCAATGTACCAAGACCCACAGCACCCATTTGCTTTCTTACTCGTGGTCTCAGTGGAAAGCCAATGGCCAATTAATGGAGTTCCTTAATCCAGAGGGGATTTGGGCCGTTTGTGGGAAGGTGGTTGGGCTGAGGCAAGCATGGCATTGCCCGGGTTCTTGGGAATTCAATGTCTGCAGTTGCCAAATTATTATCTCCCCACTTAGTGAGTCCACCACATCTGTGTATACCTTTGTGCATGTTAAACAGCGCTGAGCTGCTTCCTTCTGCTTTTCATTTTTGTGCCTTAGCACAGTGTGCTTGTATTTGAAAGTAAAAAGTGGCAACGGCCCTGCAGCTGGTGAAGAGCCTCCGTTTTTCAGCCTGTTTTTAAGGAGCTTCTGAAGGCATGGCAGTTCCTGGGGACTGGGGAGAGGTGGGGATGTGCTGCTCGTCCTGAGGGGATGCAGGTCCATGGCTGCCTCAGCGCCGCTGGGGTCAAACTGCTTTGGCAGTCCTGAACCACGCAGAGCTTTTCTGATCTTATCTAACTTATTTTTTCTTCTCTTTTTTTCTTCATTTCTGTCTCCTTGAAGTAATTGTTTTGTATTATTTGCTGCTCAGGAACGGCCTGTGCATATGGTTTGCACTTGGGATAGAGGCTCCTGAAGTCAAGTGGCATGGAAGTAGCAATGTACCTATTAAAATTCTTAATAAGAGACAGAAATATCTGTTAAAGGATGGAGTTCTGATCTACTATGTTTCTCAAAGGGTGTTTCTATTGAGCGTTGAAGAAAAGTTAGTTACTGGGTGCTGTGCTAAGGAAAGGAGGTCTTCTTCCAACTGTTCTACCTGCAAACTACAGGAGATAAACACTTAAAGAGAACACTGTAGCAGATCTGTCTGGCCCAGAGCAGGAGCTGAATGAGCAGCTTTGAGGCAGATCATCTGCTACATGAAGCAGGCACCAGACCCACTGTGAGACCTTAATCCCGTTCCAGACAGGAGCAGAGGGAGGGTTGTTGGAAGAGAAAGTGTGGGGCTGGGGCTGGATATTGGGGGCAGGACTGGGAAATGTTCAGGTTGAAATAGTGTAGTACCAGGGGATAAAAAGCAAAGACATTATTTTCTGGAAGTGTGTTGCTTATTCATTTCTTTTTTTTTATTAAGACACATTACAAATAGATGGCCATTTAGGCCCTGAAAGGAATTAAAGGAGCCCATGAGGATTGTGTAACTGTTTCCATATTAATTGCCTTGTTTGAGAAGCTTAATCCTTTTGTAACCGCACTTCGACCTTGTGTAAGCTTTAATTTCTGCTAGAGTAGTGATTATTTTGGGAGAATATTGGAGGAAAAGTTGGGCTTTTAGTTCACAGAGATGGGAGAGAGTGTGTCCTCCTTGATCTGGGATGTGAAGATGTCATGCAAGGCTTTCCTGCCCCTTGGTAAACATCTCTGCTTCCAGAGTAGAAATGGATAGCCAGCTGGCATCTTATCTTCTTGATCTGACGATAGATAAAATCTCTTTTCTCCCACAGTCATGCTCCACAACATGCTCAGTGTATTTTGTCTTATGCCTGTGATGAAGATTTAAAAGCAGATGGCTCAGAGCTGGTTCAGCCACCACTTTGGCCTGTATGGAGAAGCAGAGTGCACAGTTCTCTAAAACAGGCAACGTCCTCTCCAACTGCTTCCTCTCAGCAGTGAATGGAAACCCCAGATGTGCTCCCAGCTCTGGTTTAGGCAACACCGTGCAACCTCAGGTGCTGGGGATACTGAAAGCTTCTTCTGCTGTTTGGTCTCATGATCCCCATCCCTTTGTTACTCCCTGCTGGGGCCATGTGCTGTGCAGAGGAGCTTGGTGGCCAACAGCCCCACTTTAGGTCCCATGTTGGCTCAAGCTGGGTGTCACTGCACCTTTGGGAGCTGGTGAGGACGCAGCACATCCTAGTGGGCACCTCAGCTCTCTTCACAATCCTGCTTCTGGCTGTCAGAGCCCACGGGCTGCAAATCCTTCCAGCCATGGTCTCTTGAGCACAATACAGAACTTCCCTTTCTCCAGCATTGTGCTTCTCCAGAGGGACCTGGACAGGCTCAAAAAGTGGGTGCATGTAAACCTAATGAGGTTCAACAGGGCCAAGTGCAAGGTGTTGCCGAGACAATCCCAAGGATGTGTACAGACTGGGAAAAGAGCTCATTGAGAGCAGCTCTGCTGAGAAGGACAAGGGTCCTCAGAAGTGAAAAACATAACATGAGCCAGCAGTGCGTGCTTGTAGCCCAGAAGGCCAGTGGTATTCTGGGCTACATCATTAGGGGGATGGTCAGCAGGGAGAGGGATTGTTCCCCTCCACTCTACCGTTGTAAGGCCCCAGCTAGAGTACTGCATTCAGGCCTGGGGCATCCAGCACTAAGAGGCATGTAGAGCTGTTGGAGCACGACCACAGGAGAGCCATGAAGATCAGAGGGCTGGAATTCTTCTTGTGTGAGGACAGGCTGAGAGAAGACTCCAAGGAAACCTCACGGTGATCTTCCAGTACTTGAAAGGATGTTATGAATGGGGAGGAACCAACTTTTTACATGGTCTGATAGTTGATAGGACAAGAGGGAGTGGTTTACACTAAAATAGAGAAGGTTTAGCGAGATGTTAGGAAGAAATTCAGAGTGCAGTGAGGCACTGGCACAGCTGCCCTGAGAAGTTGTGGTGCCCCATCCCTGCTGGCGCTCAAGGCCAGGTTGGATGGGGCCCTGGGCAACTGAGCTGCTGGAGGGCAGCCCTGCCCATGGCATGGGGTGGGACGTGGTGGGTTTTGAGATCCCTCTAAACCAAAGCCACTCTAAGATTCTATGGTGATTCCTTTGGGGCAATGCTTATTGTTTACTCATTAAATGTCTAAAGCTTTATTCAAAGAATTAGGATGTAGGATAGACACAGAAGCTACACATTTCAGCAAGGCAACTTTTGTTTTCTCATTAAGCTCATCTGCTCATCCTGTCTTCAGCATGGTGCTGGTGAATACGAGCAGACTGCATGGGATTAGTGCAGATGGCTGCAGCCTCTAGACATGATGAGCTGTAACCAGAGAAAATAAATCTCTGCTTCCAAGGAGAGCCTTGCACAACAGAATTTCGTGTGGCTCAGCTCTATTCACAGCAGAACATTAAAATTGCTGAGCAAAGAGCTGTGTGGCTCATGTCATGAATAGGCGTGTTGTGTGGGTAAGTTGCTTACTGCAGCCTCTCCAATGGAAAGAACTCAACTGTATTGTTTTCTTTTGGGTTAAAACAAACAAACAAAGCCATAAAACAAACCGTCTGTGATTCAGAATTCTTTGGAAAAAAAGAAGAGGTCTGGTTCACCAGCACGAATGCTGAATTGACGGGCAGCAGCACTGCAAGTTTGGACAGCAGAACCCTTATTGGCCTGATCTGTGTAAAAGCAGGAAAATAACTTCTCATTCCAAATCTCCCCTATGTTTTTTTCTTTACTTTTTTTTTTTTTTCCATACTTCTCTTGATCCTGAAACCATGACAGAAGTGCATCCTTTCTGGTTCTAAGTCCTCTTTGTAGCCATGGAAGGTGGATGTTAAGAAGAAAATGCAGCAGATAACAGTGGGGTTGCAGTGTGATCTCCAGCTCCTGGCACTGTGCTGGAAGTGAGTAGCAGGCAGCTTGCATGGGAGCATGCTGCAAGTTCCTGAGCCATGGGAAACCTAAGTCTGGTACTAAGGGATTTAATAAATCACATTACTTCTTGAGTTGATGTGCGTTGTGTCTTCCTGTCAGTCAGTCATCATCTCCATTCACATCCCGTGGATATCAAGCTCCATACAGCTCAAGAGAATCATTGAATGGCTTAGGTCAGAAGGGACCTTCACAACCTTGTTTTAACCCCTTGCTGTGGGCAGAAGCTTGAACAAAGGCAAAGTTTGAGTGTCACAAGGGATGGGTCTAAGCTAGGAGGAGGTGTGCAACAGGATATGTTATGGCAGCAGTTACTGCTTCCCTTCATCATTTTATCCAAAGATGATAATTGAATGGGTCCCACAAGGGTTTGTGCCCTTTATCAAAAAGGGAGAAATATGTTCTGATAGAGCCAATGGGGGCTGTACGGTTACAGAATGAATAATGCCAAGTAGTATTGTAGCTGAGATATTTTAAAGATGGTATAGTTAGAATGATTATCACAATGGAATGAGACAGTCAAAATGAAGGGAAAATGCTCACCCATGTTCTAGGCTCACAGTAGGAAACTCCAAAGGAGCAATCTCCAGCAATGGCAGTCAGCCCTTAAATGGGGTCTGGGAGTGGTGGAGTCAGACTCCACCCCTTCTGGTCACACAGATGCCTTCACCTGTGCCCCCACAGCTGACTCAGTGCTCACCTCAGGTGATCAATCAGTGGTTCAGGCCGTGATTCAACAGTTCCCATACAGGATCTTACATTGGTCTCTCTGAAAGACTTCATGGAATCTCTTCATGGTGAATTCTTTCATCAGCTGGAAGTTGGGCTGTCTTGCCTTAATAGGAAGGTATGGAGTACTGTGAAATATTTTGGACCATTCCAAAAATATAATTCCAGCTATAGAATTCTGACATCATTTTCCATGTGATGGTTTAAAAACTAACAGTAGTGCAAGCCCATGGCGTGAGATTTCAGCTGTAACATTCTTCAGACTCTTGGAGTTTTGGATGGGTTTTATTCTGTTGTTTTTATTTTTTCCATCTAACCCATTCAGTTTTCACATAATCATACTGTGTCCCTCTCCTCCTGTATTCTATAGCACACTTACATAAATAACTGTAGTTATAGTTACATTAAGAATTTTTAACTTTCTGGCTCAATTACCCAGTTAAATGCAAAAAATAAATTATCTTACAACAGCAGTATTGTATAAAGTATACAGCAGTATAAAGATATATATAATATATCTTTAGGTTTAAGAACAGGAATTCTATGTTTTCCAGCTTTCTATTCTCCTGTTTCCCTCTCTCTTTCACCTTTAAGAAACCTCTTGATAGGATCTGAGGATATTTGCACCCTGAAAAGTCTGTTCTCTGATCTACTGGCTGCAGCCCAGTGCAAATGGGTTCCCAGCTCATCCTGTGCCTTGATAGGCTTCTCCAGTGTCTGATGGGGATTGGAACTAGGTGATCTTTAAGATCCATTCCAACCTAAGCCAATCTATGATGAGGTCTTTGGCAAAGGTTGCTGCTTAGCTTACTTCACTGGAAATGCAAGATGGCATCGCTGGGACTCCCACCACTTTCTTGCTTCCAGACAAGTACATAAGCAACAGGGAGGCCCAGCTTTCACTAGGTAGGTCTAAAGCCTTTAAGAAAATAAGGAGATAGTAACCTGGACGGTGAGCAAATTTAATAACACAGTGGCTGCCCTCCCATCACACGCCTTCAGAAAACAGACTTTGCAAAGCACCTGACCTCCCCATGGGTAGGGAGTAGCTCTGCCTCGCAGCTCTGTGGCCTATACAGACTTCCACGTCACCTTCCTTCATCTTTCTGAGCAAAGATTTGCTTTGGGTTGTAGGCTGCCATTTCATTAATATTCTTCCCTAAGAACTGAGTTGCCACCATCAGTTTAATTCACCAGATATTTTTCTTCCTGGCCTCCTGCAGCTTTAATCTGAAACTTTCCAATTTCCTGTCCACAGACACCATCACGGCCTGAACAGAGTCCAACTTTCCATTAATGGACACAGCAGGCTATTAAAATAAATCAGACCAAGGGTGGGGACTGCAGCCCGGCTGCTGTGTGAGAGTCAGCCAGACTCAACCCAGCGTTCAACTGATGTCTCCCTGCTTCACTTTGAGGTTACTGAAATAATAAAAGGTAAACCAAAAGGAAAAAGAAAATGCTGAACATTGGCAGTGAGTGAAAAGCATCTGGAAAGGCACAAAAGAGGAAGAAGGATCTGAAAAGAGGATCTTAGAGCTCCAAATCCATCTCCACAACATGTAATTTGGACTGTGACACCTCCGTGTTCCTTAGTACCTCTGATGCAGTGGCTTGTGTGCTCTGCTGATTGATAGGGCTACAACTTTGTGCGATATCATTCAGGTTAGATGAAATTAGAGGTTGCGTACTGGGCACAAAATAGTTATTGTCTCTTCTGCCTAGGTTGTCGTCTAATTCAGCTCCAGCCTGTGCAGAAGTAAGGTGTTATACAGGCTGCTCTGGAAGGCAGGTGGCAGCTGACAGAGTCCTGGGTTCAGAAAGTATCAACAAACCTTGAAAGCGGCCATGGGAGATGAACTCCTGGCAGCACTGACTTCGGCTTGGTGGAAACTGCAGTCTTTACCCATGGAAATACTCCAGGTTCTGTATGGCTTCCAGTGTGCTGCAGAGGGAAGTTACAGGGCAGCTGGGAGGATGCTCTCCAGGAGAAGGCATTAAATATTGAGCTCTCAGAAGCACTCTCAGCATAGCTCTTGGACAAAGTGCTTTTGAGAGGCTGACTTCCCAGGCTGGGCTGTGGGGAGGGATGGGAGAGACATTGTGCTTCAACCAGGTGATGCAGCTCGTGTAGCAATAATTCCATCATCTCTGTTCTGAGTGGGATGAGAACAATTTGGAAATAAGAGCCTTTTATCTAGCTCTTGAAAACTTCACAGATGCGATGTTTCTGCACTTTGTATCTTTTAAATCTTTCTGAACTAAAAATACAGTCAGGCTTCTTTTGTTACCAGCAGAAAACATCAACAGAAACCACAAGCTCCCATTGTTTTCAGCAGATCTGTAATTTTGTGAACTGTTCCTTCCTCCCTTGAGCAGAATTTTGGGCCGTTCAGCTCTGCAGTTTTTCTACATCTATTTTGGTACCAGTGAAGTGCAGTGGAGTACAGTCACTTCCCCTGACTGGCTGATTCTGTACCTGGCATGCACAGCTCCTTCCTAAAGGCAGCACCACTGTGCGTGGAGGTTCATCCCATAACTCAGACTGACCTCTGCCTGCTGCCTACTGATGCCCTGGGTGGGTTTTTCTCTGCTTATCCACACTCACATCAGTGGAAGAAGAATAGCAGAAAGCTGGAGGAAGTGGAAAGTCACAAAGCAGCAGGTCTAGAGAAAATACAGAAAAAGGGTGACAGCTTATTGCAGTCAGCATTTCTTCATATGAGGGAAAAGTTGCTTGGATGTCCCCTCACGTTACATACACGTGGTTGCTGTGGTAGAGGATGTCCTTGTCTCTCTGTTCCCCTTTCAGTAGCTTGTTTAACTAGATACCTGAATTTTACTAGGAATATCTGCTGTCATGGAGGATCCCCTGATCCCACAGCCCCTCTAAGGGAAAGATTACAGTTTCAAGTTAGAACACTGACACAAATTCAACGAGATTATCACTTAGTTACAATTTTAACTGGATGGCGAATTGGAAGGCAGCCTTATGATCTGCTGCGGAAGTCCAGGAGCAGTGGTCTGAACGTGATAGAGGTACAGTCCCCCTCTATGTGTTTTAAGGTAATGCTTAGCAAGATTATGGAAAGGGCTGTGGGACAGGTTGGAGGGACTCATCAAAATAGTGAATTAACTTCTGATGACTGCCAGTGCTTACATGTCTCTAAGGAATGGAAATTTTTCTTCTTGTCCCTCCTTGTTGCTTTGGAAGGTACACAGGCCATCTTCCAGGACTACAATCCTGCTCTTTTCCAGTGGTACACTATGGCCACTACTTCTGCTCTTGCTGTCTGTCATGAGATTTAACACTGGATTTTGAGTGAGGCTCTTGTTTGGTTTCTAGCAAACCGAAACTGTCCTCTGAGCACATCACAAGATCACAGAATCACAGAACTGCAGGGGTTGGAAGGGAACTCCAGAGATCACCTAGTCCAACCCCCTGCCAAAGCAGCTCCCTAGCCCAGGTTGCACAGGTAGGCGTCCAGGTGGGTCTGGAACGTCTCCAGAGAAGGAGACTCCACCACCTCTGTGTGCAGCCTGTGCCAGTGCTCCGTCACTGCACTGTGAAGAAGTTCCCATGCATGTTTGTGCCGAACTTCCTATGCTTCAGTTTGTGGCCATGTCCCCTCGTCCTATCACCACACACTGCAGAGAAGAGTCCAGCCTCGTATCTTTGCCTCCTGCTTCTTAGATATTTATAGACATGGATCAAATCCCCTCTGAGTCTTTTCTCAAGGCTGAACAGACCCAGGTCTCTCAGCCTTTCCTCATAGGAGAGGTGTTCCACGCCCTTTATCATCTTTGTAGCCCTCTGCTGGACTCTTTCCAGGAGATCTCTGTCTTTTTTTGTACCAGGAGCCCAGAACTGGACACAGTACTCCAGGTGAGGCCTCACCAGGGCAGAGTAGAGAGAGAGGATCACCTCCCTCGACCTGCTGGCCACGCTCTTTTTAATGCACCCCAGGATCCCATTGTCCTTGGCCACCAGAGCACACTGCTGGCTCATGGCCAGCCTGTCATCCACCAGGACATCCAGGTCCCTCTCCTCAGAGCTCCAGTCCAGCAGATCATATTTGGACCAGAAGTCTACATCCAAGGCAGTGGGGAGGAGGAAGGTTTCAGAGAGCTCTCTTTGTTTGGGTACAAACTTCACCAAAGGGATGCATTTGAAAAGAAATGTTTTCCCTTTTCATTTTTTTCCTCCTTTTCTACAGAGTTTAAAATGGCACGTGGATGAACAAATGGAGTTCAGTCCTCCTCCCACACCCCCACCCCTTCCCCAGTGGCACTGCGTGGTACAGTCTCAGGTGATGTTGGCACTACTGTTGCTGTGACTGCTCAGTCTCTCACTTCTCTAAACAACTTCTACCTTTTTAATAAATTTATTTATTTTAAATGTTGTTTCGATGTTTTAAATGTGGATCCTGGTGCCAAAATCTGCTAGTGCCGTGGGAAGGTGTTACCTTCCAACAAACTCCTCTGCCTCCAGCAAAGAGGCCCCGTATCACGTAGTTGAAGCAAGCAGCTGATGGTATTTCATTTGAAGCCATTACAGACTACCCCAGAGAAGCCAACGGCATTTGTGTGTTGCTCTGGAAGATGATTAGCAAAGCGTTCCATATATTTGTGCATTCTGGGACCCATGTAAATCCAGCTACTGTTCCCAACACCACAAATAGCGACCTGCAGTGACAGGGCACAGACAGCAATGGGTATGGGGTAGGAAGCCAAACCTTTGAATTTATTAAAGTGAATGTGGAATTGTAGAACAGTTTGGGTTGGAAGGGATCTCGAAGACCATCCAGTTGCAACCTTCTTGCCACAGGCAGAGTTGCCAGTCACCAAACTAGGTGCTAGAGTAGGCTGCCCAGGGCTCCACCCAACCAGGCCTTCAACCATCCAATGTAAAAGCACGATACAAAGGTGCTGTCTGGTGAGACCACCTGGCCTAACCAGGCCCAGGCACATGATGGATTTAGGGAGTGTCAGGGGTGGAAAGATGGCTTGAATGCTAGTAGATGGCAGATAATTGTGTTCAGTGTCCATAACTGCCATTCTGGCAGCCTGCTATGTGCACTAGAACTGCCTCAGAGCTGTCCGTGAGCTTCAATAACACCTGGACTAAACCTAAGTGGCACATTCCAACCTCTCCAATTAACAAAGGGTAATTAGACAGAAGCAATGCACAGGAGCTCGACTGTCTGTGTGTACTTGGTGCTTATGTACAGGATGGGGAGGAGCCGGTGCCAGAAACAATCTTGGCTGGAAAAAAGACCCTGGAAATGGGGTATCTGCAGGAGATGAACATCAGGAGATGCCCTGGCCTTCTTAATTAGCAGCTTTATGTCCCAGAAGAAGACAAAACCAGAACCATTTGACACATACAGATGAGAGAACGGAATAATTTTACTTACTGTCATCAGTGGAAAAGAGTCTGTGTTTTTCAATTCATATTGAACTTTTATTTATTTTTTTTTTTAGAAAAAAGGAAAAAAAACTCTGCATGGTAGAGTGTATGGAACGTCATTTTGAAACAGAACAGGCGATATGGAATGGATGATTTCCCAAACTACTTCAAGTTGAATCTAAAATCATTTGTAAATCAACACTCGTTACCACGTAAGACAAAGGCAAACAATCAACTTTCATTTGTTGTTTGGTACAGATTTCCTCTATCACTTCAGCCTGAATTTTGCCGGGGTTGGGGAGAAAAGGGGGGCACACGCTGCCCACTGCCCTGCCCATCGTACTGACCACGCTTTGTGCTTTGAGATCTAGCTTCATATGGCTTTATATACGTTCCTAAGTGAACAGTGCAACATTGTCACCATCTTAAATGTTTATTCCACATTGGAACTGTAACTGAACATTGCTCCAAAACCCTTTCCTGCCCCCCAAAACAAAGACAACAATGACATCAAAAAGCAGAAAGTCTCCAGCAATCAGATTTCCTCCCAGAAATCTGTGTAAACTGTGGATCGGGGTTGGGCAGCAGCACAGGAGACAAAAGATGTGACAGCACGATTCAATAGTGTCTCTAAAGACTACTGTAAGACTGCCATTCTTTAGTCTGTATCTTGCAATCACAATTTGCTTGTTCCCTGCAATACTTTAAAGCAACATGGAAAAAAAAAATCAAGACTCAAAAGCAAAAGGCAGAAACTATGCAGAAGGTAAAGCCTTCTCTTAGCTTTGAGCAGTCGCTCTTGGGAACAGATCTCTGCCACCACCAGAAGCAAATCTTGAATGTATACACGTGATTTTGGTGGGGAGGTTCGCATCCAAGGATGGAGGGCCCTGAGGCAGATCTGCTGACTGCTGTGGTCTGCAGTTGGCTGCTGTGTTGCTGTGGGCACTCAACCCTTCTCCTCCTGGGCTGCTGGGGTTGGGAGGGCAGTGGGAGTGGGGAGCTGTGCTGGGATGGGAAGTGCACACTTTTCTGTTCGTACAACCCCCAGTCCCATTGGAATGTATCTAATCAGTAATTACATAAGTATTAGTAATAATTGTAAGCCAGCACAGTGACCCTCCCCCTTAAAATGGAGGGAGAGCAACAGCATCAGACGAATTCCCATTTGTCCTGACACATTTCACATACCCTTTCCAGATCCTAGAGAGAGCAATCGTATGCAGGTGTTTCTCATACTAGAATTTAAAGGAGTCAAAGCTGGTAAAGGAACTGGATGTTTCCTGGCCTAAACAGAAGAAGTAACAAAACTGGTTACAGTAAGAGCGAAAGAAAGAAGCATTAGTGTGTGTACACCCTCTGACATGTCCCACCTCTCAGCATTCTGCTCACAAGCCCTTCCCACACTCTGAGCAAGGACTCCCCGACTTACAGAGGCTTCAGCCACAATCTCATGGTTGAGATTTATTTAAAAAGTACCAAAACTGTACAGATTTGACTGCACCAGATCTGCGTGGGGCACGTGGAGGGCAAGGCCTGGGGAGTGAAGGAGAAGGTTGGACACGGGTGTGATGCCCAGAATGCCACCAGCCCAGTGATGTCTGTGAGCACAGCTCAGTGTGCATGAAGAATCAGGGAGTACAGGTGACACTCGCCAGCTTCTGGGTGTCCAGGCAGAGCCATGGGAGTTGCAGGAAGGCTTCGTGTTAAATTCCAGTATCGAAGTGTCGAAAGCAACAGGGCCTTTAACTTAAATGGGCACTGGTTTTGAGTTTTGTACAGTCAGTTCTCGTTAAAAAACAACACTTGAACAACAGCTGATGGCCCTGCTGTTGGAGCCTTAACACACCTGTCATACTGCTGAGCCCTACTTTTATTTTATTTTTTTTAATAAAACACTGTTTTAAGATACAGCACAACAAATGTGCTTATTATGCACTCTAACATAGAGCACAGAAATACAACACTACAGAGTGCAAGTCTTAACCATCTCCACAGTGGGAAAAGTGCGAAGGTTAAAAATAAGCATGTGGCTTAACACAAGATATTTTTAAAAAACATGACATGGAAATCTCATAGTAATGCTTTTACCTTTATCACAAACATGACTGAAAACCTGTGGTCAGCCACTGATCCTTCTCTCCTGACAGTAGTGTGATCCTTTCAAAAGTAAGACGTTGGAAAGATCAGAGAACTAGAAAACAATGAAACGAGCATCCCAAAATGATCCCATTTACCACTTTTCCAGTAGTTATGTTTTTCAAGAAGTAAATGCCTAAGGTCACCTTGATCTTCCCCCTCAGGAACTGACACGGGCTGAAACAGCAAAGCCACCCATGTGGACACAGGTCAGGTCTGCGTCACGCACACACACACACATCTACACACAAACACCCCACAGGAAAAAGTGCACTTTCAATTGCTGATACAAAAATAGATTGGCACATTTCTTTTTGACACAGTGAAGATATCCTCTTTAAAAGCTTTTTCACAACGTTAAGGAGTCCTTTTGTGAGTTGCAGCAGGTCTGTAGAAAAAGCACTATGAGAATGCACTCACGTGGGCTTTTTAGGGTTTGTGTGATTGAGGGAGGGGCGGTAGGGGAGGCTGCCCCTCAGGCTTTTGTATGACTGACAGGTAGCTCACAGGTCTGCAGTCCCCACTGGTAGGGTCAGTTGCCATCCAGTTTCAGCACGTTAACCATGTACCAACATTTCAGTCTTCACCTGCTTTGAGAAAGTAATGACATCTGAATTTGTCAAAGCTGAGTCTTACATCAATGCAGTGTTTCCCATCAGCTGTTGGAAAAACTGGTTTGAGAGGGAGAGAGTGTTAGGAGTCCGATTTTGCATTTCCAGTAGTAACTGCGGCTCAGGAGAGCCAGGTGGGAACAGTCCGGAGCCCCTTCCCAGCAGGGCAGCCAGTGCTAGGAGTTCTGGATCAGGCGTCTGTAGTGTGGCATCACTTCGTGCTCAGGGAGGTGGAGGGCAAACTCCAAGGCCACCAGCACTGGGAACTCAAAGGCAATCAGCTCTCGCCTGTTCAGCCGGAACTTCTCTTCCAGTTTCTGTATCAACAGCCCAGGAAAAAATGAAAAGGACTTTGTCAATGAGGATGTGACTTTCTAGTACTTTCTTACAGATGATGTTCTTCAAACACACACCTAGGTTTGTGCCACTGTCTCCTACTGATTTCTTACTGGGGCAGTGGTTCACAAAGTTCATTTGTCATTTCACTTACTCCAGCTCTAGCAGATACATCTTCTAAAGATTACAGTGATGACCAACACAGGGAAAGAAACACCTAGCTTTGTGTAGTCACTTGTGTAATGGAACACATGCATCTTGTAAGTGCCCACAGAATTCCTCTCTGCTTGAAATCACAGATTTTCTTTCCAGCACTGCACTGTTACAACACCCTGTTAGGGAAATTATTTACACTACAATTAGATACATTTGACTGTAATGCCTCAGGGGCAAAAAGCATCGTCTGCAACAACTCTAAGTACAGTGTATATTAGAAACTGCTATTCCCAAAGGAGGTTAGATAGATTTCATACTTGGCTTTCTGCTGCACTGTACTAAACCTTCCATCTGCTCTGCTGTTTACACTGGATTTGGATGCTAGAAGGCAGCCAGCTTTGCAGAGAGATTCTCCCCCACTCCACTCTTACAACCTCCCTTGGCTTGCTGCTTTGTTGCCCACTGGATCTAATGAACACCTCCATGTGACCAATGATTGAGAATAGCAAAAGGCCAGACCTTCCAGCTTCCACTCAGTTTACTTTTTCCTGGCTACTTGAAGAACATTCTACTAAACTGACTATCAGATCAGTTTTATGGCTGGGGAAGAAGAATGTGAGTCCAGTTCTGCCTCCAACAGAGTTCCCACATCTCTTGAAATGAGTTGGTTGTACTCAGCCACAAGACGAATTTTCTGTCGTGTTAACCCAGATTGGTGTCTCAGTGCTTGCAAAGGCATTATGGAATAAGACACCTCTCTGTAATATTGAGTGGGTAGAAAACCAAACACCTTCTTCCACAAAAAAAAAACCAAAAGTTAGGGTGAAGTGTAATGGAAATGACATTCACTTGCCCTGAAGTTTCACTTGATGAATGTAACACAGATAGGTAGCTTGTTAGATTTCTTCCCAAGCTACTATCTACATTTAGCTTTCAATGGACAGTCTTTACTGACACTCAAAAATAAAATTAAAAGCAAAATGAATTTCCTGAAGGTTAACTTTTGACTTGTACTGACAGAATGGTGGCGACATATATCTCAGACCTCACAATATCCAACACCAAGGGTTTTCAATCACATCAAATGGGTTTCTTGATCCTATGCTGTGACACTGACCACTCCTGTTTCCCCAGCAATGTAAAAGTAAGGAATGCAGTTGGATAGCTGGAGGGCTGGAGGGCTCTCCTCCAAGAGGAGAGCATGCCTGCTGATAAGCGGGCTTGTATACACCACACACTGGGACTTAATGGAGAGAGAACACTGGAAATGTATGGATACCTACATCTATAAGATGCTTGACTTCATGTTTTCTGAGGTCACTGCCAATTTTGGCAGCTAAAAGAACACAGGCTCCAGCACAAAGCTTTCTATTTTGCTTGTTCAGTTTCCCCTTGAGAGCGAGCTTCTCGAAGTACACAAAGGCCATGGCTACTGTGGGCTCTTCAAAACCACATTCTTCTTGAGCAAGCTTACGCATTTCTCTCTTCAAGCTGAGCAAAGAGACCAGACAAGTATGCTGTGAACTGCATGTTAAAGCATTACTCATTTTCACCATAAAAGTCATTATTGCAGAGATTCCTGTCAAATGGAAAGGAGAAGTGTAATTTACTGGGCAGGTATGTTTACACTGTACTTTGGGGACACACTGCATCTCTTGTTTTAACGACTTACTCCTTTCCCTCCGACAGACAGCTGCATCAAACTGCAGAAGTAACTGAAGAGCTTTGACAATTTGTTTCATAACAATGGATTGATTGCGTGTGATCTATATGCAGCTTTGCAGTTGGTTGTGATTAGTCAAATCCAAACTTGTTATGCACTGCAGAATACTGTAGTTAACAAGCAACAGGAGTCAGTATCCTTCTGGCCACTTTAATCACATTAAATCACCATTACTTTAGTACGTATAGTCTGCTACACTAGAAACAGTGATGAAATGCTACAACTCTGCAGTGACACCGATCACTTTTTTTGCTTCTGGCCATGCTCTTTGCACAAGGGACAAGAATCAACATTTTTCCCTCTCCACTATCTTTCTAAGCAAAGTGCCATCAGTTTGAGGTCTTTTTTTTTCTATTATTTTTTCTGGATGTGATAGTGTAGTGCAAGCACAGCTCACATCCTCATCCTCTTAGATGCTGAGCTTGACACCTGATAGTACATGTTTGCATAGACCCCTACCTCATTTTCTCAGCCCACTAATCAAAGCAATCTTCTGACTTATTCTGCACCTCTGCAGGTCATGTACAACAGCAATTGAACTGCAATGTGAGACAGCTGTATCACGTTGCCAAGCTTTGCCACGTACCTTCTTATTTTACTGAGGGTTAACTTGATGTGAGGGAACTTTTCCTTAAACGTCTCATTCATATCCTTTTTGAGATCTGATGGCTTCACATAGTCTATGACTGTGGTCTGTAACACATGGTTGAGAGAAAATCATTCTCATAGTTTGTAACAAACAAGATCACTCACTCCCTGCAAGCAACAAATACCAAACAAGTGCCAGTCAGTCTTAATGATTTCAGAAAAAGGAAAAATGAAGTCTGAATTCAGGTAACAATCTCTTTGCAACTGCTCCATCAGAATGGGTGACCTGAAATCAGAGATGACAAACCCTGAACAGCACATACCTTATTACGAGCCTTCCAAATACTGATGAGAATGAGTTTAAGCCAAACTGTGGGTGGATAAAACCCAGATGACAATTCTAGTCAAGCCAAAGTAAGTTATCACAATAACTGATTTGATAACCAGACTACCTTCCTTAAGTCTTCATTCAAGAATCACTTTACCAAAACCATCTGCCACCACTCACTTGGCCTAAAACTATCAGCCAAACAACAGCAAACCCTTCATTTTAGTAATGTGCCGATTCTCTTCCAGCCTTTGGCTGTTCTGACCCTGGACAGAAGCATGGAAGACAATACAGTCTCCAAGTATCCAGCTCCTGGTTTGTCTTTCCCTTCTAATTTCTGTTTATGGTTAAACTACATTATGTTAACTGTAAACAACAAGCAGTAGAAAGAGGCATGCAAAACACACCACGTTATGCCTTTACAGAATATTAAGCCTCCCTGTATTACATTCCCACAGGAATTTAAATCAGCTCCAAAAGACCCAACTGAATTTTCTTTGTTTTTTTTTAATTCTTTTTTTCCCCCAGTAATTAAATATGGAAGGGTTTGGGGAAGGGAGAAGGCAATGGTTTTGGAGAGCAACTGACAACTGTTGTTCTCTGATGATGTCTTTGGCTGGATCAGAAATGAGCATGAAGAAGAGCAAAAGGCAACAAATGTGTCCTGCATTTTGTTTAAGAGCTATGGTACTGGAATAAAGGGTAATAACAGGGATTTAAAAGAAAGCAGAGTGTGCTTCTCCCCTAAATAGCTCACAGCAGTATTTGAGGGAAGTGAGCTATAATGAAGAGGAAAAAGCCAACTTCTTGGCACAGGGAGTTGTTACAGTCATACATACCTTTAACAATGAGGGCTATTCAACTATCTGACTCACAGTGTGAAAAGCATAATTTGTCCAGATAAATTGCTCCCCGTGACATCTTGGCAGGTAATTTTGCTGGGCACATCAAGCACAACAGCTGCCTGCCACTAAGTACAAATGCTTGCAAGCCCCCTCTGACAGTTACATCTTAAGCATCAATCCAAATTTTTCTCAATAAAGAGGATGATTTATTACAAAATTCTGCCCTATGAAGAAGAGCTGGCAGTTATAAGAAACCATCAAAATGGAGACTGCCACTTTGCTTCCTACCTGCCTACTCCTTGTTTCTTTTTTCTCTTTTTCTTGAAGATGACCATCAGCAAGTTGTGTGCTTCTGATGCTTACGTGGACATGTTGGGAGAGTTCTTTGTGATATTACAGAGATCTTCCTAGTACTGCTGTAAGGAGACTATTGAGAAAAGCTATAAAGCATAATTTAGACCAGCACTATTTTCTACTTAAAGTACAGAAATGTGGGCCCATGCCTCACTTACTTATTTACAGATTTCAAAGATTTCTAAGTATAGCAAGGCTACCTGCTACTAAGTGCAGAGATTATTTTGGATATTATCAGCATTTTTTGGTTGTCTTGGGCAAGAATAGAAAGAATGACCTCAGTGCTCCTGTGCAAAGCTACAGCACACCTTGTTCCAAGCTTCACTGCAAACCTAACTACATGTTGCTTGCTCTCGGTTACCACAGAGCTCCTTAGATTTATCTTCGTTATCTCCCACAAAGCTACCACGGGTTTTCCTGGCAGACCTGCTCTTGGCTCCTTTCTCCTTGTACAGAGGAGATCACTTACTAGCATAGATGGACTGTGCAGGACAGAAACCACCTCGCAGAGCTGGACTTAAGCACCCTGCAGAGCCAGCAGGAGGGTTTCATGCAGGTTATGCTGGCCAGCAGGCTGTGATTGCCTCTGCTTCCAGCATGTACTTTTTACACGGGCAGATAGTGACAGCACAAGGGGGAATGGCTTTAAACTAAAAGAGGGAAGATTTTGGTTAGATGTGTCATGGTTTTATGATTTTTGGTACTGGTATTCCACATCATAACATCATGTAGTGCACTTAGAGCTAAAGAGTTAATGCTCCAGCTCCATGGATCATCGATAGTTCTGGGTGTACCTGTCTCAGAAGAGAAGAAGAACTACATTCCCCAGAGGACTTTGCGATGCTTTGCATTTTTACGTGTTTATGCTCAGAGGGGGAGATAAAAACTGTCTGCGGTCACGGGACACACTTTCCTTTGGGATNAAGCTGCTGAGGGGCAGCTGTGCCCACAGCATGGGGTGGGACTAGGTGAGCTTTGAGGTCTCTTCCAGCCTATGCCATTCTATGATGACTCGTATACATGATCCTGTAGCTGTCTTGTGGGCACCCTATGCACTGCTCTGTGTTTACCAGGGAGTCCTCTCATCCTGCCAGCCAACTGCCAGGAGAGCTGCCTGTATTTACAGCAATTCTTTGTTTAAAAAAAGAAAAAAAATTTATTTTTTTTTTTAATAATGAAAAGAAGTAAAGTAAAGCATTCAGAGGCTTGAGAATAAGCAGACAGCTTAAAACTGAAAATAGAAAGGAGGTACAACTATTTTTAAACGCAGAGATTTGCCAATTTTGTGCCGGTGATAAGGATCTGTGACAAGAATCTCCCCCCTCCAACTCTGAATACTGCTGCTTCCTGCTAGACAACAGTCTCTGCGATATAAATCACAATAATGAAATCCAGATGAAAGCCAGTGTGTGCTGGTTTTGATTCATGTAACAGGATAACAGCAGCATGTTTGAACACACTGGCTCTAAGGCAGCTGTCTCATCTTGTCAGTGCCATGCTGGAGAGCTCAACTGTCCTTATTCTCGGGAAAAGGAATTGTGCAACTTCTTTTCTTTTTTCCCACGATTTTTTAGGTAGCTGCTGCTGCTGTCCCTGAGAAGTGGGATGTCCCTTCCCCAGAGCTGATGCCTACAGGAATGACAAATTTGGGGTGCTACCTGTCAGACAGGCAGCCCTTCTGCTGCCACACTGTGCACCTACGAGGCTGGGGAGAAATCCCAGCCCCAGCTCCCCCTTCAAACATCCTCTGTGTGTCCTTCCCTCCAGGAACGGCTTGCACAGTGCAAGCCGCTCAGCACTGACCCTTCCATGGAGCAGGAAAGGGGATGGGCAGGAGGAAACCTTAGTGTGTGCATGAGGCCAGAAGCACAGCCAGGCTGTCCTAGTGACCCACAAGGGCCAGCTGGGACCTTACTGCTGAAATGGGAGTGCTCTGACCTTTTTGTCTGCCACCTTTTCTCCTGCTCAGCATTTCCTCTTCTCTGCTTTAGGAATTTTATTTCTCTTGGGCTGTCTGGGAGTCACAAACAAAGGTGCTGTGTTGAAAAGACACCACTGTAAGCAAGGTGGGAGTTTTGTCTGTCCGGAGCTGCTCTGGCGCTGTACAATACTGATGCTCCAAATTTTATCAAGGGGGTTGCAAATATTTCCTGAAAAGGAGCATGACATTTTTCCATCCAAATGTTCTCAATCACAGAGAACACTATTCCCTAGCAGTCAGGCATTTTGCACTGCCAGGGCTGTCAGATACCCCAGCACGGCACTGGGAACGACTCACCCTTCTCCCAACACTCTAATCTCCCATGTTTGTAACTTCTGTCATCCAGGCTCGTCTGTCTTGTTTCTCACAGCTTATTTACACAGAACACATTTCACTTTAGCATTCAGAAATACTCCTCTGTGAGCTCTGTTCACGTTCTCTGTATACATCTACTCTGGAGATGTATATTTTAGTCTGGTGACGGGAGTTGCAGAAGACGAATGAAAGCCTTGATAGATGGCAGCTGACAGATGCCTGGACAACATGATGAATGCTTGGGCTGAGGGCTCTGCTCTGCACACTTTTTGTATGGCTGGCAGTTTTGAACTTGGAGGTTAGCTTCTGTGTTATTCACGTGCATTTTCAAGCAGCTGCTTTCTCACAGGAAAGCTGTATATATAGTTTCCTAAATACGGGAGGAGGGAGGATGCCTGAAATGGTTGGAAAGGCTGGCAGGATGAAATAGTGTTGAAAATAAACCCTACTTTGGCAAGCCACCAGTAAAAGATGACCTAGCCTTGCGTGCCTCAACCTCCCCCCTTGAGAAAGGTAAAATAAGAACAAAATAGGTGAATAAAAGGAAGTTATATAATAAATTCTCTTTAGCTACCTTACCTTGGACCTCTGATAAATGCGCTCCATGGAGAGCAGACACAAGTCCATCAGGTTTAAACAGGCTGCCAGTAGCAAAGTGGCAAGTTCTCAACCACACAACAGAGGAGAATTCAGTGACTCTGCACTGCCTCCGGGCATGCCGTACATGAGCTATGTAGCTGTGAACTGTCTGTAACTCAATGTATATGGAGGTGGCTAAAGATGCATATATATGGGAAATCCTGCTCGAGCAGGAGCTTAAAACAGTCATGGAAAATAAGAGTTATTCCTTTATAATGGAAATAATAGTTACACAAAAAAGGAAAAGGAAGACTAAAAGATGTTTCCATTGTTAAAAAGTTACTAACTTTTAAAGATCTTCAACTGAAATATTTAGAATTTCACAAAGCAAACCATCTGAAAACTCCCTCTTTGAGTGCACGTAAGGATGCCAGTTTATTTTATCCCGTTAACACCCCAGAATCATTCTCAGCTAACACAGAGTTTCATTGTTACAAAATATACGCTTACTGGAGCGTCAGCCAAATATAGCATCAAATCCATACAGCACTGGCTTTAACTATGAGTATGCACCACTGCAGCAATCCTCTGCTCTCTGAGACTTTCGAGTACAAGCCCAGCAGCTGATAAGAGAGCAATCTGGAGATGTTTAATTTATATCTACAGAAGCAGCTTGAAGAATACAGTGCCGATGCCAAAGGCCACTGCCTGCAGTGGAGCGCTTCTGACCTTGGTGCTCCTTGTGAAAGACAGCAACGAGGAGTGAGAGGCTCAATGCACTCCAGCATCGTGCAGGGTTTTTGTTAGACCACACGGACAGAACAGTGCGCAGTTCTAATTTTAAAACCACGTTGGAAGACCAGTATCTAATAATGCAGCCTGGCTGTGCCTGACACTGGTGCTGGCACTTGGCAGGTGCAGGTGCAAGAGCCCTACAGCCTTTTGCAACACACTTTTTTATTTTTTTATCAGCAGAGTATAGCTGTCAATTTGTTTTGATATAATTAAACCAATACACTGAAACTGCCATTAAGGACCACAACCCAATGTCCAAGCATATCCCTTGGGCAAGGATAGACGGATATTGCAGGGATACTGTTACAAAAGGGTCACTCAAAGTCAAGATGCTACTGATCTGGGCTTTTCCTCTTTTTCTGCTAGTCCTGGCAGCAGAGAGCAGCCACGTGAATATGCTCCTGTGCTCCTATGTTAGCAACAGAACCAGGGCTGTGGGGGTCAGCCACATGCACGCCACAGAGTGAGTTTTCTCCCGCCTGCACAGAAAACGTTTCTTTCTGCTCACCAGAATGCAGGAAGAGCAATGAGATGCTGCAATGAGATGCTGCAGAGCCTGGCTGCATGCTGGTCAATGTGAGACACTAGCGAAGAAGTCACTGCTCTGTCTGGTCACTGGTGGAAGTTCCTATTTTCGGGAGATTTAAGGATCTGCAAGAATTCCTGCTTCAGCAGTATCAGCCAGGAAGACATCTGTTAGCCATGACATGATGTTTCCCTCCCCCCGCCTCCCCCAGCATGAATTCTTCTACCTCTTACTGTTTATACTGCAGCAGAGATTGTCGACTCTCCTACAAAGACAACATAAAAGGAAATAATTTCTCTGGGGTAGACCGAAATTTACATACAACTAATGCAATTAACGGAAGCAGTGGGGTTTATGCTGGACAATTATTTAAGCTGCCTGTTCTGATTTGTTCATCAAGCTGTTTGTGGGTATCACTTTTAGAAATGCTACAGGGAAGTACACAGCCTTTAAAGCCAGAAACTTTGCTGCAAAAAAAAACAAGAAGACCAATCCAAAAGCACTTTTCCTTCCCCACAACTATCTTCGAAGAGGAAGCTCTGCTATTCCTGGGAACCAGCTGAGGACTTGCAGTTAAAAATGCTCTGCAAATCAGCACTAATTCAGCTGACCATAAAGTCAATGTGATTAATAGTAACCTCAGGCTCCAAAAAGCTGGAGGGAGCTGTGTGTGTCCCATAGTTTCGAGTGCTAACTGCACTTATTTCAGACAAAAACCCAAGCAGGACCACACATTTTGTCTGTCCTATGCCTTGGGATAAAGGTTGCAGTATTGACAGAAGCAGAATTCATGTAGATCTCAGTAGTGTTGTAGCAGAGGAGCAATCCCAGCCTGCAAGCAGTTGGTGGGTTCCCAGGTGCCCTATTTGTGCATTCAGCAATTCCACAGTCAGCACACCATGCAAATCTGCTGCAGCTCAGCATCTACAACACCATTTGTTCATATCCTTGTCACTCACCTTCCTCTGTTAATTGAACTGACATCCAAGAGGACGTGGAAAACCCAACAGCTTGCAGCTGCCAAACAGTAATGCTAAATGCTGGCCAAGCAGCAAAACTTTAATTACAAACTGCAGCTCTCCACACACACAGCACTGACATCAGAACTGCCCTCGGGTACTCAGGCACTTGTGGAAGGCAGCAGCTGAAGTGCTATTCCACTTGGAGCCACAGGCTGCTTGGAGATCTGTACCCCAGGATGACAATGCTGTGGTCATTTTGGAAAATGTTTTTATATCTGGGAAAGAAAATGCCTTAAAATTACAGCCTGTTATGCTCCTCTTCACACCAACGTGAACTGCAGGGAGGGGCAACATCAACCAAGTCCAGAAAGCATAAGATGGACACCAGTCTCCTACATAGGCAGTATGGCCCTATACCAACCAGCTCAATGCATGCAGCCCAAGCTGCAAAACCCTGTTTAACCCTGCAGGCTCCCAGGACACTCCAGCACGACCTTTCCTCCCTTCTCTTGATGAAGGAAGCACCAACCCCTTGTGAAATCCCTCAGCCAAGCGCTGAAGAACAAACACTCGCTTCTTGATTCCTTCTCAAGCTCCTGTATTGCATCACAGCAAAATCCTGGACTTTAGACAAGAAAGCTCTTGGCTCATGCCAGCTATTCCCACCATCAAAAGAAACACAGCACTTCATTTCCTTCTGTCTGTTCTCAGATCAGTGGCTTCCTTCTGAGAAGAAACAAATAATGACAATGATATTAATAGTCACCCTTGAAGACGTTTTTCACCTTGAATGTATCTAGTCATGTCTCTCTTGCAGGGGAAAGCCCCAGCCAGCTTAGCACAATAAAAGCACAGTCACAGACCTCAAAATGCTGCGGTTTACTGGTGTATGTAAAAGGAGGGCACCACATGCCCAACCATGTCTGCCTCAACGCCAAGTTGAGATGGTCTCAAAGACTTTGGGTGACCTCAGAGGACTCAGATTGGCTGGAGCATGCCTAGAGCCTGAAGAAGATTGGAAACACAGCCATGATTGCTAAACTATGTTCATTTTGGATGTCAGTTAACAACATTTTTATGTTTGATGGAAGACAGTTCCCTGTCTATGACAATAACCATATTAGAACCGAACAAATATTTTCCCACCCAGACACAGCTGCCAAAAAGGTTGACACTTTGTGAGTTGCCAGCCAAACATAAGTTGCCAACTGTAGAAGTAAAACTGGCTAAAAGTAAATTCTGGGTTGAAGTAATCCCAGAATACGCATATAGACTGGGAGAATTCCTTGAGAGTAGCCTTGTGGAGAAGGATCTGGGGGTCCTGGTGCATGAAAAACTGAACATGAGCCAGCAGTGTGCTCTTGCAGCTCAGAGGGCCAATGGCATCTCCTGGACTCCACAAGAAGAGCAGTGGCCAGAAAGGACAGGGAGGTGACTGTCCCTCTCTTCCCTTCTGATGTCACATCTGGAGTACTGCGTCCAGGTCTAGGGTCCCCAATACAATAAGGATGTGGAGCTGTTGGAGAGGGTCCAGAGGAAGCCAAGAAGATGATCAGAGAGCTGGAACACCTTCCCTAAGAAGACAGACTGTGGGAGCTGAGCTTGTTCAGCCTGGAGAAAGCTGAGAGATTTCATTGCAGTATTTAAAGAGAAATAATAAAAAGGAGGGGAATCAACTTTTTACAAGGGTAGACAGTGATAGGACATGGTTAATGGCTTAAGCCCAAGGAGGGAAAGTTAAGATTTGATGTCAGGGAAGGTTTTTCACAGAGAGAGTGGTGAGGTGCTGAAACAGGCTGGCCAGAGAGGCTGTGAATGCTCCATCTCCGGTGGTGTTCAAGACCAGGTTGGATGGGGCCCTTGGCAACCTGGTCTAGTACCAGATCTGGACATTGGTGGCCCTGCCTACAGCAGGGAGGCTGAAACCTGATTATCCTTGAGGTCCCTTCCAATCTAAGCCGTTCTATGATTCTAAGCTGTTCTATGATTCTAAGCTGTTCTATGATTCGAAGCTGTTCTATGATTCGAAGCTGAGAACTCACTAAACTTCTCACTTGGAGTTTAACCCAAATGCAGCCTCAGAGCTCAGTGAAGCCCTTCTGTGCAACAGAGAAAGCACTCTTGCCAGCAAAGGAGATGGGCTACAATCTATGTGACATGTGCAAAACCCATTTCTATTAAAGGAGCACCTAGTAATACTGTTATCAAGTAAAGACCAGTTAGGGGGCAGAAGAAATCCTGCAAAGACTGTAACAAGTACATCAGCAGTTTGTTCCAAATGAGACTGTGAACAACACTTCAGACTAGAACATTTCAAATCTTATCCTATTTGCATGTTGGTAAGAGTACCTAATAATAAGTAACCACTTTGAAAAAAAAAGATAGCTAGCTTTTCCCTGCTGCCTAATACTGCTTTGGATGTTTAATTCAAAAAGATATGTGATCACGTGCACACAATTGCATTGCACCTTGCAACGTTACTGCCAAAACAGCACACCAAATTCTACCAGTTTGCAAAAATGCCACAGAGGTTTCTCACCACAGAAAACACCGAGTTAGAGCAGAGATCGAGGAACAGTTATGAGTCTGCTACATTACAACTTTGGACATTGTAAAAAAAAACATACGGGTTCTGCTCATAATTGCTGCAATTGAAAGGAAGGACTATCCCATGGTGAAGAAAAATACCTGGGAAATATAGGCTATATGAGACACCGAGGTTCTATTCTGATGAGGGAATGATAAGCATCAAAATACAATGCAGTTTCATGACTGGAAAAACCCTAATGGGCATTCTCCTATTTTGTAAGAGATGCCAGTAAGAGGAAGTATAAATTTTCCTCTGTATGAGAGTGAATGAATGCATTGTTCAAACAAGCCTTTCATCTAAAACATTTGTGAAATACAGCGGTAACAAAAGCATTTACTGTTGTAATACCTCCACAAGTTTGTTTTTACATGTCCCAGTAAGTAACTGTCAGTTAGAACAAAGCATTTCATACAGCTGTTATTAGTAGATTAAAAATAATAATAATCTTAAAATGCAGCCAAACGAAACCTCACCATTCTAAATACTGTTACCAACACTTATCTATGCTACATCTAGTTTTGCATATCACTTACCATATATGAAGGAAATATTAAAACCCGCTTATGTTTGCCACATGGCCACTGGGGATCATCTAAAAGATTTGGGTCATATTCAACATAGTCTCCCAGGTCGCTGCCTATAAAACAATGGTAAAAATAACAGAGGGATTTATTATACCAAGAAATCTCTAGACTTAACGTTAGTGGCAAACTGTGAACTTGGTAATGCACAAAATGATCTTCATGTGGGATGTTTGAAAGAGTAAAAAGAAATTTGTATACAATATCAACTCTAAGTACTTCAGTAATTACACAACTTGCAAAGATACAGGGGACCGAAAGCTAATTAATTACCTGGTAAATATGAACTTAGGGCTTAGAGGACTGCACAGTTATTTGAAGTTCCATATTGAACCCACAGGCCGAAAGTCTGCCCAACAAATGTGGTCCCACATACCCTGCCATGTTCAGGTGAGAGGAAAGTCAGTGGGGAAGTTTTGTTGAATTTTATTCCCAGCAACAAGTCCTCATCTGTTTATGGAGATGTTTTCATTTGTTTCATTTAACATGCTGAAGTATCTTAAGCATATAGTGATTTGGTATACATTTTGTGCCCAATTATGTAAACACAGCCCCTTCCAGTCTAATAAAGGTCACAAATGTGATTTACACCTTTGGCTTATGACTATCGTGTTGCCACTGTGTATTTTCCACAGCAAATGAGGGTGATGAGCCTTTTGTGGGAGGAAGGCACCCAAGGAGGCATGCTGAGCAGGATCAGTGGCTGGCAGTATGACACAGGACCAGCGATGGTGTTTACTCAACTTTCCATGATCCGTATATGCCAGCTTTGCTGAACAAAAGGGAACAAGCATGGGGAAAAGTTGTTCCAAGCTCTACGATACCTACTGCATGAAACGGTATTTTGCTTAATTTAACCACAAAAGTGACTGGTGGAGACAAAGCGTGTCTCCACCAAAAATCCTTCACTATAATTGTCTACTGACAGAGTAGGCAAAGATATTAAAACAAGCTTTTTGGTAAGTTACCTGCATCGATGCTCCCCTGGGTGCTGTTAGCTCTTGCCAAAGAAAGGCTACGGTGGCTTGCATTGCGAAACTGGGAGAAGGATGAGGTGGAGTCTATCGTGTTCCTCCGAGTTCCTAGAGCATTGGTTGGAAACAGGAACTGTGTATACGAAACAGTCTAAAAAGAAAGTCAGAATGGACAGACTTACTATCAGCTCAGCCAAGCAGGTTCCCTTGGGTGCACCCCAGTTCTAAGAAAAGGAAGCCAAATTAGCAAAGGACATTCTGGTTTAATAGTTAGGCACAGATGAATTAACACATCACCTGCATGTGCTTCAGTGTAGTCAGTTTATCCATGTAAAAAAGCTTTTGCAAATCCATTATTCTTCAGCAAAACAAAACCACAAACACACACACAAGCTATAATACACTGGATTTACAAAATCCTACTCAGGGTCAGATTTATGAATATGTCAGTTTTTTCCACTGGGTCTTCTCTCTGTAGCAGATTTCAGCTTTTTTTTTTTTTTTTAAACTGAAATAGCATTCTTCTATATAGGTCCCCCAGTACACATCAGCCAGAGGCAAATCATTTGAACACCTCTTAACTTAAGCACTTTCTCTGGTATTTTTGTCCTTTAGGATTTGGTCTGGCAAAGTCTTACTGGTGTCATAAAGGGAGCTACCAGCTTACAGCAATGATTACAGATCATTCACCACCTGGACTTACAGTACTGACTCTGTGTGAATGAATAACTTGTGACAAAATTGATTTTAAAGTGAACCAACTATCTGCTTGCACTCTTGGCCAGTAACAGACTGTACCTTGCTTCTAGGTTTATTTAAAAAAGTAACATTAAAAGGAAGCAAAAAAAAAAGTCTCAGACTCCAGACTGGTTTATGAGAAGGTCGGAAGAGGTATCAAATAAAACATGTGAGCCTTAATTTATTTATAAGCAGACAGATTGTCCTCAAGAATTTACAGTCTGGGGTCTGGACTGTAACTTGGTTAGGTGAGCACACCATGTGCAGCAGCACTGACCTAGTGCCTTTAAATCCAGAAATGTCAGCAGGCTGGATAAACAAAACCATCAGAAATGAATCAGGTTTTCAGCAAAAAAAAATCTTTTCATATACGATTAAAATAATCTTTCCTCTATAGATTTGCTTAAAATGGATCAATTTTCCCTAAAGATTCAATAATTACTTATTCTATTCAAATGAATGCACACTAGAATTTAGACAAACTCATCCAGTTCACACTAGTGTCCTCCTGCTTCTTTGGACAAATAATTACGTTAAGTAAGATCTATTTTACTAAATAAAAGTGAAAGCAAACAGAATTACAGCTTACAGCTATCACCAGATATCATTTTCAAGCTCCTAACAACATATTCTGCACTGATAGCTCCTGCTAGAGCCAAGGGAAAACCAAACGATTCAGTAACACTCTACAGACTTAGACATTGCCAGAGGCAGATTTCATCAGCAAAGTTGTTAGCACTGACAGCTAGAGCACTGACACCTTCTGAATTTCTGCTGGTCTTATTTACAGTTTGGACATACTGTGCTTTAACAGTATGTTATGGAAGGCTTATGTGCGTTATGCCACATGCTGTAATGTATTTTTACATTTGTGCTTCTTGTTAGTTATGCCCTATTTTTTTCTTACAACAGAAAGTCTAACAAAGTAGGAACTGAAGCATCCCCACCTTCCCGTCTGCTCCAAGCTCCACACCTTCAAGACCAATGATCTCTTTTAGACACACCCCAGTAGAATGGCACTGGCGTCCACCATCCAACTTCATATCCCTGGGGAACAGAAACCAGAGCAGAAAAAGTTCTTAAGACACATCTCTTATTTACCTTTCACAACGCACTGCTAGAAGAAGGTAGTATTAACTCAAATGTATTAATGCAAAGCACAGATCAGACATCTTCTACAGGCAGAACTGTGTTGCCTAAAATATGTTACAGCAAAAGCCTACTTTGCTCCTAGTTGCACCTCAGATTCTATCTATGCTGCAAAACTGTTCCTCATCACTGGGAACACTTGACATAGCTCAGCACTGACAGAGAACTGCGAGTCCTATCGGTTTCAGATAATATTTGATAATCTAGACATGTATCATAATACTCTGATGCTTCTAAAACACATGCCCAAGTGACCCTATGCTGTAATGCAGAGAAGTAACTGCCCAAGTAAGCCTTCAGGAGGAATTTCTGCACTTTCAAGCACAGGAGAGTGTCTGAAGCTCAGTGAATGTCTTTCTGGAGGCTTCAAAAGGAATGCAGGCCTTCCAGCCACCTGGAACAGAAAGCTGTGTTCCTGCTCTAGGAGGACTCATGCTTTCAACATTGCACACTCAAAGGTAAATGAAACGCCTGAGGTAAGCTGGCTGTATCCCAGGCTTTAGCCTCACAATCAACATGTGATTGAAGATGAAAAGGACAGTCATCAAATTTCTGCTCCACAAATGGAGACTGCATGCAACTCCAAATGTTTATCTTGTGATATTTTTCTGTCTGATATTCACCAAGGTCCAAATAACATGCTTAAAAATCACAGTGGGAGAAAAGTTTACACTGAACCTCATAGAAGGCTCTCCACTTGACTGCTGCCCTGGGCTCATTCCTGCTTTCCCTCTGCATACCCTGCTTCCTTGTCTTCACAAGTAGACACTCATTTTATTTCTCTGAAAACTGACAACCAGTGAGTTCCCAATAAGTCATGTACCTTGCTTCTATAAAAATCCAATGTACCAGTTTGCTGGAAAACATTATCTCTAAGGTAAAAGAAAACACCATATCCATGTTTTAATCCAAACCAAGCCCTGCTAATTCATTGCCTGAGCTTCCCTTCATGCAGTGTCATGTTATTTTGCTTCCTGATACCATATTACTGAGGGGCTGCACAAATAATTACATAAAAATAACCTTCCGTCAGCAGCATCAGATTAGCGCCTCCGTTCTTGGGCAAAACATGCTTAAAGGAACTACATCTTCTAGAAACACATGCTAAATAGCAATAGGCCTTATCTGTGAAACAGCACACAATTTGAGGAAGTCCCCAAAACAACAGCAAAGAAATTGATTATCTTTAGTAATATCAGAATAGCTTCGGTTCCTTTCACAAAGATAATGAGGAAGAAATAATGCTGTTATAACTTTCAAAGCAAGTCATGGAGAAAACTCTCCATGCAATTAACGGAGAAGGCTTGATAGCTTTGTTAATTCATCCAACAAAAATCTGGCATCGTTTAAGGAGTCAGCAGAGCAGCTTTTCAAATTCAGAGTGGCTCTGGGGACTTAAATGAAATCGGTTCTCTGAGAGCAGAGATCAGGGTCAGCTGCAAGCGTGAGCATGCACAGGAATGATTCCTGGACATTAGCAAGAGATTGATGAAGATTAGTGCCTCAATTTTTCACATCTTTCTGGTGTTTTTAAAAGAAGTCTCTACCTTCAGGACCCTGTAAGCAACACTGCGGTTATTCTCTCTCATCCTAAATATTTTGTAAGGGCTAATAAGAGTCTTCTCCTCCTTTATGTATGTTCTTTATTTCTAGGTAGCATATGATTGTTTATGTTGAAAAACAGTAATAAAATGTTACTGTTTGCAAAGAAACTTGTCCATAAGACTGAGAATTTAACTCATTCTCTTAAGGAAAATCAGTGCAAAATAACACAGAGGTTCTTATCAACGTACAAACGAAAAGGATCATCCCAGGTTATACTCATCCTCCTGCTCATAGAAGATCCCGGTGAACACTTGACAGGAGATTCCTAGGGGACTTCAGTCAATTCTTCAGTCAATTCTTTTTGAATTCCCTATTACTAAGACCAAAACCAAGCCAATCAAGTTTTAACTGGGAGAGCCATCATTTTTTTCTCACTGCTACAATAGGAAACCTCAGCAAAGCTCTAGTTGGATACCTGTGACTAAGACAGCTACATAAAACAATAAAAAATCCTTTCTGGAGTCTAAATTAAGGCAGGTTATTGTTTCTCTGGTGGGTAAAAGGAAGCGACCATCCCAAGAGTGATAGAGGAGCTTGCCCACCCAGGCACTGTGGTCCTGCTGCTGGTGTAGGTCCAGCACAGCCTCTTCCTCACCAAGCCTTCCAAATCCCAAGAGCAACAAGGAAAGCAAGAGATGCCCCCGCTTTGCTCACTCCAGAACAGGTGAGCCATACCTAGGGAATGAATAGGATGGTTATTTTGGGATCACCAATATGTTAGCGCAGCAAACCACCAACACCAAGTTCTTCAGGTATGGCACCATAGGCAACATGCCCCACAGAGGGGCAGAGCACAGAGGATCAGGACTTGAAAAAAAGCCAAAAACAATAAGCTTTCTCTGTGTTTAAGGTATTTAGATTATCACCAGCACTGAAGAACTGCACAAAACAACATGTAGTAGTAAGAGCTGTTTACAAAATGCAGAGTAGGAAAGACAGTCCTTGCCAAATAGGCTTTTAAGTGAAGAAAACTTCCTTCCTTCTCTTCCTCATTTTCAGTTTTCCCGTGGTTTGTTTTCCAAAAGTGCTTTTCCACAAAATTTTCCAGGGATTCAAGTAGATGCTGAGAAGTTAAAATAAATCACAGGAACCCAGTGACTACCTTCACTTCATTTAAGCAGGGAAAATGAGAAGAAATCACAAGAGCAGCCCAGTTTTTGCCAACATTTGGGGAATTACCCTGATTTACATAAATAACTGTGTTCTATATGTGCATAACATTTCCTGAACGTGGGCTGCTGAACAGTGTTAGAAACTACACTCAAAACTAAGCACATTGCTCTAGCTATCCCAGATGGGAGGAAGAAGAAGAAAATTTAAGTTTCTCTACCTCAGAGATTTTCCTGGAACAGAACCAAGTAACCTGTGAATCCAAATTTATTGTGGGACGGTGAAAAGTTTTATTGAACGGGTAAATAAGAATCAAAACAGGAATCCTTAGCCTTTGTGTTTTATTAGTCAGGCAAGGATTAACAGAATATAAAATGGACAGTATTACCTTTGGAAGTATAACATTTCTTTAATGAATCAAACATTATGATTTGACTCCTGCTTCAGGCAGGAGTCCTGCTGGGCACTTGCTCTTTAAATGACAGCAACAGTTGAACACTTTAACCTGTGAATAATTCAGGAGCCTATTAAATATTAAACAGATTTACAGATGCATGAAAAAGCCCTCTCCTTATTGCAAAGGGAATCTGATAATTGTTATTTAGAGATGTAGGCCTTATGTGTTTATATTTTGTGATCAGTGATTCCTGACTGCTCAGATTTATTCCAAAAGGAAAGGCAGTTCACGAGATGTCAAGAAAAAGTACTGCCCTCATCCTTCATCATAAATAATTTCTATTTATTTTCTCTGTTTATAGGGATGAAGACAATGACAACTTTGGAAAAAATGTGCTGCCATCCAACCCAGAAGCAGAGTTTCCACTAACTGGGACTGACAGATCTAATGGGTTGAGAGTTTTCAGACCCTAATTGCCAATAGTGTTGCTGGAGTGACATCTCAAGTTGCAATATACAGGGAAAAAAGGTGAAGAAACTCCTGGAATGACTGCTCTAATGGGCCACAGTCCTCTTCTCTCTCCAGACATATTCAGGTGTCAGACCTTTGTCTTGATATTTTGCCCAACATGGAGTAAAAGTTCGAAACTTACAACATATTAGCTTTTGGCATTCATTGCTTAGCTTCAATCTGAGGGAACAGGGAACCTCATAAAAATGAGCAATGGTAGCTCTATAAAATTCACCTATGCAATTAGTTTTAAAAGTCACGTTGCACTCGGGGCAGGGGGAAACAGTTTTCTTTGACTTTCTGTAAAGCTAATGCACACTTAGTTTTGGTTTTGTTCAACAGGGGAGAAGCAAGGAAAAAAAAAAGCTGGTTCTCATTTAAAAATTGGCAAGGAACTTGGTAATAAGCCTGTAGGATGTAAGAGAGTACACTGCTTTGCTATGTGCTTATTTCTACTATCCTGATGGCAATTTAGAAGCTCTCATTTCTCCAGTAAATATTTCTGTTTTCTGAAATCACAGCAATGGTTGTTAACTGATCTGCCAAAGCAACTGACTGCAGGAGTGCGGTCTGAGACAAACTCATCTAAATACTTCTTTTTGCCTCATTTTGCATACAACTTTCTCAACCAGTTAAAACACTGAAGATGGACAAAGATATCTGAATTTAGATAATGAAGCCCTCCGGGCCTATGGGCTCACTGATCACTGCAGCTACATGTGGGATTTGGGATGACTGTACTGAAAACTTCCTGCTTTCAGCGTCATTGAAGTCATTAGCGATCCTGCCAGGCCTTCAACAGATGAAGTTAAATTCAGTGGTGATCTATCTTTAGAAACTAGATGAAACTGGTTTGCAGCTTTTCTGAGAACACCACATTCTTTTTATCTAACGACATAATGCTTTACTTCAGAAGAATGATCAATTTTCTGTGCTTCAATCCATTCGATTACTCATACTGTGTTATTTTCTTTAACTGGAGACAGGCTTAGTCAGATAAACTCCTATATTGCTACCAGAGAGCAATATTCAGCAGCTATACTTACTGCAGGATAACTTTCTAACCCCTTAATGAATTCAATGCCATGAAGAATAAACATGAGGTGAACTGCCTTGTTTTATAAGGACACACACTATCTGATGCTCTGGATTTTTCTGTAAGTTAGCTCATCACCTCTAGCCCAGTGACAGGCAGTCACTTTGACCCCAGTTTTATAGCTGCATATAAAACCAGCTCAATCTGCATGACACTGCCAGCTCCTCTCCTTCCCCAGTTCCTTTATATTCATCTTCCGGGCAGACCTTTAGAGAAACCTGGAAGCTCTTAAAAGGCTCTTGTAACATCTCAAACTAAAATACTACAATAGGTATGATTTCAATGTGCGAATGAAAATGAATGCTTAGTTTTTGCCACTAACAAAAACAAGCCTAAAAAACCCCTTTTCAAAACATGTTTTTAAACTGTGAGTGGTAAGGATGTGCGCCAAAGGAAAAACAATTTAAAGCAACAGAAGTATAAAATCAACTAACTGCTACCTTTTTTTTTTCTGGGGGAAAACAAAATGGTACCTTTTTCATTCAAATTGGTCCCCTTGCTCCCACTACCAAGGAAATAAGTCTCTTCCAGAATTGCTACCTGGAAGCTGGTCCTTCCCTACCACAGGCGGGGCACACCCAGGGTCCACAGAGCACCTCTACACTCAGTGGGTCCTGGAAGAGCAACTGCAGCAGGGCTCAGCTCCACTTGCTGTGAGCTGCCACTGCAACCACTCACCTTTGACAAAGGAGGCGTGCACCACAGAAGCTTGAGAGTGGCACAAGGCACACCTCTAATAACTGTCATTACGTCCCATTTTCTGCCAATGTGTGGAACTACACAGGAATTAATTCTCATCTCCTTCAAGGGAGAAAAAAAGGGGATGCTGAGCATTGGAATCCCAGTTCCATTACTCATCACAAAGCAGCTGTTCCATCATCTTCAGTGTTGTATTTAATTAAGAAAGAGGAACACAAAGAGAAGTATTAGCATAATATTACATACGATTCTCTAAATTTCTAAGTACCATTTCTAAGCACATCCCTGTGTGCTATGCAAGTATGGATGTTTCCCAGGTAAGCAAGATTTTGCTCAGCAGAAAAATCCAGATTATGAATAATACTCTTAGCCATGAAGATCTCGAGTACATTGAACATAAACTGCACATGCAGATCTGCAGCACTATTGGCAGCCCTTAGCATAACCTGTGCAGCACACAATGACCTTGTATTTCATAAAAACATAATCACAGCCAAGCATTCAACCATTATTACTGGCACTGCTAATAATGTATGCCTCTGAAGACTGGTTGCTAACCATAAAGAGTTTCTGTGTCTGATAATTTAGTAAAAGAGGCAATACTGCTGTAACAGTGCAGTCAGTATGGGACCACTCTCCCATCATGGTCCTTGTCTACCATTAAGCAGTGCATAAGGTCTGCCAAATTAGGGCTGTAACACTGTAGGACTTTGGGGTCAAAGGAGGGCAGCAGACAAGGCTTCTGCTTTTTTCTGCTACTGACATGCAGTACAGCCTTCCCCATGTTACCGTAATCTGGCTTTGTCTGCTCTTGCAGCTACTCTGGCAGGCTAGATGGGAGTTCAGCTCATTACCTGACTCTTGATCACGCAGACAGTAGAAGCTGTGCCTGCCACCACACCACCAGCAAAGACATGGGCAACCTTACAATAACCAGACTCAAAGAGGAGACATTATGGCTTGGATCTGCATAAGTACATCTCTCTCAGTGATTTCATCAGCATGAATGCATCTCAAAACCTTTAATCTTCACCTTCCTCTTGCACAAAACCACAGTAAGCTAGAGTTTTCCAGTGAAATATGGAAAAACTCTGAGGACACAAAATTCTAGTGATTACCACTGTTCATGACTTCTTTCTCTTCAACACACCTCCCTTCAGTTTTTACTTTTGTTGAAGAGAGGCAAAACAGAACAGTACAGCAATTTCTCTGGCAAATGGTGTCCTCCCCTCTCATCCCCAGCATATGCAACCCGACACGTCTTCTGAAACAGCAGGTAGCAAGACCTGCCATCCATCACTGACAATCCCTGCTCTGCAGTGCACTTACTTTCAGAATCCTGCTGCAAGCCACACTCCAGCAACCCTGTTCCTGCCTGGTTACAGGGGAGGGGGATCTGGGAGAGATACTGCAAGGGATAGCTCAAATTTAGCTTGTGTTTCCCTCCAAACACTCATCTGTATTTGCACAGCCATTTAGGAATGTAGCTTGGAGAGTGTTCTTGCTACTGTAGCTTACAAGAGTATGGTGGGTAAGGTCTATAGCATATTTCCTGTCTGATAGGGGTTCACGAAGTCCCACCCATCCTAGCCAAGAGCACAGAATTTAGCAGTGTCAGCAAGAATTCCGTTTTAGGCAGGTTTCAAAATGGATCTGCCAGCGCAGTTCAGCTGCCAGCCTTGACACAGTAGAACTCTTCTGTGCTGCCTACAATGAAGCAGGGGCTGGCAGCCTCCCCAAAACACAGCTGTGCCCGGAGGTCTCCTCCCAGCCCTCAGAGTCTACAAGTTGGAGCAGAGGTGGAGAAGCAGCAGCCACACTGCCATGTGCTTCTGCCACAGGGAGATGATTCTCCTACATGAACATCCACCCTGCTCTCCTGCTTCTGCCAGGACTCACTGCTTTAATTGCAGACATGTCTGCAATTCCCTGGAATTATTTGCTTCTTCACCTTACCTACAGTCTACAGAACACAAGCCAGTCAGGACAGATACATCAGCAACCCGGAGAGAAAGCAAAGCTAAAGGATGCTGTCGCTACAAAAGGGTACCAGTGTACCACTCCTACCACATATCCAAAATGTGTCAAGTAGTAAGTAACTACTGTGCAGCCTGAACAGAGTGGCTACAGTTTATGACATAGTGCCTCATCTGTTCTTAGTACCAGCTGTTCCTGGAAGGAGGTGCCACTTAATTGTTCCTCTCTTCCTCTAATGCTCTGGAAGAAAGTCAGAGGGCACTTTTTTTTTTCATCTTGGCTTTTTAACGAAGGGATTGCTGTGTACTGACACTTTTTACCTTCTCATCCCAATCCCTTCTTGCTGTGCAAGCATGGTACAAGACATTATGTGTTGAAATAATATTCAGATTTGCAGCTGGATCAATTATGAGTGTAATTTAGAAGATGTAACTAGTCATCAGTGTTTCAAAATACATTCAATTTTTCAATAAAGAGGCAATTTCTAGAGGGCAATGATAATAAATGAATGACAATGCACCAAAAAAGAACGAACAAAGCTGCCAGTCTGTCAAAAATTTGCCTAATGTGTCATCCCTGTTTAATTAAGGGAAGAGTTCTCCTGTAAGATACAGGAAAACAAGTCAACCTTTCCTGCAAAGGTACTTCCTTTCCATTTTGCATTAGAAATAATCTCCTTTTCTTTGAATTACCGATGCGTGAGTAGGTGACACAAATAACTCTCTAGAATTAAACAGATGACTGAAAAATATGAGCCGAGTTCATCCTCTCTGAGTTGGATGATCTTGATGCGAAGCAATCTGTGGGTCTTTCAAACCCACCTCACCGTATCAGCTGAATATTTCCCCAGGGTTTGCTGGGGCCCGCAGGCACTGAGCCAACACTAACTGCTGGCAACTCTCAGCTGTCTGAAGAGTGGCCAGGCCTTAACCCTCTGCCCCAGAGGCACAGAGCTGGAGCCCTGTGCTGCCCCTCTGCAGTCACAGCCCAGAGTCTTTGAGATGACACTTCCTCTCTCAATCCAGTTTCCTCTACTTCTGCAGTTTCATTGCAAGAGTAAAAAAAGCTTTGGAGAACAGTTTCAGCACAGATAATCTTTTCTTTCAGAGGTCTCTGTCCTTCCAGGGATATAAAGAAGCTCCATGGAAGTTGCTTGCAGCTCAGTCTTTTTACTAGCTGAATGATCTGACCCATTACTACAAGTACAATTAAAAAGTATTATGTTTAGACTCAGTTATTTCCCAGTAGAACTAAAAATCTATATAAGAGAAGCACCATATTCACAAGGAAGAATGAGAAAGCAAGGACTGCATATAAAATCAAAGTTGTTCTGTCTACAGTATTTATTTGGTCAAAGATGAATGAAGTCAGAAAAAACAAACAAGGCTGTGGATTTCTCAGGAACAAAACTGAGACAGGGTAGTGTTCTCCAGTTTAATAATCAAAGACACATATAAATAAAGCAGGAAGTGAGAACTGCAATTTTAACCTGGTAACATCCCGCAACACAAACATTTTTAAATGCATTGATCTTTTTTCAAAGCAGATATCTAAAAGCATTAGCCTCTGACATTCTGTTATCTGTACTCAGTTCTACATGCAGGCCCAGAAAGACTACAATAGTACGTGTATAAATATACATACCCGACTTGGGTACAGTCTCGATATGGCAGCACTGAAAATATGCTACAGAAGGATCTTCTGCTGCTGATAAGGACTATTCTAAAATATAAAAGAAAATAAAAGAAATCAAAGACTAAAATTTAAAAATCCCACCACAATAAGCAAAGCAACAGATGTTATCATTGAGGAATTCATAACCACAGAACTTCCATCAGCAACCATTTTTCCCTCCTCTTTTTTTATCTCATGGTAAGGTGTTGCATAACTGCCTCTTTACAGAAAGGATAAAACATGTGCCTCACTGCAGCAAATGAGCAGTGAGTCTCATACCCTATACAGGCTTTCTAAGAAGACATTGAACAGATTTTACTTGGAATCCAGAACAGATGCATTTGTGAAAGTCCTAGTGAAAGAGAGTCTACCAGGAGAGCCAGGGAGCTGTTCTGACGATTCATCAACTCACCTGAAACAAAACTAACAAATCCAAGAGCACCAGCAATCACCTGGGATACACACAACTCAGTGGCTGACTTAAGACTCTGCATTTATTGGACTAAAAAAATTAATCCAACTATTGGTCACAACCTTTTTCTGTTAAACTTGCAATTTTCACCTCTCTGTTCTTGAAAGAGACTTCTATGGATGAAGTCAAATTCTGCTCATGTGATAAGCTTTCATGTCCTTCCCCTGAGTCCACTCCCTGAGTCTTCTCCTGTCCTTCCCTATGATATTGCACTGACACTCGGGCATGACTAATCACATATCCCCTTGTTCCTTTCTTCTCCAGCACCACATCTATCTCAATTACTCACTCTCAGGACTGAATACCTCCTCCTCTAAACATGACATGCTTTCATTCGTACAGGCAGGCAGCTCAACTTTTGGCTATGTGAAAGTGTAATTTATACGCCCGTACAGAGCTTATCTCAGAATCCAGGCCGCTCTTACAGCAATCATCTTGTGCTTTTAACCAGTCTCCAAATCTCTGCATCTTCTGCAAGGTTACATGTGGCATTAAATCAACCACCATAGAGCAACCTATCTGTTTTACTCCTACACTAGTTAGCCATCGACCTCTGGCATACCATCAAGCAACATCAAAACGACCTTGAGGTCAAGGCTCCATTTTCATAAAACTACACCGACTGCCAAAAGCTAAACAATTAAAGTTTTAGGAGGTGGAGATGAGCAAGAATCTAAAAGGAATTCAAGTGAGATACAAGAGATACAATATAAATAAATAAATAAGTTATTTATGAATATACCATCTTTTCTCATTAGCTTCAGGAAACCGACTGTTGTACAACATATACTGAGAAGACCCTTCTTCCCCCAAGTAACTAACCAAGGGACTTCTGCTTCTCAAATTCCTCCAAGACACAGTGATGGCAATTTCTAACACTTCTAACCTTTTTAGTGTTACAATTTACCTACATTTCACCTTTCTAGAAGTCTCCACTTGTGGCCCAAAGTGCTAGAACTTAGTGCTGGGTTGGTTGCCAGGGTTTCACTTCCTCCTTTTGATCTTCTCACTGTCGTCTATCACAGGTCTCTATGAGATGAGGATTTCACCCAAACTTTTCATCTCTGTCCTATAATGGTCAAAGCTGGATGACAAACCCTAGCACGCTACTCTGTTCTTTATTGTCTGAAAATCACCTTACACACCTGTACATCTTGTACCCCTTTTACTGTAAAGTACTGTTTCCTTCTGGAATCAGCTTAGTCATAGTTCTTGGAAAAGAACTAGCTCCCCAGAGAGATGCTGCATGCAAGTGTCAGCTCTTTGGAAAAATGAGGAACGATCAATTTTCTTTCTCCTGGTTAATTCTATTACAACAATTCTGTTTTCTCCTTTAGAAGTATATTTAAAAACAAAGCTGTATTTACTCTTTAACAGATTCTGTTTCTAATAATGAACATGCAAACAGCGTCAGGAAACACCACTGCAGCAAATAGAGTATGATCTGAATTCCATAACAGCCCTCACTTAAGGTAACTATCTCAAATCAGATAAGATGAACTCATGGTGCTGCAGTAAGTTATAAGACAGGGGGAACCAGTTTTCACACTTAGGAAAGACAGGCCAAAAACTTGCATATGATTAATTTTGTGCTTGCCACTGCTTATTGCTGAATGGTTGCTACCCACAACAGCTTGCTTGTTCACTGAAAGCCTTGTTTGCTGATGTATAAAACTTGGCTCAGATTTTGAGGCTGACATCAGAAAGCATCTTTGAATTCAGAAAACCACAGGACCCAGCAGGCATATTTCCCCCATTCCCCCTGGCTGCTTCTGGAACACAGAACACTTCCACTAATGCCGTGTAACTCTCTTCAAGAAAAATAAATGGGTGCCTTCCATGGCTTCAGTTAGCATTGCAGACAATAATGGGAATCTACCAGAGAAAACTCAATATGCGTATCACGAGGAATCAGATCAGAAAGGAAACAAAAAGCATCAGCACAGTCCCTGGGTTGTATTTCTCTTTCCTAGATTTCTTTCCGTAGTCAGTGGGACAGGGGATCCTCATTACATAAAGTCTGTCCAGTTAGAGCAGAAGAGGAGCACAAAGCCTCTCCTCCACAGCCAGGTTAACAGGCCTCCCCGTGCATCGCTCCCAGAGGAGGCTGCTGCCAATCAGCCTCAGGAGTTAGCCTGGCATAGAATCAGGGAGGCAGCAGACACAAGCTGATCACAGAAGGATAAAACAACATTTGATTTACAGGCTTGATATTGTGCAGAAGCAAAAAAGTTCTGAGGGCTGGACCATGAAGTCCAGAACCGTCTTATAAAGGATGCTTTGGAAAAGCATTTAGAAGCTGGCTGTTCTTAAAGAAAATCAGGTTACTGTTAATGTCAGAAGATCATTTTTCTGGATTTCAGCTCTTTGCCCGTGCCTATGATGGTACATCCCTCCATCTGAGCTACCCTGGATAGCAGAAGCACTTTGAGTCAGAGTGGGTTTATGTGCACTGACTGCCATTTGTGCCACGCTGACATGTTTAAAATTACTTCATGAAAAAAGTTCACTTTTTATTTCTCATATTTTACCTAGAAGTTGTACTAACTACTATAGTTAAGAGAAATCATTACGTGGCAAGAGAGCTCTGATAACCAACATGCAATTGTCTGGAGACTCTAAAAGCTAATCTTGCAAGTTCTTCAATGAGAAGTATGCTATGAAACTACATATACAGAGGCAGGCTATCCACATAAATCAGTAATCCACATGATATGAGGAATTACATGCTTCCTTCAGTTTCTATATAGACTCAATCATATTGCAGCAAAAGACTGCAAATGTAAATGATATGCATCACATATATCACATACATACTGAACATTTCTTCCTATGTGACTGATGATGTTTGAGCAGCAAGACTCTCCTTCCCTGCAGGTAAAGGTGAATACACAGGTCATAAATGCCATCTTGGTATCAGACATCATTTTGGAGTCTCCCAAGTTTAAGTTGGGATTACGTGAAAGTGGATGAGAATAAACATCAACAGTGGTGAGACCGCTCAGTCAGCCTCTTAGCGCACACGTGTGCATCATCAGAATTAAAAGGGCAACAAAAACAGACCTTTCATGGCCAATGGGTTTTGTTTGGATTGGGAACAGAACCATACCCTAATGGAAATTTGAGAAAGCAGTGGCATGAGAGTGGGAAAGTAGTATTGTTTTACTGCTATATAGAATGACTCCAGAAAGTTCTTGTCACATTCTTGCCCTGAATTGTTTGTTCAGCTGGCTCATGTTGCTATTTTGGTGGCCTGTTTCTGCTAGATAGGAAAACTTCTGCTTCACAGTTTATGGAACAGACCACCAATAAACCTGCTGAGTAAAGGCAATAGGTCTCACAGGGTGAAACCACATACTGGTGGCTACATTTGCTAAGCTGTATGACTGGTTGGCTTGCCTTTATCTTTTAATGGGAAATTTATTTTGTGCTGTTTTACAAGACTTCTTCGATAGTGCTGTCTAGGAAACCTAGTCTTCCAGCTCCTCTAATAAACCACATCCTACAAATCTGAGGAAAGTGGTTTAACCACTGCACAAAACTATCAACAGGAAGCTTTACAAGGAATCACTGCTATGCTGTGATCTGTATAGGTGGTTATCCTCTGTTCTGAAATACTGAAACACTGTTTGACCAATGGCCAGTCCTCCTTTGTGCAGGACTGTTGAAGGCTTTCACCAGTGCACTGCTGCTCAACACGTGCTATCTCCAGAGATGAGAGGGGAAGAGGTCTCAGCACTCCAGGAGAAGGAAAGTCAGAGGTTGAGAGCCACAAATAGGGACAATTAAATAAGGAAAACAAGCTCCAAGCTACCATCCACACAGGGCATTTATCTTTGCCATGAAACCCAGTCACATGCCAGGGAAAGAATAACTGAAAGCACTAGTTATTTTGAAGCCCAGCTAACAAATTAACAAATATGTTAGCATAGATGTTTCCAAAGCTGAGTTCCTTAAGCCATGTAAAAGGGCACTGTGCAGTCACAGAAGGGCCATAGGTTTTGGTGAGAGCTGTGAGAGCCTGACTCCATCTGGGCTGAGCCTTCCTGCAAACCCACATGAGCTGCCTGGGAAAAGATCCTGGGCAAGGGAAGGAGAAAGACCCCTCATCCACTGCAATACCTGTACTCCCTTGAGTCACAGGCAACTGTGAAGTCTTGAAGGTTCTTAACTCCAATGACTGCAACAGCATACAGACCCCTTGGAAAAGCAGGGTACGTGCTCAGATTACTTCCTGCTAGAGATAGCCCTAGAGGACACAAAGTGCTGACTTTATATTTTATTTTTAGTGAATATCATTGTGGCTCTTCGTCCATAGAATGAAAAGCATTCCTGAACTGCCTCTCTTTTCTTGCTGGATCTATGTTCTAGATAAAGGGATCTTTATTATGATTGCAGAAATATTCTGGAAAGTTGTGTCTGCTGATAAAAAGCCAGTTGAATAATAAAAGGTTAGGCACTGTTTTCTTAGCAAGAAAAATGTTTTATTATCACATGTAATGACTGATATAAGTTAAGCCAAAATGCTGTACATATCCTTGCAAATGTATTTTTGTAATAGATGGAGAAAATGAGTGATTCCGTAGATTGTTTACAAACCATTTATTCTCTCTGTTACAGCTAATATTTCTATCAAGCTTATGCATATATTTTTATATGCATATCTCAGAAATTACTCCTTCTGAATTTGCATAATACCTTATGAATAAGTGTTTTTATTTTGCTGTAAGCGATTCCCAGAGCATACATATATTCATGTACAAACCAGACTAAAATTGGAAAGCTGCTTTTCAGAGTTTGATTCTACACATTTGTTGTACAGACAATAATGAGCTGCTAGTCAGACAATAGCTAAGTCAATAGTTCTGCATGCATCTGTCTGCAACAAAAGCAGTTTCGAAAAAAATCTATCACTTTCCAAAGCCACATTCTGTGGTATTTATGTTGATAACTACCTTTCACTGTATTCAACTGTATATATGAGAATAAACACAAGGTATTTTTGTTTTATCCAAGATACACTTCACAGAATTTGAAACATACAAGCTGTGGCTTGATGTTACATCAGAATTTCAAACTAAAAGAAAATCTTCAAAATAACAGAGGTAGGATTTAGACCGGATATAAAGAAAAATGCTTTTTTACTATAAGAGTAGTTAAACACTGAAAGAGGTTGTCCGGAGATGTGGTGGATGCCCCACCCCTGGAGATACTCAAGGTCAGGCCTAACCAGTCTCTGATCTAGCTCTAGATGTCCCTGTTTGCTATAGGGAAGGGACCCTTACAGGTGATCTAGTCCAACTCCCAACTCAAATGATTCCACAATGATGGTTCTATGACATAAAGTCTACTGATTCAATTCCACATTTGATGAAAAACACAGGCTATGCCCACAAACTGTTCCACAGATTATATACATGGTTCTTGGCCACTGCAGCTTTATGGGAACAGGTAAGTGCAAGAGCCAGCTCTCAGCAAGACAGTTTAATTTATATGAAATCTGGTCAGGCAACCTATTTAGGCTTGCACAGAAAAGAACTGGATCATAAAGCATGTGGTGAAAATGTCTTAGGAAAAAGGAGAGAACAGGTGTCTTTATAAGCAGGAAGAAGATAGCTCCACTTCTGAGATGGAAGACACCAGAATAAAGAACCTATCTGGTTGATGGGAACAAGATAGACACCATGCCATTGGAACAAGGGAGAGCATGCTGCTGCCCAACTCCACTGCTGCCTATGGCTGTGAGATGGGTAGTGCACAGCCCCACCCAGGGTGCACACAAGGTCACAACTACACCATGCCATACACCTCCCAGTGTCCCTGAGTACTCCCCCTGCCTATGCCTTCCCAGAAGATAAGGATCTCGCTTATCACCTTGTCACAACCATCCCCATCTACATGCTTCCCAGTGAGCACCTTGCACATGGCAGGGCACAATGGTGAACCCAGAATCTGCCACATTCATAGTTCAGGATAATCTTAATACCCTTTCCTGCAGCTGTCTTCCTCAGACAGGTAAGCCTCATTCAACAGGCAGCCCTGCTAATTCGGCTAACTCTACACTCAGCCCTGCACCCCTTAATAGACACAGGCCTTGCAAATCTATTGACTAGCACTGTCATTGACTGGTATCCAAACAAATAAGGAGCCTGCACTTTCATGAGCTACTTTAATGTTCTGTATTGATTACTCATTTGGTAATGGGAAGTGCACACTGCCCTGCTTCACAGGGATACTGAACCTTCCCTGCTCCCATGCCCCAACAGTTGCCTTTGCAAGCACAGTACCTGCCATTTCTGGTGTCATGCTGCCGCATGTTCTTGATAAAATGAACCTTCTTAAAGTTCTTTGGTCTGGGTGATCCTGAGAGAGTTCGACATCTGAAAAATAAATCAGTTGGGGAAAAAAATTATATATATGTAAAAATATACCCAGTTCCCTGCTGTACAGGCGAGGAGCCTACACAAAGGCAGGAAGGAAAGACGAGACAAATGATTTGAGGCACCCTGTTTTAGGAATCAGCAAGAACAATGAAGACAATAAGTCTGGAAATGTGACAGCTCAAATAAAAAGTATTTAAAATAATAATAAGAAAAGGCACCACCACCCCTCCCTTCATGCAGAAAAACACATTTAAAAACATCTCAGCAAAATAAAACTTCCTGTAATCTGCTGTGACAGCTTAGCTTGAGCTTTTGGAGGGAAAAAATAATGCAAAACAAAATGTGGTAGATCCTGATGAGATTTTTTCCCCTCGCATCAACACCCACGCTTTTGTATTCTCCTTGGCTATTGATAAGGGAGCTACTAAGAAGTTTTCTTGTGTTAACTTTAGAAAGACTTAAAATCCTTCACTTATAAGGATAATCTGTACTCGCTTTTAACTCTATCACTTTCCATGTTCATGACAGCATACAGAACAATGGAAAACGAAATAAATCACCTCAGGAAAAAGAACTTCTCCTCAAAACATTAATTCTTAGATTTTACATCTGAACACACTTTTTAAAATTGCAATTGAGAAAGAAATTACCAGAGGAAGGAGGAACAAGACAAATCACAGTCCCTCCCTCCCTCCTTTCAGCCTTGCTCTTTTTAATCAAGAAACCACAACATGCTGTGTAATCTCTCTCCATTTCATCTCACTGCTGTTTTGTTCCAAGTCACAGAGCACATGCACCAGAGATAACTCCCAAATGCAGTGCAGGGGACCAGCATAGTCCCTCTGTGTTGAGCCTCTACTGCCCATTTTCCCATCCTCTCCTACACTCAGGCAGAGCTTGGTTGCTTCCTGACCTCCTGAGGTCCTTCTGTTGGACTGAAAACACAGCCTACTGGTCCCAAGCCACCAGGTAGTACCCATCCCAATCACTATGCCCCCACAGCCAGATCCCCATCACTGTGCTATTTCTGCCTTCCCACGTTAGTGAAAAAATCTTACAATACCCTCTCTCTGTGGCTGCAATTAGATTTGTTTCCTTCTTCACAGGAAAATAGCACCAAGAGAGCAGTTCTACCAACTATTCTGCAAATTAGTGAGTAGAAATACTGCTGTGCGAGCCATGCTTTGTTTATATATTTTGCCAATTATATTTGTTTGAATCATTTATGAGAATGCTTCATAACATGCCGGTAAGCATTCAATGGTAAGCTTTGTAAAAATAATCAAGTCTTTGTAACAGGCCAGTTGGTACAGCCTCTGCTATTAAGTCTTTGCTTTGAAGTAGGCAGAGACAGCCAATCTGCATGTGGATAAACAAGGCTATAGGCTAAACACCAACATAAACCAGCTGAATTACAGGTCCCAGGATAAAGAGACATTCAACATTAAGCTGCTGCCCAGCTGAACAGCTGACCTGGAAGCATACCATGCACTGGTCAGATTACTGATCAGCCCACTTCTGAACTGCTAAACAGTTGCTCCATTTTCCATCACTCCAGAGGATTGCCTAGTGACTAATTACTGCAGTCCCTAGAGAAGCTGCGGCCTCCTGGATGCAGAAACCAAACCGCAATGGAGCTGGTGATGTAACATGGATGGGAGGAATGAAGTAGTAGTCGCAAATCAGAGCACCAAGACAGTAATGCTGGTTACTGAAATAAGAATGTGTGCACTAAGAGAAACAAATACCTTAAAAATCTGTAAGAAGAATGGTACTGAAAAACAAGAACCTTAAAAAGCTTGCTTTACTAAAGCAGCTGTACCTATGCTTTCAAGGTAGAAAGTTAACAAGCTAGAGCTAGGAAACGTGTTAATGCCCATTGCCTAACACTTCAAAGGGTGTGTGAGGTTTCAATACCCTTATCCACATGAAGAACATAACACAAGCGTTCAGCTACTGCCTCACAATAACTGGACAGAGAGTAAACAGAATCACCTGCGTAGTGGGGCATTTTCTTCTATGTCCTCCAAAGTCTCCAGAGAAGATCGCTGAGAAATCAGCCGACGTCTATAGAAAAGAAACACAAAACATCACCACTGATTAAGGTGAATCACAGAGTACCTCCAAGCTGCTATTTAGTAAAGCTCACAAACCACAGTTAGCTATCCAAGCCATACATTTGGGTAGCAATCAAGTTCCATTTCTGTCTTATCTTATTAAATCCATATGATTCCAAACAGAAAAAAAAAAAAATTTCATACATGCTTCTGTATCAAAACAGCAAATGAAACTTCACATTCCCATGCTCCTCCTTAGTTTGGGCTTGCAAGTTTTCCTTTCTGTAAGGGTTTAACACCCACCCACCAGCAGTCCCTCACTTGCCGTGTTGCAGCTTGCAATGCCGTAAGGGGGGGGTGGGGAAATCTTTGACAAAATAATGCCAGTGTAGCTCTGCAGGGACCAACTGTCATCCACACTGCTACAGGGGACACTTCTCATTTTCTCTATTCCTCTTTGTCCTTTGACCCTTTTTTTTTTTAAATGCCAGTCATTTCTCAGCCATGTTCATCTCTGAGTATCTTGTCACTTGCTAGGAGTGACTAAACAGAGAAAAAATGCTGACTGAGCTGGCAGCATTGAGTACAGAACTGCCATCTGAAGAGGAGCTCTGCTCATCTCTCCAAGCACCACCAAGCAGTTTGTGCTTTAGACCAGATTTTCACAGCTGAGTTGGATCCATTGTCAACTTCTGCAAGATTAAGTTGTGAAGGAAACCTCATTGTTTCCCGTTTGCTGGTTATTCTGGCGGGCACAGAAGGAGCTTCCAGCACAGCCTCATTGAAGCAGCTGCTGCACCAGCTCCAGGCATCCCAACAGCAGCACGAAACAAGGAGCTGCACCCAGGCTTCCAAAGCCATCATCAATTACAACAACCATGTATGATATAGCCCACCCAAAGCATATAATGAAAACCATGCTCCTTGCTGGCAAACACCAAATGATGTGTTCCCTGGGTAACAGTGACAGGACAAGAGGGAACGCAGGGGATGTTCAGGTTGGACAGTCTGAAAAATTTCTTCTCACAAAGAGTGGTGAGGTAGTGGCACAGGCTGCACAGGGCGGAGGTGTAGTCACCATCACTGGAGGTGTTCAAGAAAAAGATGTGGCACTGATGGACATGGTTAGTGAGCATGGTGGTGATGGGTTGATGACTGGTCTAGATGATCTTAGAGTTCTTTTCCAACTGTAATGGTTCTGTGAGACAGAGAAGTTGGAAGTTTCGGTCACCAGTATTGCTAGTGTAGCAAACTGTTGCTTTTTATTACTGCTGTGTATGTTATAAGGTTAATAACACAGCCATCAGTTCTGGGACAGCTTTAAACACTGATCACTCTGTCGCCTGCATCCCTTGTTGGTGTCAGTTTGTTACTCACAGCACAGGGATTCTGCCCTCTGGCTTCTGCTTGCTAACCCTGAAAGCCACACAAACTGGACGGGAACCCCTGCATCTCTTGGCACAAAAGAAATCACACTGAGCTTTACCAGAAGTGATTCTGCAGTGCTCTGGGGACCTAAATGCAGCAAGTTAAGTCTGCATGGCTTCTGAAAGAAGCCGGGGAAGCTCTGTGTTCATCCAGGACTGGAAAGGGAGCATCAATATCTGAGCTGCCTCTCAGCTAGCATGAATGTGAGCAAAACCCTGGATATGTTCACCCAGGAAGGAAGGAAGGAGCACACAGATCACCGTTAGCTGATGAAGACATACTCTGGGGCTGCCTACACTCTCTCTGGTGCTGGCAGATAGCAAGGATATCCAGCACAGCATCTCACCCCGCTACGAACTGCCACATCTTTCACCTCTCACCAAGTTGTTCCTTTTAACCAGTTCAGCTCCTGGCACACACACAGGAGCACCACTGAGGGTTTGCAGCAGCTCTGCTTAAATCACTTCATACCACCCAGGAACCACACCCTCTTTTCACTGAAGCAGCTCAGCAGCAATGAAGTATGTGCAATTATTCTGCTTTCAGACCTTTACTTTGAGGCCTAATTAAGATGACCTAAATACCAATATTTATAAGCCTTCCACAGCTGGATATTATACCAGAAATGCCAACTAATGAACATACCTGCTGTGAACTAACTCACATCCTGTGCCATGCACATATGAAAAAAACAGTTTTGGAAAAGCAAAGCTTTTGAAAGGGGGGGTTCCAGAGAATACAAGCCAAACCAGTTTTTCATTTTCTTCATTAAAAATTAATCACCTCAACTTGTGCTTAATATTTTAAATTGATTCATTATACTTCCTTCTGCAGGTGAGCAGTCAGGGCTTGTCTATACAACTTTTGAAATGGTTACTTTAAAAAAAATTGATTAATGTGCTGCAGCAGCTGCTCTACATAGTGTCTAGAGTGAAATAAATAACCTGAACTAGCTTAAACCACAAACCAACAACACTGATACAGAGCTGTACTGATACCTACTTTGCACTAAAGATGTCTAATTTTAATAATAACAAAGAACAAATCTCTACTGTTAAGTAAGAGACCAAACCAAAGTAGCCCTCCACGACTCAAAGATTTATGCTTTTGGATAAGTTTTCACGCAGATGCATTTGAATGCAAAAATGTTTTAAGATTTATGGAGAATGAATCCTAGCCAGCTAAAACATTAAAATGCAACTATTCTTACTAATAATATGAAGGATGCTTCAGGAGAAATGAACGTTTCTCTCAATCCAAGCAAAGCCTCAAAAACGTGCCCCTAGTTTAACTGCTATTCCTATAGGTATCCCTAACACCTCACCTTTCTGGAAAATGGTAATCCCCAGTTGTCAGGATCAATGCCTGTAGGACTTGGCTGGCCGCAGTCTCACACAGATTGTTGGGTTTTGTTGTTTTTGAAGATGAAAAAACAAACCATGTAATATCACTTTCCCTTAAATCTCAACCTAAAATATTTTCTCCTCTCATTTCCTCCCCATTTCCTGTGCAACTATTACATGATCACAGAAACTACTAATGGCCTAAAATCGAACTTCAAACCAAAGCCAAAGACACTAAAGAGATACTTGATGTACTGGTATTTCAAATGGTTGTTTTCTAAGATATTCATGACCCTGTTTCAGTGCCAGATTTATCTCTGACCAGCTGTCTGAATCTCTGTAGAAGTTTCTGAAGACTTAAAATGTTATCTGTGTTCCTCCTTTACAAAGTCAGATTAACATGTAGCTCAATTAAAAAAGAAAAAAAAAAAAAAGTACGTGAAACAAAGCAGTTCTGTAACCAAAACTGCAAACACTCAAATTAAATACTCTGCAAAAAGATTCATTGTAACAAACCCATTCATCTGCAGAATATTATCTTCACTGTCAATTGCTGCAAAATCCTCAGCTCAATAATGTTAAACCTACACAACCGTAAGCCCCTTAAGACAGGAGGTGATAAAAAGCGAAGCTGCAATCAGAACACTGGATAAATTCACCCAGGAAGGAAGGAAGGAAGGAAGCAGATGATAATCCAAGAGATAAGGGAAAATAAATCCATGTGTAATGACTTTCTAGTGCAGCTAGGAAACTAGGAAAAAGGAGCTGTATTCCAAATGCACTTAATTTCTGTGAAAGTTGGGGGTGCAGGTCCCCCTGCTTCTGTTGAGCTTACAAACCTACAGGGGTGTAGCCACTGAGCAGGTAGGGTCAGCACACAGAACTGCAGCATCCATCAAAGCAAGCATCTCCAATTGGTCTGAGACAGATGAATTTTCTCCATGTTTTTACAGTGGCACCAATGAAGTGGGTCTTGAGCCATCCCCATTTCAATGCACCCATAAATCGTGCCGCAAAGCACGTGAAGGAGCCAAGCCAGCACGGCCTGAGGAGTTACCCAGCCATGCTCAACACACAGCTCACATAACAGTCAGTGTGTTATCTGCATCCCAGCTCCAGGGGATCAGCACAGCCAAGACTGCTTTCCAAGGGGCTTTTGTAGACCTCCCAGCCCCATTCAGTCACCTCAGTAAAACCAAGCAGCCACTTCTCTCCAACCCCATCATCCTGCTGGCGTAGCAACATACCCACACTGCCAGGCTGAGCTGCCATCAAGCAACACATCCCTCTGAAATATCATAGGCATCAGTTGTGTGTGAATCGCCATTCCCTCATGATCCCTAACTGCATGACCTGCAATTAACCCAGATGAGGGCCTGCTAATGAGTCACCTCTCGCCTTCTCTGCCTGAAGTTCTTTCTGGGTTTCCTACAAATCAGCTCATTTTCTTCCTATCTTTTACCAGTGTTGTGCAGGGAGACCCAGAACAAAACAACTCCAAGGCTATTAAAAATTATTAAAGAAAACAGAGTTTCATGCAGCTACCCAAACTGACATAAACCAGTACTTAATTATGTGCTATCATAATTACAAAGCAGAGCCTTTCTCTGTAAGAAACACAGAACTCAATTTAGAACTTTTAAATTGCTTAGTGTCTTGGCAAAGCTATCCACATCAAGAGTTAAGGCATCTGGCATACACCAAAAATGAGGTATTATGTTAAGTCAGCAGCCCAATCCAAACACGCACAGGATATATACCAAGAGAACTCCGTTTAGCTGTCACTTCCACCCAGGTAGCATGAAAACATGGTTTAAAATCTAGTTTAAGACCACAGCTTTCTGCAAGGTGTCTCTGACAGAAATCATGGGTTAACATGGCCCCAGCAACCTGCTCCTATCAGGATACACACTGCAAGGAGAGAGGCATTCAGACCCTAAGCCAGAGATAACTAGAACATCCTGCCAAAATACTTCCTTGGTTTCCATCAACCCATTGGGCAGAAAGCGAGGGGATGAATGGAAAGCTATGGCATGAACATGCATGCTTCCTCCCAAAGGAGATGGCATCTTACCTTTATTGCCATCCAAATCCCTTTCCTGGCCTCACAATACATTAAGTAGAGGCTTTGAAATTCCGCACTCAAACAGCTGCCTGCTGACCTGTCTGCATATAACTTCAACATGTAAAAATATTGACTGTGGTGTCCTGAAGGTAAGACTATTATTTATTTGCATGCAATTTATACTAGCATCAAATACGCTGTACAAAAGAGAAATTACTAAGAAAGGAGGAAATCAATATGACAATACTAAAGCATCCTACTGACTTTTTACAGCATGGTAACACAGAAGATTTTGTTCACAAATTATAATGTAGTTCTACATACATACTCCTTCAAATAGCCAACATTCTAGCATGTCTCTGTCCTAGTGTCCCTGATGCATCATCTGGATCTATCTTCTTTACTGTGAAGGTAACGGAGCACTGGAACGAGCTGTCCAGAGAGGCTGCAGGCTCTCCTTTCCTGGAGATGAAATTCAAGACCCACTTGAATGCTTTCCTGTGTGACCTACCATAGGGGACCTGCTTTGCAGGGGTTGGAGCAGATAATCTCCAGAAATCCCTTCCAGCCCTTACAATTCTGTGAATGCAAAATCAGGAGTGAAAGCTCTGCAAAGAGACAGGGGACTAGCACAGGAATTGCTGAGATGAAAACTGTCCATAGACAGTACAGTGTATGCACATGCAGGAACATACATGTAGGAAAGCAGGAGATAGGTTTGTTTGAAGCATCCTGCTCAATCCCACTTGATATATATTAATTCTTAGCCTTACTAGAATGCTTTCAAAATTAGGCAGCGATATAAAATCTCTAGTGAAGGGAAAAAAAAGAAAAGAGGAACGAATCTAGTCAACAGAAGAGCAATCGTCAAGCGTTGTCGGATCTGGGGCCACTTTTATTTTACCTTTCCCAGCTGATCCCCCAACACACTGAAGACAGATCTTGTTTGAAACCTACCATCTCCTCTCTGTAGCAGCTGACTCTGCACTCTGCCCTCCTGCTGTTAGATATGCCTAAGCCATAATAAGAGCTGCAGCAGCAATTCAGAAAGATTCATTTGAATGCCAAAAAGCTCTCGATGTTTCCCAAATCTACATCCTCTATTATATGTAACCAGTGATTTACAGATCCACTGTCTTCACTTTCCTGACTCTGCAGCAGTGTGATAGCTCTCAGAAGGCTTGTGTGCCATGATTTATGTTGAATATGCCAGAACACTGCCACGGCTGTATTTTTTAGAACAGTCATTACCTCATAACCTAACACATTATCATGGCAAGACATCATCGGGCACCGGATCAATTAAACATGGTACTCAAAAGTATCAAACAGGTAAACAGCATGAATTGTCTGTCCTATGAAAAGAAAGACACTTGCCAAAGCAGATACTATAACATTGTAAAAAACACACAAATTTGTCACTGCACATTCTTTTTCTAAAATAAAACACAGACCATAATAGCTTGTTTGATCAACATCAATCTATCAGATTCTTCACGTGTTGTTTGTGCCTGACATACTTGGTGCATTGTAAAATGATGAATATTTTCCTGTCTATAAGCAATACTGCTTCTTAGGAATAGGTATCCTTAGGATCAGACTTCTAAGAGAAGAAAAAGAATCAAACCTGAAGTCAAAGACCCTATTGAATAAGCCACACTCCAAAATAAGCTTTGAAATGATCAAATCCAATTACATCGTATTTTAGAGCAATCAAAGTTCTAAACTACACACCTGGAAGCCTAGGCTGTAGGTGATGCCACAACATCTGGAAACATGCAGTAAGACATCTGAAAAAAACCTTCCACTCTCTCCTGTGTATGTAATGATACAATTAAGACTGCTGCCTCTTCCTGTTTGTTTTCCTTTACATTATTAATGGTATTTCTTAGATCACCTACAGGCCTGCCTCATAACCTTGCCTCCAGATGCACATGCAATCTAGGAGAACGTATTCTGCAACCCCGTATCTTGACGTTAGATTTAGAAAAGATGGGAGCAAGCATTAATACAACTCATCTTTACAAATGCATCTACACATAGGCACTTACACATCCAATAAGGTTAATGCCTTCTTGTCTGTTAGTCCATGTATAGACAGTTGAGTCACGTGAGCACTTTGTGCTTGCATTAGAATGTAAGAGAGCCCTGTTTCAAAAATGTCAAAACAGAACCTGTTCTGCAGGCAATGGAAGATCCTTACTGTCAAGCATAACTGCTCTGACACATCTGTGAGCTCAGACTTAGACCTCACATGAGACAGCTCTGCTCCCTCCAGGTCTTGCTCTGGGCATGCCTGAAGCCAAGCAGCACGGCTGCCCGAGGAAGAGCAAGCTCCTTCCTCTTTTCCTCCACCCCTACCACTGTGACTAGGCACGGCATTTGCCTGGGCTCAGAGATGGAAGCAGAAGATTAGATCATTTTCTCCTCTCCCTGCTGCGGTCTCCTGCTCAGGACAGTATACTGTAACTGGCACATTCCCAGCCTGAGGTTGCTTTCCCCTGGTACACATCTCCATTAAAAATTAAAATGTTTTCAGAAGTCGGTTCACTCCCTTCAGAACCCTTACTTCACTCAGTCTGCACTGTAGAAGATCAGCTATGAACTGAAGACAACCGTATATCTCACTGAACATCCTTCTTACTATTCACAGTGAGGGGTTTGACTCAATTTAAGAGACTGGATCTCAGAAGAACTTCACTTCTCTCAGTAAGCCAGTACTGCAGGAGAGCAGAGGCAGCAGCTCAGGCACCAGTAGCTTGCAGGTACAGAGTAGGCAGCTCTCCTCACAGCATGCTGATGACTGGACCAAGTTATCCAAGGGCTGATATCTCACATGTTCAACCTTTCCTCAGCACACCCAGAAGGTATGTTGCATTCAGATTGCACAATGAAGAAGGTAGGAGGCTGGCAGAGCTACCACTAACATCACAGTGATCCACTTTAAATGTTCCTTGACCTGATCTAATCTACAGTGCATATCAGAAAATAAATACATAAAGCAACCATTAATAATAAAGCTGCAACCTATTTCAGGTGGAGCCAGTTAATTGATTCACACCCAAACCTTACAGCAAGGCTGGAGGATCTGAGTTACCCAGCTCTTACAACCACAAACAAATTGCTAACATAATCATGCAGCTGCCCGTGGACAGGAGCTGTGCAGCCAAGTTTTATAACATGGAGTAGATGAATATGATACTTACCAAGCTTTTCTTTCACAACAGACATTTTTCATTACATTTTCCTCTTGGTGTCTCAATGTTTATACGCACACAAGTTATAGATGGTTTTAGGAAGAAAACAACCCCAAGACAGTGAAGAAATGGATACAGTTTGTACTTCAGGTCTCGCTATCTGCCTGGAACAAATCAATCACACAGCCATTTCCTCTGTGTGAGCAGGACTCAGGATAAAGCACACACGGATGTAAGCTGACAAAGATTTGCTGTTTGTCCATCTCCTCCTTCCTTTCTCCTCTGGAACTCTCTATGTTTTCAAGAACACCCTTCAGCAACGCGAGGGCCAATACTCCTTCCAGAGGCTGTGCTACTGGCTAATCCTCAATCATCTGGAGGATGATTCTTGATAACATAAAACAAAGCACTCTGTCATCTGACTCAGTGGTAATTTTAGAGCTCTGCAATGAATTGCAATGAATTTGCAGCTTGTTAGCAATGAATTAAAATGATGAAAGGTTACAAGGAACCAAGGACAAGTTTTACTGAACATCTCCAGGCATTTTTCTTCCCAGACCATCAGCTGTCTGCTAACCAATGAACACACTGTGTGCTTCAGAAAACCAAGTGCCTGTTCCCCTGTTAAAATTTATATATGTGTGTGTATGCATAGGTATATATATACACCCTAATGAAAGTTCAAAGAGCCATTCTCATGCAAAGGCATCCCACTTCAGGATTTACCTCACATCTTTTATTCAAGGATGCTCTAATGTAAGAGCAAGGCTAAGAAATTTGGAAGGATTTGCAGATTAATCAGACAGAGAGGATAGAAGGGCGCTCCTCTGGGATGCTATCTGCAGCTCAGCTTACCACAGACGAAATGAAACACACTTTGGGAATGCAAATGAATTAGGATGTCACAAAAAATAATTCAGTTAGGCCCAGCAGGGATTACATGTGGTTAGTTACCTGCAAGATCTTTATTTAACTGTAATCTTGGCACAACATCTAGAATCGACACTCACTTGGACTACATTTTATCACTACTCTAAAAATTAGGTTTGATAGCTTATTCCAATTTTTTTGGATCACACCTGTGTTATATATATGTATATCTATATGTGTGCACTTGCTCTGTAACATTTTCTGAACAGGAGGATCTTTAATATATGTGAAAATGGGTAAGAATTTCATTTTTATCACCAGTGTGAAAGAGATAATCAGAACAAGACAGCTAATTAGTCATTCTTCATTTCAGTCTTCAATAACCACAAAAGTTTCTTTTTTTTCTGCAGGCATTGTCTTACATCAAACAATTCATAGATAACAAAAAAGTTATCTTCCTGAAGGCACATATGCAAGTATTTTGATAGAGATGATGAAACAGCATTAGAAATTAACTGCAACACTTCTCCCCTTCCCTATCCACTGGAGTGTGTCCATTAGGACGCATTGCTAATATATGACTATATTAGCTGACTGACAAATTCTGTGCACTTAGCTGTTTCGGTACTACAGAGCACAGGCCATTAATAGCTGACTGCCTCACTCAAATGAAACAAGACAATTATCAGATGTAACTTACACAATTAATACTACTGCTGCCAGCATTTTCAGCAGAGATTTGGTTCTTTTATAGCTCATTTGAAGTCTTTAGGGGACATGTTATTAGTACATCTGTCCTGCTGTAAACATAATTATCATGCAAAATTCTATTTATCATGCTGAGCAGGAAGCACTCTGTACCAGCCTTTCAGCTTGAACACACTGATAAACAGGCACGGGAATGCATCTGCCCCAGCTCCAGAACTGTGCTCCCTGCCAGGGGCATTACTGTTGCTTTCCAGTCAAGTCCACAGTAATTTTCTACACAGGCTCATGACTTGTGCTAGCCTCAGACCTGTATTTCATACTGCTTGCCTGTTACATTAGCCTGTTTGGTGGACCCTATCATTCTCTGCTCCCCATTACAGCCCCAGTCCAGCAAATTCACGTGTAGGCTAACAGAGCCTGCCGCCGAGGGAGCCCATCACCATCGGGTTTACCACAATCACTGAAGAGGGGCTATAAGAAAAAAGGGGGTAGATTCCTCAGCGGTGCCTGTTGTGATGGGACAAGGGGAAATTGTTTCCAAACAGAAGAGGGGACATTTAGGCCGAGTATAAGAAAAAGTGTTTTACAATAAAGGTGGTGAGGCACTGAAACAGGTTGCCCAGGGAGATGGTGGATGTTCCATCCCTGGAGACACTCAAGGTCAGACAGGGCTGTGAGCAACCTGATGCAGCTGTAGGTGTTCCTGTTCACTGCAGGAGAGTTGAACCAGATGAGTTTTAAGAGTCCCTTCCATTTCAAATGATTCTATGAGCATATAATGACTGGGGCTATACACCAGAACCATAAGTCACGTCCACGTCCCATGCACTACCTTCTTCAATGCAACAACACTTAATATATAAACACATGTTCAGGCCAGACACAAGCAAGCATCATTTAAACAGATGCCAACCCACACTATAATGGTTTTTGTCTAATCTAATGTGGACATGAGGTTTTAAAAAGTGACACCTAAGACTCTGGTACTTACATGCAGAACAGCTGGAAACCTGATACACAGAGAAACAGCCCTCATGGACATGTTAACCTCCAGAGACTTACAGAACTTCCTAACACAAAAATAAGATGATATGAAATAAAGGTCAGCCCCACATAGGCCTTCCACAAACTGCAGCTTTGTAAATGGGTTAAGCCAGCCTCAGTTAGTGCTAATAAACTGTTGTTTACTATATAATATATAATATATATAATATAATATTATTACATTATAACAAAATATGCTGTGACCAAAAGCCAGTGGGCACCTGGAACAATCACAGAGAACAGGTTTATACTTCAGGCTCGACAGATAAAGCATCACATAGGGCTTTGGACAACGCTGACCAGACCTCAGTCTTCAGGTACCTGATAACACAGCGGCAACGTAGTTGGCGTATTCTGCTTGATGCTTTCTTGCCTCGGCAACGTAACAGCAGCAAAGTGTGAACTTCATCATTTTTCTTTATCAGTTCAAACTTGTTGTCTAGTGTTTAAGAACTGGCTGGCAGGACCCAAGGGGCTTGCAGGCTGCCCTGTGCCTGATGGAATCTCACTGCTGTAGCATAGGGCTGCAGGGGAGACCAAGATCCGGTGGTATCAGGAAGCAAAAGTTGTTTCAGAAATTATTTCACTGCTGATAAATGTGCGATAAAGTGTACAGAATATTTTTAAAACGTGGGAGAAATTCACAATCTAAACTAAGACAAGCACTGCNTGAATTTTAAGAGTCCCTTCCATTTCAAATGATTCTATGAGCATATAATGACTGGGGCTATACACCAGAACCATAAGTCACGTCCACGTCCCATGCACTACCTTCTTCAATGCAACAACACTTAATATATAAACACATGTTCAGGCCAGACACAAGCAAGCATCATTTAAACAGATGGCAACCCACACTATAATGGTTTTTGTCTAATCTAATGTGGACATGAGGTTTTAAAAAGTGACACCTAAGACTCTGGTACTTACATGCAGAACAGCTGGAAACCTGATACACAGAGAAACAGCCCTCATGGACATGTTAACCTCCAGAGACTTACAGAACTTCCTAACACAAAAATAAGATGATATGAAATAAAGGTCAGCCCCACATAGGCCTTCCACAAACTGCAGCTTTGTAAATGGGTTAAGCCAGCCTCAGTTAGTGCTAATAAACTGTTGTTTACTATATAATATATAATATATATAATATAATATTATTACATTATAACAAAATATGCTGTGACCAAAAGCCAGTGGGCACCTGGAACAATCACAGAGAACAGGTTTATACTTCAGGCTCGACAGATAAAGCATCACATAGGGCTTTGGACAACGCTGACCAGACCTCAGTCTTCAGGTACCTGATAACACAGCGGCAACGTAGTTGGCGTATTCTGCTTGATGCTTTCTTGCCTCGGCAACGTAACAGCAGCAAAGTGTGAACTTCATCATTTTTCTTTATCAGTTCAAACTTGTTGTCTAGTGTTTAAGAACTGGCTGGCAGGACCCAAGGGGCTTGCAGGCTGCCCTGTGCCTGATGGAATCTCACTGCTGTAGCATAGGGCGGCAGGGGAGACCAAGTTCCGGTGGTATCAGGAAGCAAAAGTTGTTTCAGAAATTATTTCACTGCTGATAAATGTGCGATAAAGTGTACAGAATATTTTTAAAACGTGGGAGAAATTCACAATCTAAACTAAGACAAGCACTGCTGGGCCATATAGAACAGTCCTATGTCCATAGAAACTATGGAATTCACTGTTAATACATCAACCAATTATGGATTATATTTTAAGCAACTTATTCCCAGATCATTCTGATGTTTCGTTTGATTTTTCTAAGACAGAGTAGCTGTGAGAAATGAGCTAGCACAGCGTTTCAATCAATTATTCTCTTTAAATTCAAGGACTGTGAGTATCCAGTTTAATTTCTCCCATACATCTGTGTTCGCACATCTTCCTTCAATGAAGAGCTTTCAAAAGCTGAAGTTTTAATCACAGGACTATTTTTGATCCTAATTTTCCAAGCTGCAGTAAAGCTGCTTCATGACCTAATCTGATGGTAAATATACCATCATTATGCAGTAGTTTCAAGGCAGTCGTACACTAACTAGTCATAATGTTTCTTATTTTTAATCACTAACATACCATGTGCCTGGTGTCCAATTAGCACTATCAGTCTGCAGACATCACTTCAACTGAGGTCAGCAAATGATTTGTTGAAGTTAAGTGCTGCCTGGTGCGAATAAAGCACACTGCAGAACTCTGCCTCAACATTAACCCCCTTGGCTATACCCTGGTACACAAACACCATGAGCAAATGTGCTTTAACTTGCATCAAGGTGAGACTTTTGCTAACAGAAATGAGCAGGCCAAAGGGACACATGTAGGCTTGTATTAGTAAAACATAAAAAATGAACAACACTGCTGGAAGGGGAGAATCTTCAGGAGCACCAACCACATCATCAGGAACCAGAGGTGTCAGCTAGTCTTTGGGATCAGAGTTTTGACTAAAGAACAAAAAAATACACGTACATATATATCCACCTTCACAGAGGACAGACAAACATTTCTTACTGCTGGAACATGGCACCTTTCTGAAGGATTCTGCTTCCTGAAGAAAAAGCTCACAGTTTCCTCTGGTTTGGTTCACAAGAATTAACAGCTGCATTTCCACGCAGACGGAAAATCTGGCTTACACACAACTTCCCTCTCTTCTCCACATCAAACATCTCACTGATAGGACCACAAGAAAGGTGGCAACTGCCACTAAAACTTTAATCCCTCCAAAGTCATAATCTTCATTCAGCAAATATAATGAGATCTCTTAGTGCCATACTGCAACAATGTTTAACAGGATTGCATAAGAAAAGCTATATTTAAATCCACTAAAAATGCAATGAATGCTCCAAGAGCATGCTCTAGCTATAATTAAGGACAGATTTCATTAATATTCACTTATCCAACTCCTTTTGCTTTTACGCTTTGTGTCCCGCTGAACAACGGAGAAATCTCTCCTGTTAAAGAAACTCCATCAGGCATTTGAGATAATATATGGAGCAAGACCATACTGTTCCCTACCATCTATATTACCCCTCAACTTCATGATTCAGAAGTTCCTTCAGCACAGGAAGTATTCTGCCATGACTATCAGACAGGGAAAAAAAAAAATAATAATTGCAAGGTATTTTGCAAAGTGGTCCAAACAATTAAAACATCCCTCTCCTCCCCCCAGTACCTGTAAGGGGATGTTTGGATGGCCCCATGCTATGCCAGAGGGACAAGGGAGATTCCCAACACCAGCATCAGACCCCTGCACTCACAAAAATCTGACTTTAATGTGATGCTGATACTGATGCATGTGCTTCAGATTACCCTGAGGTCATTTCACACACACCAAACCCACCGTGCTGAAGGGCTGCAATTTTCTCAGCAACTCATAGTAATGATTCTCTGTACTCCCAAATGGGAGCAGCCAGAAGACACCAGTTTATGTTCAAAAAGTTACAGCTTCCCCAGGCAGCACAAAGGCCAGCACCCCAGAAGACCAGCTTCTCAGGGTAGCCCTCATGAAGGCTGCCTGTGGCTGCATACTCAATGCAAAGAGAGAAAAATTACAAGGACAAGCTGTACAGTCCAGTCAGGTTCCCAATTCATATCTCGCTATTCAAAGTCAATTAAATAAAGAAGCCTTGGGAAAAAAATCTCTGCAGTGCCTTGAGCTGCTGCCAATGACAGAGGAGGGAAGGGAAAAATCAAGAGGAAAAGGGGAGAAAAAGAATAAAAAAAGGGGGCAGCTCTGTGTCCCTTCCCAACATCATCTGCTACAACAATTTTGCAGTACCACTTCTTGTTTTGCTTCTATTGCTGTCCATGACTTGGTTATAACCAAAAACCATTAGGTCAGGCAGACCCTCAGGCATCCACATGGGACACCTCCATGGTTTGAAGTGAGGATTAGGGGCAGCCAGCCCCACTGCCTGAGCCCAGCTGCTGCTGGGACCAGGCTCAGGCAAGAGCTGGCAACGAGCTGCTTGTAGGCACCACTCCCCGAGGTGGCCAAAGAACAGCATTATGAAACCATACCCACATAAAGCAGGTTAATTCTGAGAAAGCTCCCAGCTGGATTTGAACGTCTCAGCTCTGGAGGGGGTGACACCCAGTCTCATGACAGGTTAACAAAGCTGTTGGGCATTTAGCATGCCCCGGAGCATCCGACTGGTTTTGTTGGGGCAGGCAGCAGGGCCGTCTGTACACGTACACAAGCAAACCGCATTTTCGAAGTGGGAGGCAGATGCTTTGCAGAAAATAATTTAGCAATCTTAAAAGTTAAAAAGTCAGAAGTTCATCCCAACTGTGCCCAGTACTACAAATCTCATGCCTTCCAGAAACACAGCTGCAGAGGTGAGGCTCGTGGTAGGCTCCTTTTCCATCTCTCTGCACCTCCTGCTTGAAACACATACTGCTGATTGTCAGGGTGTACCTGCTTGCTTTCCAGTTTCACAACCCTGGCTCCTGCTAAGGGAGACAGCAGAGCACAGCAGCTAGCCCTGCTCCTAGAATAACATCTGCCTCAGAAACAGCATCTTTCCCTGACTCATGGTCCTGGACAGTTGCTACCCCTTCCATTGTGGGATTCAGTAAATGTCAAAAAATGGATGCAGGATCTCTACAAGCACACACACTATCATGTCTCCAGTACTGGTGGCTGATTCTCTGAAAGCACAAGGCCCAAGACACCCCTGACTCTGTATTATCCATTTAAACAACAAATAAAAAGCTAAAATGTATCAAAAGTGTATGAGCTTCTGTGAATTTTTAGAGTGTTATCTTTTGCCTTCCGGTATGAAGGTCTTTCAAGCTGCATCTTTTTAAAGCTTTTTTTTTTTCATCCTGAAAGTTACCAACTTTGTCAAGAAGGCACTACACAAAGAAATTAGACTGAGTACCTTCAGCTCATCCCTGTAGCCCAGGAACTTTAAAAGCCTTCCTCATGCACCGCAAGACATTGAAGTTGGCAGTAGTGAAGTAAGATTCACTGTGATGGAGACAGAGAAGATGATAAGGAGCCTTTATCACATCACATAATTTGGAAATATTAGTGCTCTCAATTGTCATGAAAAAAAAAAAATCTCAAATGCTAAGCCACTGCTTATAGTATCTGTTGCTTGCTCCTTTGTTTTCCCAAATCAGAAATGATGTGCATGCATTTGCCACATTTTAACAACTACTGAACTTGCATGTGTGGAAAGTTCAAGAGCTGTAGTCGGTATGGCTCTGCTCCCATGTGCCAGCTAAAAAGTTCAGTATTTCTGAAAGCTGAAACACCAAATGGAGATATAACAGCAGAATTGTTTCTTAAGCCAACCTGTGCGTTAGCTTGAACCAGCAGCTATTTCAGTTCAGGGTGGTACTTTGGCTGGTAAAATAAAATGTTGGAACTGTGAGCATAATTGCTTCTGCCAAACACTGCTTTTACCTGTGTAAAAAGTTGACTTCTCTCATGTTTCTAAACTCCCTTAAATACTGGAAGGCCTCAATGAGATCTCCTTGCAGGCTTCTCTTTTCCAGACTGAACAAACCTAAGTCCTTCTCAGCAGGGTTGCTCTCAAGAGTATTCTCCCAGAATACAGGAGGATATAAGGTATGAAATGCCTTGAAAATAATCTCATCCTGACAGCACATTGGATATAAGTTTGCTTTTTTCCCTACAGACCTCCCTGATTTAGTGTGTGGTACTCTCTTAGGCTGCAGTATGTTAAATTCACCTTCACTATTAAAAGAACTAGTTAACTGAAAAAAGTCCCTAGTGCCAAGTATTTGATCCGATTCTGCACAAACTCATGTACCTGAACACTCTTAGAAGTACTAACTATGTGACTGATGACTTATGCAGAAACCTTGACTGATGGGGCTCTTGCTCAAATGAATCCACCTAACCACTCCTTTTGGCTCTCCATGTTAGGCAATGATTTTGTGAAGCCAAAGGCAACAAGCTACCTGTGACAGTAAGGTTGAACGGATCTGCAGCTGTCTGCAGGATCAGGCTCTACTTTTATAAAGCCATTTTTCATTGTCAGAAGATCATTCAGAAATACTTTTTGCAAATTAACTGTGTCTGTCAAAAGATATAATTAAAAGGATTTACTTTAGAACAGCATTAGTGGTAAAAGCACACAAAAATGTTTTTAACAGACAGCTTAAAACTTTTAGATGTCACAGACGTTAAATGCAGACAAAACAATTCTCAGAGTTAAAACTGTTTTCATGTGAAACAGCTAGCCTTATAATATCACACATCTTAGATCATCTGACTTCTGCGTCCGTCTGCATATTCAGCATCACAGCCCCAAGCTGAATAAACACAAGCAGAGAAGAAAGAGATTCTTGTTTCCTGGTAAAGCTTATTGCATTAAAGAACCAAAAGCAGGGCAAAAGGCCCATTCAAAAATGTGTCACAAAACACTTCAGCACAGATCTAGGAGCTTTGTTGCAAGGAGAAAAAAAAGTGCTGAACAGCAATATTGCCTAACAGGATTACATACACACAACACAATTTCTCATTTACAATCTTCTGTTAGTAAGGAGTTACATGGCAGCTGAAGTCCTACTGCACTGGTTACATCATTTTATGACAGATATTAAGCAAACAAGTGAGGATACAGACCACACAGCTGTTACTGAAAATCCTTAATCTTACAAGGAGGATGCCACACAGCCAATTAAACAAGCAATATACCTTCCAGAACAACTGCACTTCATTATCTATACATACACATCTCTATTATTTCTAAGAAGGAAGACAATACTTAAACTTTTGTAGCATGTATTTTTGATAACATAACACTTCCAAAATATAGATAAGTTGCATCTGGGTAATATACAGAATGAAGAAGCACCCTGATGACAGCACTGCCACAGATTAAGGTGAACTAAGCTCAGCATCCTCCCGAGCTTGTTTGCATATTAAATTTTCTGTGCTTTTATTGGTTAGAAAGGGTGCAAAGAAAGAGGCCCCAAACCCAAGTATTTCCCCTCCCTGGTTCTCTCCCTTGTTTTTCTTAACACAGTCTGCCTGAAATCATTCTGTACCCAGCTATATGCATGGAATGCTGTGAAGGTATATATATAAAAAAAAAAAGGAAAATGAAATCTGAGAGCAAAATTACTATAGTTGTAGACAGGAACAACAACAACAGAAGAAGATAAATACATCAAAAACCACAGTATTTTAGCAACTGGTAAAACTTACCCACCCTCCCATCTAATATAGAATAATCATCCTAATGTAAACTAATAAGGATAAAAACTGTGTTAACATACAGCCATTGTTTGAAGTGAAAAACAAGTTAGCTTTCACTGTACAGCTCCAGTCCTCCTACTAAGCCCTACAGGCTTTACGCCACCTTTCAGACTGCAGAAACAAACAGAAATGAACATTCAGTTGCTCCATGCACCTGCCACCAGCTTGGGCTGCATGGGCAGATGACGACAGGGAGCTCATAAAGGCTGTAAGCTGTTCTGCCTCCAAGCCTGGACAAGTTGCTTGATCCGAACACAGGGCTATGGTCCATACAGATTCATCAAGCAAAGGTAGAGACAAGTGCTAAGAGGACACGGTTCCATTACCTCTGGAAGATCTACAATCAGATCCCTTCTCTTGGGAATGACCTGTTAGCTGCTACTTGGACAAGAGAGGAAATGTATGCCACCCCCCCCCTTTAGGGACATCTTACAGAGAATCTGTCCAACAAAGCAACCAGAAGTACACTTCTGCCACTCCCTGGGACTGCCAGTCCATCTCCAACACCTTCCTCACACACACATAAGCTGTGCGTTCTCTTCTAAAAACAGGATAGGACAGGAGAAAAACCATGCTGAACCGCAGCTTAAACTTACAAGCTCCCAACAACACATGATACAGAATTCTGATATTTCTGTTTTCCTCCTCCACCTTTTCCAATAAACAAACAGGAAAGATGCCTGCTAGCGTGAATAATTATAACCCCCAATGGAAAGAGGAGAGCCAATTAATTCTCAAAGAAAAAGACTAGGTGGAAAAGCATTTGAATTCAGAGAGTCAAACAGAAATGAACCCAAGCAGGAGGAAATGCACGAAAAATGTAAATTAGATTACAATTAATCTCTTTGTCCTACAAAAAGGAACTGAGGCTCCATGAGCACATCTATGGTTGAGTTCAGATCAGAAGGATGGTTTTGGAGGCAACCTTGCAACAGTGCTCACATACTACATGCTTTCTCTTGGCACGACAAAACAGTCCCAGAGCATGAAGGCTCTCTCCCCCACAGCACTAAACCAGATGACACCTGGTAGGAGCCCATTGCTAGTGCACCAACTACTGCTGACCACCCACTCTGTGCGGCCAGGCTAGGGCTGGCCTGTAAGGAGCACAGCACAGAGATCTTGCCCTCAAGCTCCAGGCCCCGTGCTCTGCTCCTGCTAGGCCACACTGCTCAACAGCATGGTGCAGTCTGCTAGATTGAGAAAGCCCAGTTCTCTCCCAGAGGCTTCACATTTAAATAATTTATAGTTCTGATGACTTTGTTTTGTGTTCTTCAGCACAATGTTTAAATAGCTTGTGCAAAGCAAGTGCAGCACAGCCAGCAGGAGCAGGGAGGTTAACTATCCCTCTGTACTCAGCTGTGATGAGGCCACACTTCAAGCACTCCATTCAGTCTCTTCAGCCCCTCACTATAAGAAAGACACTGCAGCCTTAGAGCGTGTCCAGAGAGGGACAACAAAGCTGCAAGGGATCTGGAGCACAAATCTTAAGGGGAACAGCTGAGGGAACTGGATTGTTCAGTCTGGAGAAGAGGAGGCTCAAGGGAGACCTTATTGCTCTCTTCAACTGCTTGAAAGGAAACTAGTAAGGTCGGGGGGGGTGGGGGGGCAGGGAATCGGGGGTCAAACCTGTTTTTCCTGGAGAGGAAATGGCCTCAAGTTGTGGAAGGGAAGGTTGGATATTAAAGAAAACTTCTCAGAAAGAGTGGCTGGGCATTAAAATAGGCTGTGCAGTGTGGTGGTGAAGTCACCATCTCTGGAGGTATTCAAGAACAGTGTAGATGTGGTACTGAGGGCCATGGTCAGCCAGCATGGTGGGGATGAGCTGATGGCTAGACTAGATGATCTTAGAGGTCTTTTCCAACCTTAATGATTCTGCGATTCTAAGGAGCACAGTCCAGTAGGACGGCCTGTCACCTCACAGCAGGACACAGGCACACTGTGTGAAAAGCTGACCAAGGCTTTCAGGTATCTTAATTCCAACTTCACTCTCACTCTAAACTTGAGAAAACAACTCCAAGAGCAGAGAATCAGTCATATCTCATTGGAAAATGAATCTACACTTCAATGTTCTGTTTCTTTTGGCCCATATATATTAATATTCTAAAATGTTTGTGGCTGTATAAGTCTCCTACATCTCATTTTAAGTTAGACCCAGAGAAATTTTATTCATTTCACTTGATCCGTCAGCTACAAAGCAAGCTCTCTGAACCACTGATTTAACAAGTAGCGTGCTGCTAGCTTCAATAAAAGCAGAGTCCCAACTATGTTCTGCAGCACCAAGTACTCCCCTCAAAACGAGGGGGTAGGCAAGTGTATGAATCAGAGCAGGGCTGGTGAATGCAGGAATTACATTTGTGGAGGAAAAAAAAAAAACCTCAAAGGAAAAGCACAAGCTGTCGTTTTCAAGTGAGATTTTGCAAAGGAGCCCAGAGAGCTCCTCAAATTCATGGTTCAGAGACTCTCAAACTATCTCAGCTTGAATTGCTCCACTGCTCTGCTCTCTTCGGCCCCAATAACACAAGACATATCTAACCCAGAAAAAAAGACACTGCAGAAACAAAGTCTGACCCTCATTATCATAACTCCCTATCTTGGGAAAGTGGATGTGAGGGTCAAGGGCTTCTTAAAAGCTGTGCTTTTAACACATGCAGAGGATACATGCATACACAGAAAAAAAAAAACCGCCAAGACTCTGTTGAAATCTTCCTGAGGACTGTACAAAACAGAACTGCAACAAGTGCAAGACAACTGCTGGTTATACAAAAGATTGTGCCACCCTCAACCACTTATCATGTTCATTTATCCAGTACAATATTCAAGATAGACAATTGCTTGACAGGTTGGAAACGTTACCCCTGATCCTACAATAGAACAGGCAGGCCTAATCCTGTTCTCATTTGTACCTGAGCAGTTCAGACCATTCCTTTTCACATGCCTCAACATTTGAAAACATGCAATGGTTCACAAGTTCTTTTCCATTCCAGTTCCTTCTTCTGCAGCCCTCACCTTCTCTCCTAGTGCAGTAAGTTATAGCCTACATCTTGTGAGATGCCCTACTGCAGAAGACAGTATGTGAAGCTGGGAACAGCATGGAGGTGCAACAGGATTTTGTATGGTCTTGAGCACAGCATCAGCACCACACTATAAAAATTCCCTGGTCCTATTGCAAGGATACATCGTTCCAGGTGAAGAATGCTCTGAGCTCAAGACTCAATGGGAGAAAATACACATTTTCATTCATGTCATGCATTCAGCCTTAACATGAAGCACGAGGCTGGCAACATCTACTACTGCAGTATTAACCTTAAAAATGACTACTGAGGGGTGCCGACCAATTAATACCAATTTGTTGGGGTTTTTTTGTTGTTGTTTTTAAAGCATTTGCTCCAACTCTGCTCCCTGTTACACTTTAGCACTATCTTTGACTTGAATAGCTTTAAATTATTATGGAACCTAATGAACAAATAAACTAATATAATTTTTTTTAAACCAACAGAAGCACAAAGTCATTCATTATGAAGACTGTTCCTTAAAATAAATATCCACTGACTTGCTACTTGCAAGTCTGCTCATGATTTCTGCAGTACCTGAAGTGAAAAAGCATTTTAACTTGAGGTAAGTTATACACACGTAGCAGTGTGGATTTTGTAGATAAAGTGCAGAAAAAGGTCACTATGGGGGTACTTAACAAAGGTACTTTGTGCTCTTCTGTAAATAGCTTCATGTTTTTAAGTAACCAACTCTTATCTGTAACCCTTTCTATATTAGGTTATGTGAAAAGATGGTATTCTACAAACACTACCATTTGGGATTCAAACACAGTTTTGATTAAGGAAAACAACAGCCTTATAAAATTTAAGAGGTTCCCAGGATACATAAGGGTTGAAGACAGGAGGTTACATTAACTCTGTTTTGGAAAGCATAATTTTTCCATTGTATTTTAAAGAACATTTTTCTGAGACTATTAATAGCAGCCTGTGATTTTTCCATGTCTTCTTACAGAACATGCTGCAGAACCTGCTCAACTCACCTACCGAACCAATTAAACCACACTTTGCACTGTCACATCAGAAAGCGTTTCTCCTCTCTTCATTTTATCCAAAAAATAAGTGTTTTACAGTGCTTAATTATGGAAATGATATCATTCACTTGGAGCAATGTGGAAAACTACGAAGTTTGCTTGTTAACTACCAAGTCTCCTCAATTCTGCCTACGTGCCAGGCATCAGAATTGAGTTGTCTTTTTCGTAGTTCTGTCACCTAACAAGGGCAGCTCCCCATGCTGCACAAGCCAAGCACACCCCTATAGACACGTGTGCAGTTCTTCTGTCAGTCCACATTTGCCTGGGTGGAACTGATTGAAAACTTGACTGAGAAAGGAGGAAGTGAGCCTCCTTTTCTGCTGGATGTGCAAGTACTAAGTTAAGCACAGAATCAGCAGGAAAATAAAATTCGCTGTCTGCAGAGAGCCCTGACTGACAAGACACAAAGAATAAATTTGGTAAAGAAAAAATTTTTTAAAATAAGATGTTTTCAAGACAAGACATGATTCATATCACAGCTGATATCTAGCCTCTGCTTTATATTATATCCTTTAGACAGGCTGAGCAGAGTGGGCTGGGAAATACAGGTTCCCAAAACACAAAGGTGAACAAGAAGGTACTGACTGTGCACAAGATCTGAACAGTCCATACAAATGCATATACATGGTTCAAGAAGGCATAGAGGCAAAGGGTCTTGCAAGAGTCACCTCTTAGCTCTGTTTTTTACATCCTGGCATGTTTCAGATGAAACCAGAGATTCTTTCATGTCCTTCCTGAAGGACCCTCCTCTAGGCCATAGGGGTGGTGAAGCTGTGCTCTCCCCTCCTCCAGCACTGAGACTGAGAACATCCATCTCCAAAGCAGGCTGGCAAAGCTGACCTGCTTGTACCCTCCAAAGAGCACACAATCATGCTGGGGTTGGAATTTCTTCTTCTGCTAGCAGCTGAGAACAGGCTGTTCCAAGTGTCAGCTCTGTAGAAAAGCAACGGTAATAACATCTGAATCTTTCATCATGATGAAATTAAAATCCAGCCACAGTGCCAGCATGTCTCCCTGCCTGACAGGGATACACCTCAATTCAGGATCTCTCACTACCCCATCTCCCTGCTGGTTTCTTAACCTCTGTGATCCGATGCTGTTGAAGGGTTGGGACCTCTCCATGCGCTTCCACCCACAGCAAACCTACCAGAACTAAGTGATGCTGGGAACTCTGAAGCCTACAACGTATTTCCTTCATGAGATTTACTGACCCTGTACCTACAGCAGCTTTTTCCATCCTGAAACAGGAAAAGAAATGACGCAACACTGAGAAAAGACAACAGAGGGACAATGCTGCAGGAGGCACAAACTCATCTTCAAGGACAGCAACAACACTCAACTGATCGGCATCATGTTCCTCAGTGCTGTGCTGGGACTCCACGCAGACATGTCCTGTATGGTCATGGCCCAGGACAAGTAAACTGAATTAAACAGATGGCTGAAAATACCCAGAAACAGGCTACGAACTGATCAGCACTAACTTTTTAGTCCTTAACATCCTATCCAAAGAGAGATAAGAGAAAGCAGGATTGTTTTCCCCATTTGTTCCATGAGTCTCGTTCCAGTTGAATGATGCGGTGCAGAGAGAAGTCAGCATAGTGTCACCTTACAGATTTTTCCTGTTATACAAAAATCAGGGGATTTTTTTTTCTCCTTCACAGGAAGATCTAAGTTTCTTTTGAATGCTTTTATCTATAAAATGATGTTCCTACAGCTGATTTGTCTTGACAGCATTTAGGTTTGAAATCCTAATTACATTTGCCTTGCAACATGCTTACCTGTCAGAACACCTAAATGCAATCCATAGTTGTCCCACTGAAAAGTTAAAAAGTTACCTACCTTTCTTTTTTATTATTTCAACAATACTGTACAGAAAAGTCCACGATAAAGCAAAGATCTATCTACAGGCATAAATTCATGCACTGACCCTTGACTTAACTGAGTAATCTCACGCATACATAAATGCATACTTCAGAGTTTGCAGAGTTATGGGTCAGAAAGAACATAACTCTTTTTGCCATCCAAAACAAACAGGGAAAAAACATCTCAATTGTGGGGACAGAGTCTTCCTTTCCCTAAGCCTCAACTTCACAAAATTGCTAGCCTCATTTGTAATAACAGGGGAAAAGTACAACTGCTTACTAAGAACATGTAATTGTCCTTTATATTCATATACAAGGTAACGGGGCAGTTTTTAATAAATAGATAGGTAGACACATCAACACTTCAAGAAGGGAAGCCAGCCTTTGTTTAGAAGTGAATGGAAAATTTAACTTTCCATAACAAAAAGCCTTCCTTCTGCAAAAACTCTGAAATGTAGCCACTAAGAGCAATGTTGACTCTGAAACACATCATTAGAACAGAAAATACATTTAGCATTCATGACAGGAAGGCAGCTGCTACACATACAACACAGTAGCCACTGTAGAGAAACCTCACAGTTCCTTCAATACATACTCTTCTAAATCTGCATACTGCATCCTGAAAAGCAAACCCTCAGATGCGTGCCAGAGAGATTCCCAAAAGCATCTCACTGGCACATCAAGTTTTCTCCAAGCAGAGGTGAAATTTTCCTCTCCTAACTGATCTGCCAAGATCTTTACCCTGCTCCTGCAGCAAATAAAACTTTGCTAAGCCCCTCATACGAATCAGACACTTCTCTGCGAAGTGCAGGCCTGGAAATATATGATAAATGATGCAATTTCCATTTCCAAGCAATCACACATGTTTCAGTAAGCTGACAAGGGTTTATGAGTTGGGTTAGTGAGGCAGCCAGCTCTGCGTCGCTATGCCTGCTGTCTTGTGGCAGTCCCATGCTCCTCAGCAGCTATCCTGTGTGCAGAACTGCTTGCAAGAAAGGACTGCTTACGTCCTCCATACGTCCTACATACATACGTACCATACTCTCTGGTACGAGAGTATGTCCAGAGGTGAACTCTGTGGGTATGTGCGTTACTCAAACGAAATCGGATATTTAACATGGGGCAAGTTTGCATCTGCAGAAGTTGCAATGCAGAGAAGTTCCAAAAACATACAATGAAACTCCTGTATTTTCAGGTTAAACTATACAGACAAGCCTCTACATCTGTATATATCTGAACTTGACTGAGAGACAATGAACAGCTGAAATAAGGAAGAAATAAATCACAGTTCGGTTCTGAGTCACTGTTCACACTTCTTGCCTTCACCTCACTGCAAACTCCACACTCTACATAGTCTCCCGGTATTCACTACTCTGAACTCAGGCCACAGAACCTGCATTACTGGAGATTTTTTTTTTTTTTCCTCCTTTCAAACAGAACATTTTGGATCACGTTTACATTTTGGTTGTTTTCAACTGCTCCAATCAAGGCTATGTCCTCCACCAGAATAATTCACGAAGTCATAATAGATACCAATTAAAACGTAATAACAATACAAAAAGCTGTCATCCAACTACTGTCATTACCCCAACTACCTACCAACCATTGAACTACGTCCTTGCGATGGTCTGGGGGGCTGGTGAGTCACGTGGATGCTCCTGATCCTCACCACTTCACTGTGCTTGCAGAAGTAGCATGCAGCAACTTAAAACGGCCCAGCCTGCCTGCCTGAACAGGAGCTTTGCTGATAAAAAGAAAGCAGCTGAGCTGGCTTTAGGGTCGTTTCACTTCAAAACCTGTCAAGCTTTGAGACTCTTTTCAGAGACAGCTCTGCCTTAGCATCTCTCTGTCTTATAAAGATGACTAATTAATGCCCTAGTAGTTGTGTACACTACGTTCTGTCTCAGCTTCTCTTCAGAATTGGCAGCAAAGAGGTTTTTTTCTTGTCTGATGAATATTATCTTTCTTACTGGTTGAAGATGCTTGCTGGGTACTATAGTAAAAGCTGAAATACGCCAGAGCAAAATTCTGGGCAATTTTATTTAAAGCCCTGCAAATTAAGGAAACAAAACAGATGCAGTTATGCTGTCTACTCGCCTAAACATCCTCCTGTCGCTGTACCACAGTGACTTCTGAAGCACTGGTCACCCTCAACTGACATATGAAATAGGACAGTGGTTCCACATGTTCTAAGAGAGCCACAGGGAGAGGCTCAAACCTGTACCCTGACCACAGGGAATCACAGAATAGCTTGCATCAGAAGGTGCCTTAAAACCCAGTCCCATGGGCAGGGCTGCCACCCAGCAGCTCAGCTGACCAGGACCCCAACCAACCTGGCCCTGAGCACCTTCAGGGATGGGGCACCACAGCTTCTCTGGGCAGCTGTGCCAGCACCTCAATGCCCTGTGAGTAAAGAACTTACTTTTAAAGGAATGTAAAGATCAGAGGTGGGTGCCAGTCCATGTGAATGCCAGGTTGGCCTTGTTCAGCGCACGCACAGCTCAGACAGCAAACAGGGCATTGTGCTTCCTTCACAGGGCCCCCTGAGGAGCCTATAACCTAGGTACACAGGGACATCCGCACCTTTCCTGGTGTCAAAGATTTGGGCAGGGCCTGCAGTGCTGAGAATGGGCCACAGCAGGACACCAGTGCAACCACTCCAACAGCCTCTATTACAGAGTCTTAATCCCACTCTTGAATACCCTTTCTTTGAGGTGGCACAGGACATTTAGCCTCCTGAATGGATGACTGAAGTCACCAAAGCATCCCCTCCTTTAGAGGCAGCAATGAGCAGTGTATGCAAGGTCACACACCTATGAAAAGACTTAGTTCAGTGTGTGCACTTTCCATTCACTTCTCAGACCATTAAATCGCTGTTTTCACGCTGTTCTTGTCTACATCATTCTAAAACTCAGGCTGAAGGGTTTTAGGTTCAGTGAATAACGGAGCTTCAATTGCAGACAAAAGGTCCGACGGGACTCCAGCAGCTCACAAGCAAACTCCTGATGTTGGCATGACCCCAGAGGGTGGACAGTGCCCTCTGCTTTTGTTCTGCTCCTCCTTCAGTACTCTGCCTGTAACGCACTTCTTTCCAAGAAGCTCTTTTGTCCATCTTCACTGGAGGACTTCTTGCAGCACCTGTACCCAGTAAGGCCCACAACAGCCAGGCAAGGCTACAACTTCAGCACCTCTCTGTACTGTCTCTTTGGAAGATGAATACTAGGCCAGAACGTTGCTATTTTAAATACCCAAATGCTTTCTTATCTTCAGTGTGAATCTGAGTACACACACAACAAAACTCTGGCAGTGAATGGAAAGCTGAGTGAGGAAACTGTCTCCCCTCTGCATCGTCAGAGCTGAATGGGATGGGAGGTAGAAGGCGCAAGCAATTTCTAATGGGTAGAAACAAATTGAATCTTTACAAGCTTTAATAATCATACACTCATTTCAGAATTAGTCAGGAAATGAGATTCATTCTGCAGGTCAGTACATCCTGAAGATAAATCCACTTGAAGTGTGGTAGCTTGAACATCTTTTCATACAGAATCCCCCTTCCCCCAGCAATTACTCAGCAGATATCCCTTTCTGTTGCCTTCCCCAGGCCAGATGCTCTGAGCACAAATTCTCCTTCCCATCTGCTGTCATATAGTGACATAGACAAACACAACTGTAAGCACTGCTTAAACTCCAAATCCACTCATTGAATCATTTCCTTGGCAAACCCACACTCCTTCCTTACAACCCAAGCCACTGGGAAAAGCTGTGTGCAGAAAAGGAAATTTCACATATCGAAACAACGGTATTTTTTGCAAAGAAAACAATGGCAACAATAATCATAGACATAAAGAAAAACAAGTGAACGGGGTCATCACCCAACCTCCAGACTTCGTAATGACTTTAAATCAGTGTTGTTGAAATCCTGTTCCACAGAAGTCCTGGCTAATTGAGATGAGGCTATTGAATGAATTAAACCAACACCAAACAAAACGTGGCACAACTTGGCCTCAGGTTCTACCACCTAGCTGAGACAAACTTCTTCAGCCCCAGACGAGAGCCTTAGGCATCAACAAGCCAACTCCTGCACCCGCATTTTTCCCTTTCATGTAATTACACACCAGCCTCAGAGCAGCTCCACGTTCCTCCTTTTGACATTTGTGCCTTGTGAATATGCACGGAGCTCAAACCCAAACCACGTTAATGATAACCCTGTTAAACATAAACCAGGCTGCAGTTATACAAACTGCTAACACAAACAGAAAAGTCAGGAAACTCCAATAGTGCGACAACAATGGTTTCTGAAAACTAAATAAAAACAACAACACGATGCCCAACAGGGGAACAGAAGGTGGCTCTTCATGCCTAAACACAGAGGACTGCTCTGTCAAATGACACAAACTCGCTTCCAAGCCTGCTCTGGGGAGATCAAACGGGTGGGAGAAGAGGCAGCAGACGTACACATGAACTACAGAGATTTGATTTTCCTGTCGGCTGCTCTGCGCTCTCACGGCTGTCTGCGGGCAGTCGCTGCCATGCCAGGCCCCTGCCACCTACTCGTGCCTCCTGCAGGGCAGCACAGACTGTGTGAGCACCTGCTTTGGGGCCGGTGCCAGACACGTGCATGCCTGTGATTTACCTTTGTGTAGCACTGAGCTCATCCAGCCACGGGGGTCCGTAGAGCAGCGCTTCATTGAGATAAGGAGCAAACATCCCACCCCCTTCAACTGTCCCCTTCTGCTGTTTAATACACACATGTTCCAGAACAGAAACAAATCTGTTAAATGCAGGCTGAGGCCTGTCCCAGCTTGCACGCATGCAGTATCATGGTCATCAGCACAGCCATGGGCTTCGGATCCCACGTCTGCAGATAAGAGCAGCATTACCGTTCTGTAACTATGAAAAGCAGAGTCGTAGAAGGAGAAACTCAGCAGGTGACAAGCAGGGGCATGGCAAAGTAACAAGAGGTTGAGGAAGAAGTGATGCAGGTGGGACTAAGCATCACTCCAGAACTGCGAGGATGCATGTGTGCAAGGGGAAGCAAGGAGGATGCTCGGGAGCTGAAACTACAGGAAACACTCGGACGTGTGGCAGAGAGAGGACAGCCCGTAGCCCAGCAGCAGGCTACGGGCTGGAAAGCAGGACTGGTAGCTGGGGGGCAGCTCCGGAAAGCCACCAGTACACCCAGACGGAGGGTGAGAAACAAGGCACATGGCTGAAACAACTGCCTCTAGAACACCTTCGATTTCTCCAAGCCAGTTGGTTCTGACAGCGATTTTTTCCGCAGCAATCCACGCTTAATTATCCTTATGAGCCCTTGCAATAACAGCATGTGACTCAAAGCCTACCTATGTGTGCAAGAGAGAAGCAAAGAGGGAGTGTGGCGAATGGAGAATGTGGGAGCGGCAGCCGACGCGGGCTCGGAGCGCGGTCCCCTCTCCCCTCCAGCCTCGGATACCCGAGAGCGCTGCCGGAGAAGCGAAAGCAGCTCATTTTGCACCCGCCGAGCAATGGGTCCATAACGTATTCGCAGCACATTTCCACGCGGCTCCTCAGCACAAAGTCTCCGCTTTCCACGCGGTCGGGACGAGCCCGCCGCGAGGCAAAGCGAGCAACAGCCCACGGGCGCACCTAGAGCCGGCTGCCGAAGGGCGGCCCGCCCCGACCCCGCATCCCACACGGCCGCGGCCGGGGCTCGGCACCTGCCCGGCCACGCGCCCGTCCCTCCCCCTCCGCCTCTCCCCCCGGCGCCGCTTACCGGGATCGCTGCAGCTCGAAGGCGGCGGCGGGGCCGGGCTGCCCCAGCTCGCAGCAGCCGCCGCCGGGGCCCTGGGGGCTGGCGCGGCCGAACGGAG
>VXAB01002285.1:367199-393970 GCA_013399175.1 Odontophorus gujanensis
GACCGTGCCGTGCCGAGCCCCCGACGCCCGCCCTGCCCGTATTTATGGGTGCAGCAACAACACGGCAATCACGTGTGGGAAACGGGGAGCTGGAGGAAAACAAAAGCCCGGCCAGCAGCTCGGAGGAGGAGGGAGAAGGGTGGGTCTCCGCGAGCTCCCTCCTTTCAACCTCTCTCGGTGTGGTTTTTTTTTTTCTGCTTTTTTTTTTTTTTCTCCCCCTTTCCCCCCCCCTCCTCCTCCTCTTCTTCCCTTCCTGGATGCGTGGGGGCGGGCGGGAGCCGGGGGAGGTGGAGTCTGTGCCCGCGGTGCGCGGCACGTGGCTCGCCGGGCTGGCACCGCTGCCGCTGCGGGTCCTGGGGCGGCCCGGAGCCCGGGGCTCCCTCCTGCAGCATCCCATACGCTCCCCAAGCACTCCGCCCCATCCCCAACCCTACACTTCGGAGCGAACGCGCCGCATCCCGCTCGCCCTGTCGTCCCCAACCCCTCAAGGTGTGCTTTTCCCCACTGTCCCAAAGTGGTGACCGCCCGACAGGGCCACTGCGGTGCCCAGCTTCTCTGCTCCATCCCATCAACTCAGCCTTGCCACAAGTGCTGTTGTCTTGTGATGGTAATTTCATCAACGGCTTATGTAAGGGTTGAATAACACAAACACCACAACATATGGTTCGTGCGAGATAGCGACGTGCGCTCCATAAAGCGTTACGATGTACTCGTTGTGATATTCCCACTGCAGTCTGTCAATGATGTACAGCCTTCCCAAGCTGTCACAAATAGTGTAACGTCCCCTGTGATTCGATCAAAAGTTCGCTGATTTGATAAGCAAAATGGATTGTTTGGTCACAGGGGGGAATGTAATGTTATTACTGGAGGAAGGTATGGACTCGCATTTGAATTCCTCTCAAAATTGATCTTTTGAGCATTCAAGGACTTTAGAGTTGAACTCTGTGGCAGGTTGGTTTGTGAAGGTTCGCCCTGCATAGCCCTGGGTGCCGCCAAACCTTGCCTGTAAGGCCCCAGTGTCCCTGCAGCACTACAGCCCTGGGGCAGGCTCCCTGGGGCAGCAATCTGAGCAGGCAGTGCTGAGCAAATGGGCGGGAAATGTTGCTGCGGAAAGTAGAGTGTTTCGCCAATCCCACTTTCTACCGGGTGGGTTTTGAGGTGGGCGTTCCCACTGCAGGCTGAGGTGACACTTTCCTAGCAGCTGACATTGGTGCACTCACCCTGTGGCACATCGATGGGTTGGGTGGGGAGCAGCAGGCTGAAGTGTAAGCTCCCCTCCCCAGAGCAGAGCCCAGCAGGTGTCACCCACCCGCTGGGGAGATGCTCTGCACTCCTGCGGTCGTATCATATCATTTGAACTTCTGATTTGGACAGGAAGCACGAGGAAATGTAGGTCTGCAGCCCTCTTAACACAGGCTTTCTATCCCTCACATGTCTGATGGGATGCAGCCACCATGTGTTCTTTGCTCTGGAGCAATACGGGGTGCGGGTCCAGAGGCTGCTCTAACTCAGGGTGAGTCTGGTGTGTGCAGCAGTATGCACTTCTTTCACAAAATTACCCTTGTGATGGGATAAATGTAAGTGTTATTTGGTGTTGCAGGCGTTACCTCTGTTGTGGAGCTCCTCCAGAGCAGTTCTGGAGAAAAGCCTCAGCCCACCTTGTGCACACTTAGGTCCAGGTCTGTTTTAGCACCTGATTTGACAATGTGCTGCCTGCAGTCAAGAGTTCTCATGGGACCGGCTGAGCTTATTGAACCTCCTTGCATCTAAATTAGAGGGGCTGGGAAAAGCTGTTATGTATTTTGATTGTTGTTTATCTTTGAAAATATTTATTTTACTGTTTATTGTTAGTTAAATTACTAACCCAGCTCTTTCAGCTTAGCTCACCCCATACGACGTTTGCACTGTGCATATGGGTGAGCCCCGTTGCCTCAGGAGACCTCCACAGACTCCTCTGTGCTAACATAGATGAGCTGCTCTGTAGGTGCTGTGTTTGTATGCACTATCCATGTTATTGAAGGGGGATTAAAACATCCCTTCCTTTGCACAAAATAATAAACCCATTTTGAGAAAGCACTGTGCAACAGAAACGTGACTTTCTCAGTTGAAAGTGAAGCTATTTTTGTTAATGAATGGGCCACCAGAGTACAGAGATAATTGGCATGTTAGAAATACCAGGCTCTCTAGACCTATGTATATGTTTAGTAGCAAATGTAAATGAGTATGTACAACCTAAGGTGAATGTTCTCTTCAGTTCTTTGCATCCTTTTGATCCGTGCTTAGCAAGATTTTAGGTGACTCCCATGTGCTGCAGGAGTCCCGTTCGCTGGAGGTTATGTGGAAATGTTAAACAGATTGACTTTGCTGGTTGAAACTTTTTTCTTTGATGGGGAGCAGTGCTGGACTAGAGGAAATAGCAAAGTTGAAAGGAAAACCAAAAATACATATTCTGCAAACTTGCTTCTGTGACTGTTTTTTAAATCATTTTCCTCTCCAATTTCTCTTCCAGCCAACCAGCTCTACCCAAGCGCAAGCAAATGTTTTTATTTTAGAGGTCATGGGCTTATGTAAGTGGTTGGACAACAAATGGTAACAGGAGTGGTGGAGCGTGATAACTTTTTTACCCAGTGCATAAAGAGCTGGAAGAGAGACTCATCAGTTGTGGGTGTTTGGAGACAGTGAGGATCTTGGGGTGACACAGGTGAGTGGAGAACGCTGGGTTTAAAGACATCGTGGAGGGTGGAGGGAGTTTGGACAAAAAGTGAAAAGCGCAGCTATTTGCCACTCTGAGAAATGAGCCTGTAGAAATGGTGCCTCTGCTTTCATAGGAGAGCGAACCCAAGTGCTGTTGTGGTTTTAACATCTGCTGTCTTGGTTTTGATGTAGTCAGTGCAAAGTCCTGTTGCAGTGCAAGGGTGAAGAGCAAGTGTGGAAGGCCGCAGAAGCTGAAACTGTGCTCTGAGATGGCTTGCCTCCTCAAATTGAAAAACATCGCTTTGCAGGTGGATTGCAAACAGCCTGGAGCCTTAGAGACAGGATCTGTATTGAACTGAGAGTTAATTCTGCAGGACTAACTAGTCCTGAGTCACCAACATGAGTTGACAGGACAGTGCTCAAGTATCCTGAGCTTAATTTTTGTGTGCTTCAGTGATGAGAACAGAGTTCTTATTGTCACTGACACTTGTTAGAGCTGTGGAGTGGAGGCAGCTAGTGGAAGGAATAGTAAACGTGATTCTTGTAGTTTTAACAGCACTGGTTTGCACCTGTCAGGATCAGCGTGGTAATGCTGTTACACAAAACTCAGCAAAGGAGGCATCTGGAGGCAGTACTCTGTTGCTTCTGTAGTTGAGAACAGGAACAGTTGTCACCCGTGGTCATGGACCTCACTGTCAGGTCCCAGCAGATTTTCCGTAGTCTCTGAGCACACTTGCTGTGCAAGACTTCGGAGAAACAGCGAATGTGCAATCTGACAAATGCTTTTTTTTCTTCTCTTCCTGAAGTCTCATTGTGGAACAGAATTGCATTTTAGTGGAGGAAATAGTTGTAACATTGAAGGGAGACTTGGAATATGAATTTAATAATCCTTCTGCTTAAAAGGAGCATTTAGCAGAAGTAAAGTAGAGAGAATTTAAATGCATTTCACTGAAAGCCATGGTCAGGAATGGAAATTGGATAAAGACAGTACAAATTCTTTATGAAAGACTAATACTGCATCTGGATAGTAAAGGCCTGTTCCAGTGCCAGACCCCAACCTTCAGTCTGTTGTAAATTTAGCCTGATTCTCAGAAATGCTAAGTACTTGCTTCCCATTGGAAATTTTTCAGGAGCCTGAGTGTTTTATTTTTGAGAGCCGCCTTTACTAATTGAATATAGAAGCTTGATGCTAACATGCTTGTCATCTTGTTTGAAAAACAGATTCCCTGGAAGTGCATGGTTGTCTCTATATGAATAACCTAACATTATTTTCTTGTCTTGTACTAAGGTGTGTACCAGCAGTAGCCAGTGAACATAAAACCAAATTCTTACACGGTGATTATAGAGTGGGAGAGATTTGTGATTGCCTGATATAATGGCTGGAGCAGGGTGAGCAAGATCCCATGTGTAACTGGCAGGATGCATGGAAGCAGATACCCACAGGAAACGTGCCTGCGCAGATCAGCTGACGTGGATCACAAGGGCACTGAACCTCGTTATTTAAGATGTCAGAGGTGTGGCACATGTGGTGTTGATGTGCCTGTTGTACTACCTTGAATAGTTCCTGAGAGCACCGGAAGGCAAGCAGTGGGCAGCAGGGACAATTGGATAGATATTTGTCTCTTAAATAAATTAGGACACTAATTTAAAGTGGCTAGACCTGGAATCCATATCATTACTTCAACTCACAGTACCTTTAGGTGAGGCTGGTGGCATCAGCTTTTTATTAAGATGACTTAACATTTTCCATTGTGAGTCTGTGGCGTTTTCTTTGCAAGATCCTCTTTAGGCCTAACGTGGTTTCAGGAAATGGGTCAGAATCATTATGGCAGCTCAAAGAGCAGAAACAAGAAAAACACACTGCTTCTCCCACATTAGAAATTCTTCTGAGCTTTCCATTGAAGTACATGCCTACACTGAAACAAGAATTTAGGAGGTGGGCTTCTGTGTCTGAGATGGGGCTGGGGAAGGAGGAAGGAATGCCCTTCCTATCAAAACCCACCCGCCTCTGTCCAGTTTTAAGCTTTTGAATCACGTAACATGCACACAGTTCTAGCTAGAGACTTACTGCCTAGCTGCTAAAGCTGCCAGTGGTAGCACCTTCCTCGAGCGAACGTCAGCCTTCTGAAACAGCTGAGAGCATCCAGACCCCAGGCCTGCAAGGGGTGCTCCCAGCTGTACCGGGTTGTGGTGGAGGCAGCTGCCAAAATGCAGGTTCAGAGCTTGCAAGCAGTGTGGAGGAGGGAACTGTATGTTTGGGTGCACAGAGGGAAGGAGCTGTGTGAGAAAGAAACACCGTCCTAGATGATCTCTAGAGGTCCCTTCCAACCCCTGCAATTCTATGATTCTGTGATCCTCCCTTCTGATTAATGCACAGCAAGGGAGCTGAGGAGTTGCACAGCAAGGATGCCGAGGAGCTCAGTCTGAATTTTCCTTCCTCACTTCTTCTATGCTTGGATTTTTCAGGTTACTCTTTCATCGTAGGCTGGGTTTGAGGATTTTTGTTGTTGCGGTTGTTTGTTTGCTGTATATACTTTGCAATCTCTTGAAGACCAGTCTTAAAGACAGGAGCTCTGTTTTTCTAGTTGCTGCTAAAATGCTGTCCCATACTGCAATGAGCTTGCAGATAAATAGACAAAACAAGGAAGGTGGCCACATCCAAGCCGCAACTGGAACATAGCAGTTTCTGGCTCCTATTTGAGTGATTAAATGGGAACAGGGCCACATAGCTCCTCCCTTCTCTTGGAAAACAAAAACTGTGGACACTTGTAGAAGAAAACAACCCCAATCTGTGTCCTGGTCCTGCTCAAATTTTCTTCTGAGGAATCAGAAATGTCTTTGCAGTATCACAATAAGTTAACGTAGGTATGAGATTCAAAATGGAGTAGTCTTTATTCAGATGAGCAAATGTCTCGTACTCCTGGCAATCTCCTTAAGCAGTGGCATAAATAAAAAGCAGCTTGCAACACCAGTAGAACAGAACAACAAGACTGATGGCAAAAAAAGAACTTTTATACTGTTTTCATAAAGCGACAGCTGTGATTTATCCCATTCTTTACCATTTAGAGATAATTTGGACTCAAGTATAGAATTGCTGGATGTTAAGATTTCAGCAGGAAGCCCGGGAGAACATCCGTCATTGCCATGGCTTGTGTTAATTTTTAATCCTCTCCAGATAATTTTAAAACGTAGCTGCAGGTTTCTGAAACATTCATGTGAGCAAGTCTGTAAGTATGTTGGCTGCCTTGTGTAGGAAAATCCTCCAGTTCACAGGACAGGCTGACCAAGGAGCTGTGAGAGAACAAAAATGCTGTTGACACCTACTGACACAGTCTTCAATGAGAGTAAAAACATTAAATAAATAGTATCTGAAGTTCCCAGAGGGACATGCTGGCGGAGTGCTTCACTGCAGAGACTCTCACACAAGTTCAGCCTGACTGGAAATGTTTAATATACAAAGGGAAAAAAAAAATGTTCAAGCTTTTCTTTCTTTCTTTTTTTTTTTCTTGAAACTGTTAAATTCAGGGAGCGCGACTCCAGTGGGAATGAGGGAGAATGGAAAACCTTTGGTGGGGCAAGCTGAGGTTTTGCATCTTCTCAGTGGTGTTCTTCTGCCTCCGTGCAGTGTGATACCCCACAAACGATGCTTGGTTCACTCCAGGATTTCAGGGTTGAGTTAGCTGTCCAGCTTTGAACTTCAGGAGATCCTCAGCAGGTGGAGATCACCACTGGATGGCAGAGACCAGAGGCAGAGCAAGCTCGCCTCGTGCCACCTTGGCTTACCTGCACAGGTGGCCTGGGCCCATGGCCTCCCCTTCTCCTTGCCTTCCAGGGAGGCACGGGCATTGCACGTGTCCTCCGAGCAACACTCCTGTGTAAATATATGCCATGGACAAATTTCCATTATTGTAGTACCCAGCAAGGTCAGCTCTGCCTCTTTCCCAGGGCAGCCAGAAAAGCTGGCACAACACACTGAGGAAGGCAGAAATGGTGGCGACCTTGGTGGGGCTGGGAACTGTCTCAGCCATGAGGTGGATGGGAGGAGGGAGGGCAACTTTGCTCCCTGAGTTGCTTGAGTCTACACTGCTGATGCTTGTGTATGCTCATAGGGAGCACCTTCTGAGGGGGTGAAAGCCTTAGGATTCTGAGAAGTGTCGTAGGTGGTCCAACTGGGCAAGGATGCTTAAGCAAGATGTCTGGAGGATGGGTTTTCTACTTTGTCAGTGAGGGTTGTATACAGAGGAGGACCCCTACATTCTGCTGCTTGCCTTTGTTTTGGGATGGAAGGAAATTCAAGACCCATCTGGATGCCTTCCTGTGTGACCTATGTAAGGAACACGCAGGGGGTTGGACTTGATGATCTTTTAAGGTCCTTTCCACTCCCTACAATTCTGTGATTCTGTGCGAGTCTGTGAAATCCAACCCTCATGAAGGACAGGAAATTCATCCACAGAAGAATGCCCAAGCCTGCTGCCACTTGGGTTATTCAAAGTAGCCATAACTTGCCATGTGCTCGTCTTGTATAAACTATCTGACAGTTAAAAATGAGTCTGAATGGGACGCCTTCTCCCCTCAGGAAAGCTTTGGCAGGAAATTTTTGTAAGCAGCCAGCGGAAAGTAAATAAATGGAAAAGTGGTCCCCAAGCAAGAGAGATCCAAAGTCTTCTGCTGTCTCTGCTCAAACTGAGCAGCACCTTTAATAGTGTAATAGTCTTTGTGTTGAGATCAGTGAGGTTTTTAAAATAAAGAAAGCACTGAAGTGTAGAAGAAAGTAAGAGAAGAGAGACTGCATTCAAATCAAAAGACCAGATTTCAAGTTTCTTCAAACCCCAAGGACAGGATAAATCCTTTCAGCTGTGAAGAAGTGCTAGAAAAATTCCATGAAATCAATTCTGAAGTTTATCGCAAAATAAAACTCAGTTCAGGGCCAGAAAGGAAATTGAACAGTTCGAAGATAGGGCAGTGTGGCAAAAGGGAACATATCTGGTGTATCTTCAGGTCTTTTGTTTCGAATCTTGACACACTGTTAATTCCCTCTTGCAAAGTTCAGATCAGTGGTTTAGCTCTAATTTGCTGCAATGTCTGTTTTTTGTGCCAGATTTTCCCTTGGGGGGGGAAAAAATGTTAATGTTCAGACAGATATACCAAAAGAGATTATAGTTTGCATATATATATCCATATATATACACATACATATATATATAATGTATATGTATGAAAGTATATATAAAAATGTATATATACATAGAATGATGTTTTGTTCTCCCCTGCAGGGATGTAATTTCAACTGGATCTAATAGAACGTAATACATACGCTCAGGCTAGAGCAGCTGCAAGAATATGCAGCAGAGCTATTCTGCTGGCTGTTTTTGGAAACATTTTAGCCATCTCCATTATACCAGCATGACTGCGTTCCTATGGGAACAAGATTCCTCATAGCAAGAATCTTCTGTAGCAGGAGCAGGTGATTCTTGGTTAAAAACTTGGGTTTGGCACACAACTTAATCTTTTGTAAACATCAAATATTCTGCAATATTTTGACTAAACTCACTCATATTCAAAACTAATTAGATTTTTTTTTCAGCTCCATCAATGAGGCTAGACACAACAAGCCCTGTTAAAACTCTCACTGGGACTTGCTATTAGATCTACAATAGTAAAAGCCCATTTGCACTTTCATTGCAGTTACAACATTGCTTCCAAGAGCTGCAGTCAAGAGGTGGTACCCCTTTTGAAGGGCAGCATACTGCAGCAATAACCACACGGGCTTTAATAGGACTACTGGTGACTTAAAGTAGTAGAATTCTTTGTGAGGGACCCTATTAGGATCTGGCTTTGTGTTAGCATCTGCTTTAATACGTATCTCTTCTAAAGAAGGGTCTTGGGTTGTATATTGTGAGAGTACTTCATTGCCTAGTGTTTACCTGCAACAGGAGTGATGCTCGCAGGAGGGATCCCTAGAACTTTCCAGCTCTCTCAAGGATGTTTTGGAAATAAAACCAACTGATCAGTTGGAGAATGAAGCAGTTGCTGTAGCTAGCTGAATGCTTCTTTGAATCAGCATTCTGAGCCTTCATATACTGCACTGAAGCTGATCAAATACATCTGCTTTATTTTTAACTCCAAACTGTTGAAACTGCCAGCAAAGTATCCATTGCACACATAAGTGATATGAAGGAGGCAGAACTTAATCTGCAGTTCTTTGCCAGCAGATAATGAATGAACATAGCTGGAAGTTGTAGCAAGGCCAGGACTCAAATTTCAAGGCAAGCTTGTAAGTTGTGGGGAAGTACGCAGTTAAACTGAGTCAGTTGTGCTGTGTATCAAGGGTACAGATGTAAACAAATGGAACAAAGATGTCAGAATTGTATTCTCTGGTCTTGCCTTTATCTTGTCTTCCTGTAAAACAGGGCTGCAATGTTTCAAGAAAGTCTGCTGTCTGCCATGGTATATACACTGTTGGTTCAGGCCCCCTCAGAAGCAGCCCAAGAGTCCCACCTTCCCACAGTTTCACCTGACTGATTTGTTATTTTTGGGGGTAGAAAGTGTTTGTGAGAATGAGAAGAACAGCACCTAAAGAAATGCTTAATGGTCGCAAAACTTAGTATTAAAATTCTGCCTAATCTCAAGAACGTCCCCAGCGTAAATTTCCAGCTGCTCTTAGCAATGAGACGTTGTCACTTCTCTCTGTTTTCGTGCGTCAGAAGGTACAGGAATTTTAAACCTAACCAGTGTTTCAGTGGAGCTACCCTTCTGATAATAAATCATGAAGCATATACTGTACCCTTGGAAACAACTATTTGCAGTTGCTGTCTTTAGAACAATCCTTCTAGCTCAAAGGAGAACCAAGCAGTAAAAACATGGGTGTGTTAATCCTTTGTGTGCTTGATAAGATGTGAGTATGTTTGCAAAGCCATCTGCTTGCCAACTAGAACAAGGTAGGTTGAGTGTTATGGTGCTTTTATTGCTCTGTACAAAGTAAACATGGATACAGAGAAAACTACAATGGACCACTAAGGTTGTAAGAAGAAGAATAAATGAAGGTAAAGCCATTTTTTTTTTCTGGGAACTTCAAATGCTTAAACTCAGTGGGCACACGTTTCTGGAGTGGATGTATATGCCAAAGAAAGCAGTGACAATACCTTCTAGTGGGATACAAGCATTGCAGAGCAATAACAAGTAACCAAGAAGAAAAATTGGCTCACCTCTTCCAATGTCCAGCAACAGCTCAAAAGCAGCACAACCTCTATCCAAAGAGATACTACTCCCTTGGCTGATAACCCTTAAATGAAGATGAGGAGCAGTAGATCTGGGCTCCACCCCTTCTGGTCATACAGGTGCATGGCTTGCACCTGAGCTCCCTGGGTTAGCCACACTTTCTCGCCTGGTGCTCAGCCATTGCTTCAGGCTGTGACCTGGCAATTCCACTGCAGGATGTGTTTAAAGGGCAGTGAGCCAAGTGGTTTTAAGCCAAATGTGTGTCTGTTTGGGAAAATACGTTGGAGAGTACAATGTCATTTTAATTGGGCCTGAATGTTTGCAGCTTGGAGGCCAGCATCTGGTGTGGCAGGGCACTGTAACACCCAGTGCCAAGCAGGATGAAGGCTTGTGTTTCAACAGGGGCTGGTAACACTCTAGAGGATCTTCCTTTACCCTCCCTGACCCGAGTGTTCCCTTACAAGTGTTAAGCAATGCAAATGCCCTGGAAGCAGGGCCAGTCTCCAGTCTGGGAAGCACCCTGTGCTTGTAATTTGCCTCCTCTGAAAGTTGCATGGCCCTGCCTGCACAGTTGCTGGTTTCAGCAAGGCTCTTTGAAGTCCATCAAAGCAGTGTCTAATGCAGCATGACCAACTTAAAGGCTTTTTTCCTTTTTCATCAGCTTCGTGAGGAATAAAGCAAATCTGATGCAGGACACAGCATTGCTTTCTCTTGTGCTGTAGGATGGGTGCTCCAGCCGGACAGACTGCAGAAGGACCAACATCTCTACTCTGACTCCTTCTGACAGGACTGATGGAGATGTTTTTCCTGTGAATTTTCAGCTAGGCTGTTAAAATAAACTCCGTGAGAGCCTCTGCCTGGAAGCCATCATCCTGCCTCTGTATCTGCCTCCATTCAGCAAGGCTCAGTGATGTTCTTAGAGATCTCCTGCAGAGCTTTTGCCTGTGTGGCAGAAGTTACTCTGTACACTGGAGGACACTGGTACCTCCCATAGTCACATGGAGCACTTGGAGGTGTCCTGCCCCTCTAATAGTCACCTGAATGCTGCCATCAGCACTATCACAGCCTTGAGTGAACGGGATGACGTGCTGCACCCTGTGTGTGGTTTGTAATTAAGTCACTAGGCAAGAGGGTAGGTTTTCATCTGTGTATATTGTGTTTGCATTTTCATTTATTTATTTATATGTATTTTTTTGAGCCAAGTTCTAAAGTCCACACATAGGACATCACATGCTCAAATTTCCTTTAACTCTTGATAGGGTGAAAGAACTGAGTCGCGACCTTGTGGTGTGGACACGAGCTAACAGTGAACACACACAAACAGCAAAAAGCAACAATGATTCGAGGCAGCAGGATCCTCAGCTTGAGATCATCATTTCTGTGAAGGCAGGGGGTAAGGGCTGGCTGTCACCCCTAGGGTTATATCCTCTCGCTGCTCCTGGAGTGACCTGAAATGAAACATCTAATGCCAGCAGGGATAGATCCCGGGGCAGTGGTGGCTGGGATGTCTGGGCCCCACTGGCCTTTCTGTGCCCATGCTGCCAGCCTCAAGGATGTTTCTGGAGCCTTTGTGTTCGTGTTTGTTGTGATGTTGTTACTGTTAGGCCCAGAACATGGGGATTGAAATTGTTGCCCCTGTGCTTCAGATCCCTCCCTAAAATCACAGCTGAGGGTTCCCTGTCCTGCTGAAGGTGTAACAGGAAAGCTCTACAACACAGCGCTTATCTCCAAAATGTTCTTGTAGTTTGTTTAAAAAAAAAACCAAAAACTGTTGGATTCTCAGCTTATTTTGTGCTGGATTTAAAATCGTGTGTTCTTCCAGAAGCGCAACATGAATGAATGTGAGCCCTAAATTATGCTGACCTTTCAATTAGAAATTTTCCACCGCCTATCATTCCAGGACAAATATTGATTGAACAGTCCGTGTGTGTGTGTGTGTGTGTGTGTGTGTGTGTGTGTGTGTGTGTGGCTGTGAAGCGCGGCCTGACACCCGGTGTGACCTTCCTCTTCTGTGCCTGATCCCCAGTGGTGGCTTTAAGCTTCCTTTTGTATCAAAACCTCGTTTCATAACTGAACTCCCTGCTCTTTGGAACCCGAGTTTCTTCGTTTGTTTGCTCAGCGAGCTGAGGTCTGTTGGGATATTTCTCTGTTTGATTTGGTTGTTAGCTTTGTTACCATCTGAAATGGCCCAGGGTTGCTTTGTTCAAGGGCATTTTTATGGAAGGGTTTTGTTCTGCATAAGTTTGTGGATATCACCCGTGTGATTTCTGCTCCATTGTGCTCTGCTGGCATGCTCAGGCCAGGCCTGGTTGTGTTTGCATGTGCGCTTGGCTCCGCAGCTCTGAGCATCCTCTGAGTGTGGGAAAATGGCTTTCCACTGGGAGATTTCATCACTGAATTTTCGTATCTCCAAATCCTATAGAAAATGTTGTATGCTTTGAGGTTACAACAGATCAATTTTCATAAATGAAAGAATCGTAGAATGGCGTAGGTTGAAAGGGACCTTAAAGATCATCTCATTCCAATCCCTGAATGTTCTTAAAAATATGAGCAAAGGGGACAGCATTAGCTTTCCTCAGACTGTACTCTGCTTTTGAAGCAGAAACAAAGACATATATTCCTGTTCCAACATAGCAGGTTTCTTCAACAGTGGATTCTCCAAAGGATGAATTTGGTCCCCAGCAAGCACTTTGCAGCAGTGCAGTCTGCCTTTGCAGGGAGAACCAGCACAAAGCCACGCTGCACTCCCCATAGCATTGATGAACAGGGGGAGTTGTATCCAACAGGCCTCCACCTTTCTAATAAAAGCACCAGTTGGTATCAGAATTGCAGGGGTTGGAAGGGAGCTCTTAGATCACTGAGTCCAACCCCCTCTAAAGCAGGTTCCCTGTAGCAGGTCACACAGGCAGGTGTCCAGGGGGGTCTTGAATGTCTCCATGGAAGGAGGCTCCACCACCAATCTGAGCAGCCTGTGCCAGTGCTCCGTCACCCTGACAGTAACCAAGTTCTTACTTGTGTTAGTATGGAACTTCCTGTGTTTCAGTTTCTGCCCCTTGTCCCTTTTTCTATTGCTGCACACCGCCCTCATCAACTTTACTCCCACACTGTAGATATCTCTCCTCATATCCAAACTGAACCTCCCTTGGTTTGCTTTCCACAAGTCCAGAGAGCAGTTGGTAATGGCTCCAGTAGAGCCTAGAGCGCCTTGGATTCTGCCCAGGGGAAAGCTGGGGTGGGAGCTGAGGCCTGGATGTATATTTCTCTCATTCTTGCCCTCATCAGAACTGCTGATGTGCAGGCCTTCACCTCCCACCAAGGGCACACACACCCATGGAGCACACAGTGCTGCCTTCTGACCCCTGTAAGGAACAGCATTGTTTCTTCTCATGTCAATGAAAAATACTCTTACTGCTTTCTTCTGGGATTACAGTTTGTGCTTCTATATATAATGCATATACATATATAAAATGTAAACACATGCACACACTATATATATGCACACTATATATAAATCCCTTCCTCCCATTTCCTTCTCACAGACCAAACGTTCCCAGTGAGAGGACAGCAAATTTCCATCACAAATGCTTTTCCTCTGACTGTTTTTTGTTTTCTAAGCCTGTGACATGAAAGCAGACATAATATTTTCTTTTTAGTTCTCTATAAATAAACAGAAATCTCATTTCCAGAAAGTGTTACTGGAGCAAGTCAAGTCCTGAGGCAGAAGAGCACCCCGGTTCTCTGCTGCTGAGCCCTGTTGTATCTCTGAGGTTGTACTGGAAACCCCAAGGGGTTCAGAAGGAAACACGGATCCCTCAAATTGAAGTACAACAGCTAGGTCTGGTTCTGCTGCCCTGCTCTGTCTTCTTGGCTTTAAATTACCACTGGGGGTTCAGCTCATTCTGTGAGAGAGATGGAGCCTAAAGCGAGGTGTCGGAGGCTGGCTGTGCCTTCCCTGTGTCTTTTCCCAATGGCAGTGGTTTTGTTGGCCTCCAAGCAGATGTGCTGCTCTTCCTGTGGCAATCTTCTGGACATGAAGAGCGAGGCTTTCAGATTTAAATGCTGTTGCCGGGGAAAGGGGGGCTTATCCAGGCTGTGGCCCTCAGCAAGGGTTGTGCTCATGCATGGATGTGGAACAGCTACTGCCTGAGCAGCGTGCATTTGGCTCACTGCACTGACCGCTCTCTGGGACAGGCACATGTCCTTCCTTAGTGCCCTGGCACCGGCTCTGAAAATCCCTGCTGCAGGGATGTCCACTCGTGAAGCGAGCAGGGTCAGTACTAGGAGTGACTGGAGCCTGAAAGTAGAGTTCTGGGCTGGGAATATACTGCTCCACCCTTGGAGCTGCTGCATTACCACCATTGCTGCATTATGGCTTCGGGATCAGTGTTCCCTTGAGGTTCAGCTGGACACGGCCTGTGTGCCCAGCTGGTGCCAGTGGGCTGTGGCTCCTAGCAGTGCTGCAGCCGGCCCAGCCGTGCGGCCCAGTGCGTGCCCAGATGGTGTTTCAGAGTTTTAAAGGGAATTCTAAAGGATCTCAGGAATGTTAGAGGGTTTGAAAGCTTTCTGCTTTCGCAAGGTTTTTCCAACGCTTGTTTATGGTTTCGATGCTCAGAGCAAACAGATGCTTGTTTAGAAGCAGGTCAGAAGTCCCAGACTTGTAAGAGACGCTGTCTGCCTTGTTTTTCCGCTGTTTTGTACCCAAAACTAAGCACGTAAACTGCACATGTGAATAACCCGAGTGGTCCCCCTGCCCCGGGCACAGCTTCTCGCTCACGCTGAGCTCCCTCGCAGTGCAAGCAGTGGGACACCGTCTGTGCACAAGCTGGAGACACTTGTGCAAACATCACTGCTTATTTAGAAGGTGCGGAGCTAAATGATTTATTAGTGCGCTCAGCGCTGCAGCTGAGAGGGTTCTTCTCAGGTTGGCTTTTAACAGACACCTTACAGGGTCTCACTCACCAGAAAATTCCTGGTAACTGGATCGTGGGAGGGAAGGAAGCTTGTGGTGTAGCCATCCCAGGGGCACGGCCCCACTCTGCTGACATTGAAGGGGACAAGTTGCTGCCACCGCACTGGTTTCTTTCACTTAGTTTTGCACAAGGGAAGGCCGTAGGCTGCCAGTACAGTGACCAGAAGCACTATGCATCCCCCTTGGCAGATGTGTGAGCAGCCACCAGCAGGACCCGCTACAAGCACAGGGAGTGCAGCCCAGCATTCAGACACAGAGCTCTGTCCTGGATGAATGGGTAACACTGCTGCATGACTCCGGTTATGAGATCAGTTCTCATCCCCACACACTTCCCTTACTATACAACCCCAAATATCATAGAGCCATAGAATGGTTTGGGTTGGAAGGGCCTTAAAGCCCACCAATTCATACCCTGTGCTGTGGGCAGGGCTGCCCCCCAGCAGCTCAGCTGCCCAGGGCCCCATCCAACCTGGCCTTCAGTGCCTCCAGGGATGGGGCAACACAGCTTCTCTGGGCAGCTGTGCCAGCACCTCACTGTAGTCTAGAACTCATTTAATATTTTGCATGCAGTTCTTAAATGAAACCAGAAATTTCTCCAGTTGTTTGGTTGGAGAGGCTGGAGCTGCAGCAGTGTGACAGCTGCAATGAGATCGCAACCATCCGCAGCATTACGGGAGTAAAAATAGAAAATTCTCTAGAAAGAAAAATGCAATACCTAAATGCACACACACAGCTAGTAAGAGAGGGAGTGCAAAACAGCCAGGAAAATCCTGGAATTTGATGTGTTGAGAATTTATCAAACCTCCGAGCTAGGAAGTTACACACAGGCCACTCATGAGCAGTGAATGAGTCTCTGCAGAGGTAAAGGAGCTGTAGGTCTTTCATGGTAAGGCTGGTTTCTGCCTTTCAAAAGAACGTCAGGTCTGAAGAGTAGCAGATATTCTCTGGGTGGCCTGTGGGGTCAGCAGCCACAGAAATAACCACATTATTTAATTTTCCTACTCTGTTCCCAATATTTTTCCATTTGTATGGTATGTCGGTTAGTGTACAGCATAAATGTATAGAGAAAGGGTAGAGCTACCTCAGCCTAAATGGGCAAAACATGCAGGACGAAGAGGGAAATGGGACTTAAAATGCAGTTGGACACTCTGAAATGTTTGAACCATAGGTTGTGTGATGGCTAATGGAAGAGCACTGGAGCAGGAGGGTAATCCAGATGGTGTGTTTTGAAAGTGGCTGCAGAACAGGCCACGGCCTAACAAAAGGATGTCCTCCATCCTTACGTCAGCACGCTTCTCCAAGCTTGGGGAATCAGGATATTTTCTCTCCAAACTCCCCCAGCATGGCTTGCCCTCTGCCAGTGACCCAACGTACAGCTGAGCTGTTTGCAACGGGATGTGGATTGCTTTCTGATTGCTTAACTTTGGCATGTTCCAGAGCATGCTGAGACTCTCACCCTTTGCAACAAAACCCCCTTTTGAAAGCACTTCAAAAGACCGAGTCCGGGTTTGTGAGAGATACGGGAAATTGCTGAAGAAAATATTTTACCAAGAGGAAAGCAGACAAACGCTTGGCAGGCAAGTGGCAGTTTTGTTCCTGAAGAGGTATGTAAGCCTGGGATCTAGGAGAGCAGAACTGGAAGAATTGTACAAGCTTCAAGGGATATGATAGACACTAAATTATCATGGTTTGCTTAAAAATGACCTTGCACTCCATAGACAGCGAGCATCCCACACAAGTATTTGGGAGCATGGAGATACATTCAGAAGATCCATCAGGCAAAGCCACTGCGGCACGTGGCTGAGCAGGCAGAAGGTGGCTGTAAGAAAGGAGGGGACAGACCCTTTAGCAGCGTCTGTTGTGAGGGCAAGGGGAAATGGTTTCCAACCAAAAGAGGGGAGATTTAGATTGGACATAGGGAAGAAGTTTTTTTACAGTAAGAGTGGTGTGGCACTGGAACAGGTTGCTCAGAGAGGCGGTGGATGCCCTGACCCCGGAGACACTCAAACTCAGGCTGGAGGGGGCGGTGAGCAAGCTGATGTAGCCGTAGGCATCCTGTCATTGCAGGGGAGTTGGACCAGGTGATTTTTAAGGGTCCCTTCCAACTAAAATGATTCTAGAATTTTAAGTCATGTGCACAGGGCTGTGCTCATCCTCCCATGCATCCCAAAGGTTCCCTGTGTGCCAAGAGTAGCTTGGGTAGTGAGGATGAGTGCTAGTGGGCTTTGCCTGGGATCCTCCCCAGTTTCCCTTCTGGGCTCCCTCCATTTGTGAGTGAGCAGTGCAGGGGATCCTAGTGTTCTCCTCGTGGAAAGCAGGATGGTACAACTTGGTACTGAATAGGATGACAAAAATGAAGCACCAGCTTTGGGGAGAATCCCACAAATCTCATCATTGCACAGTGAAGGCACTTCCCTCCACCAGAATGACTCAGTGCTTACTGCTGCCCAGGGGTCTCTGCTGGTGCAAAAAGTGCAGCCACAGGTTATGGGGACATGGGCGAGAGCCCCTGCTGTAAGTCACGTCAGGTTTACATATTCACTTGGAATTATCATTTGTAGTCTCTCGGTAATAAAAGCCTTACTTCTTAGCGTTCATTCTCTCACACCTTTCCCAGTTCAATCCTAGGACAAACAGATTCTGAGCAAATTTTCTTCTGAGAAAGCCCAGAAGATCCACTTTTATGTACACTGAATTGAAAGCAGTTTTCCCTCACAAAGGGAATGACATTTCTTAAAACAGTGTTTCAGTGCTAGTTCACGTTTGCTTCAATATAAATCCCTTCTGAGTGAGCCTTTCAGAGCTCACCCAGAAAACAGCTGGTGTCACTGGTGGCACAAGGAGGCCAAGCAGTAAGATGGCATTTTTGCCACCCCTGCCCCTCTGAGACAAGTAACTCATTGCCCATGGGTTTGAGAAGAACACTCATATCTCTGGTGGTTTGACATGCTTCTCTGTTACAGAGCAAGAGAGAAGTAGAGGGGAAGAATGGCTAAAAGCCTATTCTTCACTTCTTCCTCTATTTGTTTTCCTTCTTCAGTGTCAAATTATTAGGACTGAATTACAAGAGTTCTCTTGCTTTGTCTGAATGATTTGCTAAGCAGTTAACAATTCATGACTAATTAATAGAGAGCGCTTGGCAAGCTGGTGAGCTCAGAAGTATTAATTCAATTGAAGCCCGGCAAGCACCACGCATGCAAAGAGCTGAGTGATTTCACAGAGGAGTATCATGAGGAATTTGAATTTTTTGCCTTCTGATCTGACACTAATTCTATAAATGTAATTACATTAGCACAGAAATACTTCAGCAAGTTCAGTATTTCAAGCCCATTTTTTTTAGATGTAACCTCACAGAAAATGTTGCCTTTCTGTTCCAAATGAGCACACTGATGCAATCTGACACACTGCACATCTCCCTGGGATGGAAATAGTAAATTGTGTTTCTGATTGGCAAGGATCGGTGCCTTGGCTCTCATTATACCCCTCCTCACATGTGTGGTGGATACCTGTACTTCTGCAAACTGACTGAAGTAAAAGACAATCTGAATTAAAATAATTGCCTCTTCTAGGACATCTGCTCACCATGAAAGGAATAGCAACTCCTTATATGATACACATTATCCGAGATAATGTTAGCAGTTTAGTTGTTTTTTGTTATATATTGTGTGCTTCTTTACAACTCGAATTCCCAAGCACTCTGAATTGGTGAGTCATTAGGAATGTCATTTCAAAGACTGTATTTAATCTCTTCATCTTTTCCCACCACTGATTTACCCGAAGGCACAAGTAAAGCACACGTAGCAGATTCCCAAAGGTCCCCAAATCAGAATTTCTTTCCTATCTAGCCTTATTTTCCTCTCACTTGATTTAAAACCATTCTGCAGAGACTCGCTGAGTTGGTAATTTTAACTGTGAGGTAACAGGCAGCTTTCATCACCACATAAATGCTATTCAATAACTGGATCTGAGTTTTGCCTCCTCTGCTTCTTCTTTCAAACATCCAACCCAGCACTGTCTCCTGGTCATTTCTACTGTCCTTTGAGTACATGTGTGTACTCAAAGGCATGATGTCACTTTTAAAGCCTTTCCCCTGTGAAGCCATTGTCTAAGAGTAGGCTAAGTCAAGTAAGGTATTAACTCACTGAAAGTGAATTCATTTGAAACAGTTATTCAAGTCAGTGCTCAATTTCAAGCGTAAAACCAAACCAAATCAAAACAAAGAGCTGATTTCTATTCCTAAGTTTAAAGTCCTACATCTTCAGCACCAGGGATGCTTTATGCAAACTTCCTGGAAGTATGAAAAAGGTGATCTGTATTTCAGAAATCTGACTTTCAGAAACCACAGCAGCCCATTCCAAGGGGGGCTGGCATTCTGGCTGGTTGGGTTTATAACACTGGCTCTTTAGGGAATGCTACTATGACATTCTTATCACCAGAAATGAGATGAGGTTACCCACGTGAACATCAGATCTTCAGCCCCTCCTAGCCACGGCTAATCGAGTAACATGATACATCTACATTTTCACTTAAACGAGGAACAAATCCTAACACAAATTATCACAATTTCCCCCTTAATTCATAAAATGAGAAGGGGTTTCTCTCTTCTTTGCCACTCACAGATGTGGAGAAGAACAGCCCGAAGCACACACAGTCCATGCTGCTGACTGCAACCACAAAGCACTGCCACTGCCATTAAGGTGGCCACCACTACTTCTGAATCTAACAAGTTGTGCATGTCTGCATGTAACCGAGCTAAACTGGCATTAGAGATCGCTATTAGAAATTACTGCCAACAGCTGGAGCTGCATTTCTCAAATGAGCAGATTTCAGTCAGCTTCTTTGGTACACAAGTTGCTCAAACTCTGGGTATTTCTTCAGGTTTGCTCTTTGAAAGAGAAAGCATTGTGTATCTCAACTTCTGTTCGTATCCCTGTTTCCAGAGGATGAAATATGTGTTTGTTTTTTTGTATTATTATTATTTTTTGCATCAGAACAGCTGTACAAGTGGCAACAGATGTCTTAAAATACCAGCTAAGCAACGCAGAAATAGTTCTCACATTCTTTTTAAAGTAAAAACAGTTCCTTACTGTCCTCTAGTGGAGTAGTACAATCTTCACAAACACCAATGGACTTCCAAAAAAAATGTCATTAATAAAATAGTCATGCTTCACTGTTCTGTGCTCCACGCCTCTCTGCAAACTGCCTTTTGTATTTCAGCTGAAATACTAATGAACTCTGATAAGCTTTATTTACTTCAAACAGCAGCCTAAATAATGGCATACATCAACAAGCTTTACACCTATAGATCTGTGGACATGGGAGATGCATTGTGTTTTTGGTGACACAAGCCTTGAACTGTTGCTAGGCTGACAGATACAGAGCAAAAGATGGGATACACCACATTTTCAAAGGGGACTGCATCTCAGGTAGTAAGATGCTCTAGTAAACGCACTGTGAAATGTTAGCAGTATCAACAGCGTAACATGAACCTAACTATAGTTAGTTATCCATCTAGACGGATGGATACATACCAAGGCAGATACTTCCCTTAGGGTACTCTTAGTTTCCTGTAACCCAAACTTAAGGAATGCTTGAGACATTCATTACCTTTAGCACATACCGTCCTTGATGACTTTGTTCCACCTTTCTCTTTTTAACTGTCTAAACTATATCCATAATGTGCTGCAGCAGTTCCATAGTATCCAACCTTCAATTGGACATGCAGGGAAATGCTCCTTTCTGCTTGCAGTGAAACCTTTTGCCTGATGCCCATTATAAACAACCTTTCCAGTTTACAGATTCCACACCTCATGACTTCATTGGCATCTATTACATCCCTTTTTTGGTGTCTCCCTTTCAGATACTTTGCAATTCCTGCCCTCCCCCTTTCTTTTCTAGTTATACTGATGTCCCCCCGACAGCAAATAATTTTGCCTGCTCTCTACCTCGCCCCCCATCCCTTCTCAAACACTTACAGTTAAGCTGAACACAACAGATCCTAGCAGAATGTCATTATCATTTCCTATCTCTGTGGTGATTTGATACACTTTCTAAGAGGGATAATCTACAAGATAATCTTCCCTTTTATACCCTGACAAATTGAATCTGCTGAACCTTGCTTTGATACTTTCAATGAGTCTAAAGGACAGGTAGAGTGCCTCATCTTTCAAAGTCACGCTGACTCTATGTTTATCCATAGCTCTGCAAATCTTGCTCATTAGGCTGTGGGTTTTTTTTTTCCTCCAGTTAAGTCCAGTATTTGCACTAACCCATAGAACTGATTAGGCAGCAGTTCCGCTGGTCTCCTTGAGTCTTTAAAAATCCAGTGGCAGAATTGCAACTGTGTCCTCATCAAAGAGCAGAATTGCTCAAAAGTGACAAGTTCCATGTTAGAGTGAAGGGGGCAGCAGTTTCCTCTGACTTTCAGATCCGTGGGAGTACCCCCCAGTCCTGGCAGCCTGCTGCCACTCCCTTCATCACCCTTTTCTACCCCTTCATTTTACCACAGTTCCTCTTACTCCTCCTGCAAAGAAATCTCCTTAAGCAATTTCACAATTAATGTTGGTGCTAAAGATCTTTTTCTTGTCAACTCAAATGTTCACACTATAGTTGGATCATTTAACTACACACTGTTGGAAATAACTGTTGTTATTTGGCTTTCAGCCTTTGCCATGCAATGAGATCTCCCCTTTGCAATGGTAAGGCAAAACTTAATCAGCTAAGCAGGGTAGGTAATTGGTGACAATGCCTGGCAATACATAGCTGTCACTCAAGTTTAGAAGTAACAATGTTTTTCTCCCTATCAACAAATGAGACACGGTAACTTAAATCAACAAACAAAAGCTGCATATTCTAATTTAAACAGTGAAGAAATGTGGTACTATGCGTTTAACACCACCATTTTCAAGACCCGCCTGGACACCTACCTGCGCAACCTGGGCTAGGGAGCTGCTCTGGCAGGGAGCTGGACTTGATGATATCTGGAGGTCCCTTCCAACCCCTACAATTCTGTGATTGTGATTTTAAGAAAATCAAAGACTGTACAGGTTTTCATAGTTCCAAAACTATTAACAGTAGATAACTTTCCAATTTAATACACTTTTATTACAAGTAGATAAACCTATTATTTCTAGAAGAAAATGTGTATATATAAAAATCCAGTGCAAAATGGAAGCACTCTACAAAATCTGCATCTCTGATCCCACTGACAGGCACTTAGACCTTGCAAGAAGAACTGTGATCTCACTGACTTCAAAGAAGTTACTCAACAACAAAAAGATTAGATGAGATTTGCTGAAATTGTAGCAGTTGACTTCAAAGAAAAAAAGAAGACTCATTGTTTGACAGGTGCAAAAAAAATAATACAAAATGTATTAACACAATATGAAACAAAGATACATTAAATAGTTTGGTTTCCTGGTAGATACTTCAGATTTTCAAATTAATTTTTATAAAATTTACATATTTAACGAAATGATTTATCATTGTGAAAAAACAGGTCTCTATTTCAAGTTTATATTAACTATAAATATCTAAGGACAGCAAAGATGCTCTTCAAGTCAGTGTGCTTTACTTCCCCACCGTTTATGTCTTCTGCTCTTTGCCTTTTGGAGAGAACATCACAGCATAAGGCTGCCGTCTTTTTGGACGCTGACAGGGCGCGACATCCTCTTTAATGTACCCTTCAAGAATAAGAACAAATCTGAAGTAATAAATATTGTATAATAACAACATGCATAGCTTCAGCTTCATTTTTTGCTTACCCACAAAAAGTCTTCTGATTATTCTTACCTCTCCCCCCCCAGCAAAGCGTTACAGATCCCAGGGTGCTGTACCGTTAATGAAAACACTCAATTGCTTTCTGGTAGGTGACTGCACAGTAGTGCAACACTGACATGTAAGACTGAAGAGAAGAATGGAGGCTATGAACTGTTCATCTAAATACAAAATTGCATTTTTCGCCATCTTTTCTGCAGAAGATTTTACATAAGAGTAACAAAGTACGTCAGTACTGCAAATTCAGTTGTCTGACAAAATTAACTTCTTAAAATCTATTCCAGTCATATACAAGAAAATTAAGGCACATGTGTTTTGTGAGTTTAAAGAGTACATCCCTCTGTTTTGAGAGCACTCTCTTTTATTAAAGAAATCTGACTGGAAAAAGCTAAACCTACAGATCAAACACACTTTGAACAGCTTTCTGATAAGAAAAGTGCATAGGAAACTTCTATAACATACTCAGCTTCGCTAGCATTGACACTAAGCAGGCACTTCATGCAAATCAGTTACAGCATCTGGCTTTTGTCAAATCTTTACTGTTTATCAGCAGTAATGTCCATTGAGGTGAGAGCAGTAGATTCCTACTTCACAGTTGGAAAATACTTTATATACAATCCTCAGTTATTTTAAAAATCCAACTGGTTCAAGATACCAGTAAGAAATAGAAAATACATTCTAGACACATGCCTGACTTCTGATAACTGTAATTATTCATCATCACTGGAACCCTTCTCAGTGTTCCTGCTGCACCACTGCTTTTATAAAGGAAGAGCAGATCTGAAGTCTGCCTTTCACATACTGTTGAGGACTGTTAACAACTGACCAGCTCTCACCCTAACAGAACTAGGAGATTGCTACGAAGCTAATTTAACAGGAGTGCATGCAGATTCCAAATGAGTAGTAACTGGCAACCTCTCTAAAAGGATATCTTGAGCACCTGATGTTATAAAATGGACACTGCTTAATGTAGATCAGCAAATCTCCTTGGCTGGAACAGGTAAAAGGCAACCAAGGTTGGAAGAGGAAGGACAATGATTTATCTTAAAAAGACAATAATCTCAAACCACAGAAGGTTCTACAATGGTGAGAATATCTCAAACTAAAGGAAAGTAGGAATAAATTGTCCACAGCCAAGCCATTGCCATAAACAGGGAATATGTATTAAGAACTACCTACACACATCTGACCCTCAACTTTTCCATTTTTGTTTTGTTATAAGGAGCTCCCGAGATACAGACAAATAAGATCAGTGGTGCCTGTCTGTCTTCCGTGAGTACAATCTCAGCCTTTACCTCTGAAAATGTTGGCCTCGTTCTTGCTCTGGCTGAAGGACAAGTAAGGTTTCAATTAAGTTCTATGACAACACCAATTACTTCTACCTTCTCTATCTAGTTTATGAGAAAGTTTCCCTATATTTTTTTCTTCCTAGCTAAAAAAGACAATATTAATTCAAAATAACAGTTACTAATAAGTAAATGGTTGTCAGAAAGGCTAGGTGAGAAAGGCTGCCTAACAAACTAGAAGCAAAGCACTTTATAAAGCAGATTTCTTTTCTAAAATGGTTTCCCAGATTTATGAGCCATTTTTCATACTAACCTCTTTCCACACAAGTTTGAGTGGAAGGAAATCCGACCTCCCAGAAATTTTCAGGTGTACTTGGAGGAATGTAGCGAAATCTGTGCCTTGAACAGGCAGCTAGCTTCTTTTCTCTCTCCTCTTCTGGAATATCTGCATAATACTGTATGTTAGAAAAAAAACAACCCCAAGTTAACAGATTTATACATATAGAGGAACTGCTTTACACAAAGACATCATAAATCAGTGTTTACTAACACAGTTATCTAAAAGCAACAGTGAGGATAGGCAAGAGTAAAGATTTGTTATCCAAATGACAACTTCCTGGCTATTATCCCAAAAGTTTACCAAAGGTACAGATTAAGCATAACCTTACAGTGGCACATTTATTAGCTTTGTATCTTTTAGCATACCACAGGTAAAAGGTTTAGCAATGTGTATAATTACTTATGTCAACAGTTTTACTTGCTGATTTCGTGAAGCTGGCACAGGTGTCAAGACAGGTGAGTTTCCTAGTAAATGAAGTTTTGGTTTGCATTTGCAAATAGAACAGAAAAGAAGTAAACATCATGCTACAAAATTCACACTGCAAAATTTCCAGTGCCTAAATTTACAGTGCTTACAACAAACGTAAGTCAAAATCCTTGCTGCTTTATTATCTTCAAACTGGGAGTGCATAAATAGCTATTTTAACGCCATTTTTTTAAACTTGTGATTTTAGTTTACTATCTCCTAAAATGTTGGGCATGAAGCTGTCACAAGGAACTACAGTATTGTCAGGGCTGAAAGCATTATACTATTTGAGCGGCATGGAATTGTTTGGATTGCACAAGAAGCCAGGCCCTCATAAAAGGGGTGAAACAATTTCATCAAAACAATAGTGTTATGATTCAAAAAATGCAGAATTAAAACCTCATTAAGTCAGCTGGAAAGTAATCTAGAGTGGGAAACAGGAAAGGAACAGAATACTTCTGTCAATAGAGATTGCTTCCTGTCTCCATCTACCGGCAGCATTTCAAAAAATCTACTCATTTAGAACAGTAAAGCACACTGATAAATTCCTTTTTTTCCTAATAGAGAGCAGGCAAAGCATAAGGAAGATTTTTATGCCTATTTGTTTCCAAACTTCCAACAGGAGAACTCCTTCAGTGCCTGAATCTGGAGAAATTTAGTTTGCTACAGTCTTATTCAAGGCTCCCTTCAAAGCAAAAAGCCCATGGCCAAGGCCGGAACTCAGATGGGTATCAGCAGTTCAGGGAATGAGTCACATGAAGTGGGGCCACTGTTGAGTCAGCTGGTCTTCAGAGACACAGCTGGAAAAATGACTGCCCTCTGTTACAGAGGTAATGAAACTAATGAAAAAAAAAGAGGAAGAGGCATCAGTATTCACTAACAAAAGTTAAGAAGTGACATGGAGTAAGAGTTAACAAGATTATAAAAGTTCTACACTATCTGTGTGATTATTAGCCAAGTCTTATTTAAGGATAAGTAGTACACATCTTTATCCTTTAAACAGCTGGAATTTTAGAAAGCAGCCTACTGAAAATCTGCAGTGTACTGCATTTTGGAGGAGGGACTAAACAGATGATGACTGGTAGGGAGTATTTAGGTATCAAACAATGAGAAATACTGCACAGTTTTGGAGAAACAGAAAATTAAAAAAAATCAAGCTAATAAATCAAAGAAATTAAAAGTAACTTTTCTATTTTAGCTTGTTTTGGGATGGTAAAGACTGAAAAAGTTGCATATGGCTGCTATTAAGAAAAAATAACTAAGCTGTCTTCTAGATGGAGATCTCCACAGCATCTTCAACCCCCACAGAACACTGCAGCTAGCTTTTCCTATGTGGGAGAAGAAACAGCTGCAGCACATTCACTGCAAAATAACTGTTTCCAGAACTTTACTTTTATTTGCAGTCTTAAGAGAAAAAATCCTCCAAATACTCTTCTCCTTAGTTTAGCAGTTCTTAGTCTTTTCTATAATCTAAATGCGTGTAAAAACGCCCAACTGATCATCCTATTTGAAGCGTAGCAAGACTGAATCACACTAACACACATTTAATTTTTACAAACTCTATGCAACTCCTGCATATTATCGTTCTCTGATCTCACTGTGAAATCATGGTAATAGAAGATATCTTACCACATTTTACACTGTGAGATGAATGAGATCTTCAAAAGATGTTTATAACCAGGACTTTAAGGACTTAAATATCAGTTTGCCAGAGCACGTGCAGAAGTCAGATCTCTCGCATCAGCTCACAGTGAACAGGTAAGACTTCTGATATTGCTTGCAGCATTGGGCCAGAAACTAATTCAACTCATTCTCTAAACATTTCCCCAGACTTTGGAAACTTTTCAAAGCCTTCTGACTAATAAGCCAAGACTTCTTCAGTATTCCTTATGCTTTGTCTAATTCTCCTTTTCTTGCATAGGCATTTCATCAAACATCTGTTTTATGCATGTTGCAATGAGACAGCCAAGCATTCTACACATCCTAAGACATTCATCTTGAATGCCTTAGACTTAAAAAAAAA
>VXAB01002286.1:16908-65913 GCA_013399175.1 Odontophorus gujanensis
GAAAAAGGCAATACAAGAAGCCAGAATATGTGTAGATATTAGGTTGAGAAAGAATAGTGAAACTGGTGATGAGTATCAATGCTTGCAGTACCTTCAACCTACTCTTCTCAATTCCGTGAGTCAAAGTGATTCTAAGGCTAGCTGAGGTTGGGACTGAGGCTGGTAGTGCAGAGTTGATGGTTTGATACCATTCTCTCTGTATGAATGTTTGATATAGATGAAGCAGCAGGCCTGGCACAGTATTATTCCCATCACTTTGTGTCCTTTACCAGTGCTTTTAACTTGTGTTTTACTGGATTATGCACATTTCAGTTGTTAGTTTTATTTGCATGTCTGAGTGAAATGCACGCAGACATGTCAAGGCAGATTTTGTTTTTGCCTATGCAGGGATGTAAGTGCCTTCTCATAGGCCCACTTCTTCCATGTTTCTAAAGATACAATGAAACTTTTCTTCATTCATTCTGTCCATTTCTGATTCTTTGGGTAAAAGCCCTAATGTACTGGCCTGCAATAGCAGCTCTGCCACTTGTGAACATCTGTGAGTCTTCTATTGTGTAATACCACAGTAGCTCCCTGCTGGCCCACGCTCTCATTTTGGCCTTTCTAACTGGTGAGATCTTGAGCTATTAGAACTCGGAATTCTATATGCTGATTTTAATTATCTGCTTTTCAATTATCTTACCTGCCATGGCAGTTCCTTTTTGTTATGTAGCAATTTGCGAATTAGCAATGGAGAATTTCATATAGTTGTTTAAATTTGCCATTTCAGCAGGTCAGATTCAGTGACTCACAGTGATACTTTTTCCTTTGTGAATAGTCAGAGGAGGAAAAAAAAAAAGTGCTTTCATCATCACTCCGATCCTGGTAGGAATAGGAAAGGAAACTTTGTAGTATGTGGATTTGCAACAGGCTGCAACCATCCGTTGTGACAGATAATTGTGAGATGAGTGTGTTTATAGTTTTAGGACAGGGAAGAAGAGACCTGTGTTATTCTGAAATGTACAGCAGGTGCTTGACAGAAGACAGGCAGAAGACAGTGCTCAGCTCTTTAAGGTCTGAACAGTTGTGGCAGGTTATGAAGTACTTCACCATGTACTGAGGGGACTCAGTCTTCCTTGCTCATATAAGGTACATGTTCTCCACTTATCAGGTGCTAGGGCTTGCTGTACTGTATTATGGTCTGGTGAGAAGAGCTAGCAAGTGTGCTGACATGGACTTGTGTTATATCATGTTACAAATTGATTCTGTGTTTCCAAGTCTTAGATGTTCCAGTTTTACCTGTGGATTTAGAGTCTCTATGAAGCCTAGTCTTAGAATTTAAAACTTCATATAAAAAATGAGTCTGCTTTTGGAAACAGTTTGTTTTCTCTACTTGTAGCATGTAATGATAACTATGTTCCAGATGTGTTAGAAGAATTAAGAGAACTAGCACAGTGTTGCATATGAAAGCACTGTGCAATTTAAATATTATTTGTATTTTAAACCATCAGTTGTTTATGTAATTCCTGATGCTTTTAAATACAGATCATCCTTCTGAGGTTCCTGAGAAGCTCATTCAAGATCGGTTTCGGAAGCTAAGCTGTTTTCCTGAGGCTTTCAGCTCAATCCATTACAAGGGAACAAGGACATACAATCCTCCAACAGATTTCTCTGGGCTTAGGCGAGCTGTAGAGCAGCAGCTGGAGAACAATACAACTCGGTCACCTAGACAGCCTGGTGTTATCTACAAAGCATTAAAGGTAAGTCCTCTGGTTTGGAGATCAGTTCATCATGATCTTTATTTCTGTCACTGGTAACTGTTAGTTACAGCTCATAAATCTAGAGCAAGTGAACCAGTGTCATAGAATTGCAGGTATCTGGAAATAAAGCAAGTCTTTGAAGGCAGTGATTTTGTGTAACAGACAGGTAGGTTAGATAGCTTTTACTTTAACAGAGAAAACAATAAAAACAACGAGCAAAAAGAAAAAAAGAGTAACTCACCATAACTGAGGCCCAGCAGTGAGAAGAAAAGCTGAAGAACAAACCAAAGCAAAAGCATAAAAGTGAGCTGGGAAGAAACTTACCAGGGAAGAAAAAATAACTGATGCTGTGGGTGAGCACATAATGACAGCGATTTACAAACTGGAGCCCCTGAAGGAATTACTGCTGAAATCCCTCAACACAAGGGGAGAAAATGCAACTAACTCAGGGAGTTAATGGTTTGCAAAACTTAACATTAAGCATAGTGTAACCCAAGGGCTAGGAAGCAAAAAGGAGGAAGGAGGTGTGTGAGTAACTAGGAAACCAGATGGTATTAAGCCAAATACTGTATTGCTTCAGAATGGAGCATCAGATCAGAAGGCTAGTGAAAGGGAATTGGTGAAGAGAGCAGCTGGTAATTTTCTCAGGAGGTTCACCTTGCTGGAGTGAAGGAGGGGTTTTCAGGTCTTAAAAATTTGCAGTTTGACCTGCAGGTTTCCCCCTATTGCTACTGCTGCCTGATTGGCAGCATATCTTTTTGGCCTTTATTGGCATCCCTGTTAGCAGGGGATGGGGTCACTGGGAGCATATCTGCAGAAAGTGACAGTGTTGGTGGCCTTTTGGCCACTGAAATAGATGATTCCAACTGCATGGTATTTGGGTTAGCTGAAATGGAGAAGGAAGCATCAGGGTAGCTAATATGCAGTTCCTGGTGCTGGGAGCAGACAGGCTTCAGGGGACAAGCAGCTGGAGTGGTTAATAACATTGGAATTTCTAAGAACTAATTGTAATAATGAAGGAAGGAAATATCAAGTACAGCTGCCAGTATACCTCAGTTCATGTTCATTAAGAAGATTGCTGTTTTCACATCACTGTGGAATATGAATTAACTTTTTTGCTTTGCTTCTTGATGGCATAAGGTTTGCTAGACACCTTTGTCCATCCCCTGTAACTTTTGCATCCTTTAGTCAAGCCTGAAAGAAAATGGTGATTTCCTTGCAGTATTGTGAAATCTGATGGAAACTTCCATCAGAAACTTCCATCAGAAACTTCTATCGCATTCTTTTGCTTGGGGAAAAGACAATTGTTAAAGTTTGTATTGCTCTCAGTCCATTCCAATTTCATCCATTCTTCTCTGTTTCACAGGCTCTAAGTGACCGGTTTAGTGGGGAAATCCCTGATGACCAGATGGCTCATAGCTCTTTCTTTCCAGATGAATATTTCACATGTTCCTCTGTGTGCCTCAGCTGTGGGTAAGTGGATGACAAATGTACCCTCATTCTTTAGAAGATAGTGCTTCTCTGGTCGCAGAAACTTTATATTCTGCTGTAGATGTTTTGACACCTGATATCTGATAACAGACAGTATTTCCACACAGAATTCTTTTGAAATTAGACTCATGTTAATTGGATGGCTGTTATTGCTGTGTCCCAGCTGGATATGATACGTGGCCTTTGCCTACTCTATTTTTGTGTATCGCTACAGACCTCTTCTGCCCATATCCTTTCCTCAGTTGGTTCATGAGTAACTTGACTGAGGTCTGCACATGAGGCTTAGTAGGAAAGAATGTCTAAGGAAATTCCCTGACACCTTCTACAATGTTTTTTTTATTATTATTATTATATAAACAATATTAAAGCAGACATCATTACAGGACTAGACTGTGACTATTTCTAAGAAGAGCCCTGGGTTTGAGTAAAGCTTGGCTTGTAGCCGTGTGGAAAAAGCCAGGAGACTGAGCCTGCAAGTGCTCTGAGTCTGTATATAGCAGCGTGATGTTACTATGGCTGAAGAAGCATTCCCTCTCAAGTATACTACAGTGCTATGTTCATACTCTTTTATGCTTGTTACAGAATTCTTAGCAGCTCCTTGGAAAGGCTGCGGTGTTAACACTGTCCTGGCTAATTCCCAAGCTTGATTTGTTCTACTTATAATTCTCTGTGAAGTTTAAATTGGCTACAGTGATCATTTTCTTCACTAAACTGTTGTGTGATGTTGCTTTGTACAGTGAAACAGCTGCTACAGCTCCTTCCAAACAGCCTGCCTTTCAGTGATAGGTGTGTGGCAGTGTTGTTTTATGTAGAGTTGTTGGGGTTAGAACACCTATACAAATGCAAGATAGTAACATAAATGAACTCTGTGACATCTGTCCCATATCTAACAGCATCAGCTCATGGCTTTCTCTTGTATTCTCAGGTGTGGCTGTAAGAAGAGCATGAACCACACGAAGGAAGGTGTCCCTCATGAATCCAAAAGTCGATGCAGATACTCTCACCAGTATGACAACAGAGTCTATACTTGCAAGGTAAGTAGAGACACAATGACAGGGTCTGAAGAACAGAGAAGGAAAGGGATGGCTCGATGAATAAGGAACATCACAGGCATGGGCCTGTTTTCTTGCATTACTTCAAATGAGAGAGTTGCCCTAGCCTGGACAAAAAAACATTGAACTTGTATTTTTTGCTTAGTGGTTATTATCTTTACAAGTAACTGTTACTTTGCTAGCTAAACTGAGAGTCCACCTGCTCAAAATGTGGGCGATGTTAACCTTCTGTGCACTGGAATCAGTTGTTCTCTTCACTTGCTTATGCCTATTACTTGGTATTAGGTAACTTTTCTGTGGGATATGTACGAGATGTGGAAGTTTTTTTTTCAGCCATCATTGTGGTTTTCAGTAGAGATATTTATCAGATGTCATAAGTGATAATGGTTTCTTTCATAGTTTTTAATGAGTGGCCTCTTTGCTATGGAGACCACTGTAAGCTAATTGGATACTCTTTGTGGCGAAACAACTGCAATACCTGGCATCTGGGATTCCCAAGAATGCAGTTTTAATTGATCCTTTGTGTTGTAGGCCTGTTATGAACGAGGAATGGAGGTTAGCGTGGTGCCAAAAACCTCTGCTTCCACTGACTCACCTTGGCTAGGCCTTGCCAAATATGCTTGGTCAGGGTGAGTACGCTGCTGAGATCTCTCTGCTGCCTATTGCTTCTACTCTGCCTAGTGCTCTGGACTTTCAGTACCTCATTGAGATCAGCTGTCTTTCTTTAAATGCTCTCCTGTAGATATGTGATTGAGTGCCCCAACTGTGGAGTGGTGTACCGCAGCCGACAGTACTGGTTTGGCAACCAAGATCCTGTAAATACTGTGGTGAGGACAGAAATTGAACATGTCTGGCCAGGGGTAAGTCTGGTTGCTGGATATTCTATATCTAGCATGTATGGTGGTTATTCTGGACTTTGGAGAAAGTGTCTAAATGCTCATTAGAGCAGGTTCCATAGAGCAGGTATCTTGTCTCTTCATTTAGAAGAACCTTTGCAAGGGACTTATCTTTTCTTTTTTTGGCTGTCTAAAACTGGCGTGTCAGCCATTTCATGAATACTTTGTATGAATATTACACCATTACAGCTGTGTTTCAGAGTGGAGCTGGTGAAATTTTTATCAGGCCTGCTCTCCAGCTTAGTGGCAGCAGTGGGTTGTGGAGTTGTCTGCCTTTGAAAAATCAGGTTTCCCTGATCTTATTCTCAAATTAATGCCTGCTTTATTCCAGACGGATGGCTTTCTGAAAGACAACAACAATGCAGCCCAGCGTTTATTGGATGGGATGAATTTCATGGCACAGTCTGTATCTGAACTTAGTCTGGGACCCACAAAAGCTGTGACCTCGTGGTTGACAGACCAGATTGCCCCAGCTTACTGGAGACCCAACTCTCAGATCCTGGTAAATAGCTGCTGTACCTCCATGCTGTGGAGAAAAGCTTTGCATAGCTAAAATTTTTTTTCTTACCATTTTGTATATTCCAAATACATCTTGTTTTACTGCACCAAGACCTTGTCCTACAGTTTTGAAAAAACTGAGTTGCTTTCAGCTTCTCCCATTCTTGACTTAGCTCGATAAAGAATGAACAGAGGTTCTGCCCAACCCTGCCATTTAAACTGTTCACTCTCTGCTTTAGGCTACTACTTTTCTCAGCAGGATCACCATTAAAAAATCTAGCTAGCATGAACCTTCTCTTAGAAGCAAAGAATGAATATCTTAAATCTTGCTTTTGTGGTTGATAGTACTATTTTTGTAGATGCAGAGATTTAACTCTGCTTTCATGCCAGTTGCACAATTCCGGACCCAACAATTGAACTAGGAAGGGATTCTGTGTCTTACAGGAAATAGCTAACTACTTCAGCAATAAAAACCACCTGAATTCGTACAACCCTCTGAGACCTACTAGCCACCATTCAGCCCTACATGATGTGGCTGTAATTATTTGTGGTTGTGACTGAAGGGATCATAGCAACCTATTGGCTTACCTGCTGTATATACACCTACCTGAGTCACTTCCTTGAGGTCGAGATATGGGGCTGATATCACACTAGTCTTAGGTATAATTGTATTTATCAGTTTCAATCTGAATAATGCCATCCTGGGATTCTGCTTTATTTTTCTGCTACGAGACCCTTATGGAAGATCAAGCTAACAGTTTTTCTTTCTACATTGTCCTAATCAGAGTTGTAATAAGTGCAACACGCCTTTTAAAGATAATGACACTAAACATCACTGCCGGGCCTGTGGAGAGGGCTTCTGTGATGGCTGTTCTTCCAAGACCCGTCCTGTGCCTGAGCGAGGCTGGGGACCAGCACCAGTGCGTGTGTGTGACAACTGCTATGACAACAGGGGCATCCAGTTAGGTAATTTTGAGTTGACTGTGACAGAACGAACCCTGGGTAATGGTCTGAAGTCTTTATCCTTGGCTCCTGGATCACAATTCCCACTGGGTGTGAACAGCATAGTTAAAGTTGGGTTTGGCTCAGAGTTTTTAGTAGCAGAGCCCAAGAGCTTGGTGTCTTTTGGCAGGAAGAGGACCCTTATAACAAGTTACCAGATATTTTACTCACTGATATAGTTATTTTCTAATTGGATCTTTGCTTCCTCTTCCCAGTACCCATTTGTGGTGCTGAGCTGACATCAGAGCAGGGATGCTGATTCAGTAGTCTGTGTTTTGTATGTTATTTCTGAAATAAAAGTGAAAACTCCCCAATTAAAGATTGGGGGTGTAAGAGATAAAGGCTGTGGAGAGGTCCCAACCTCTCTCTTGGGTTTGCTGCTTTTGTGTTTTTGTACTTTGGCAGAAACTCCTGGAAATAGATGTTGAGCCCTTTATTCTTATGTCATGCAGATGTGGCTGAGCTGCCTTCAGATGAAGAAGGGGGGACACTTATTGCCAGAAAGGTGGGGGAAGCTGTGCAGAACACTCTTGGAGCAGTGGTGACAGCAATGGACATTCCCTTAGGTGAGCTTTGCTCTCTTTTGATAGATCTAATGTCTAATTGATTTCATAGGGTAAAACGTCTGACTAAAATTCAAGATATAGTATGATGCTCTGGCACCTCCACTATGACACCACTGTTGGTTGAAAGTTATGGAGCTGATGTTTCTCCTTGGTTTTCAGCATGCTGTTTTTGCAGTCTGTATCTTCTCTTTTCTCCCTGTGGTTCCAACCTGTCCCTGTAAACTGCAAGTAACTCATGCTGCCCCGATGCATCTCTGCAGTGACCTACCAGTCATTTCCCTAAGGACTGGCCAATTATGAAGCATTTTATCAGGCTTGGTTTTATTCCAGAGATGCAGAATGCCTTCAAGTGTGTTCATGGAAACTGCTGTCATTTGGTACTTCTGCCAGGGGGCGTTGATAATTGAGCTGTGCAAGCTTGTAATGATAGTAATGTGATCTTTAATTATGACCTTAGTACAGTGAGAGTTTGCTGCTCTTTCATGTGCTGGGTAGCAGTTCAGGTATGTTATCAAACACCTTTCATCTGAATCTTCTGTTGTTGGAGTTTCCTCCTACCCACTGCCCATGTAATCACTTCGTTACTTTCCCTACAGTGTGTCCCACCATCAGCTGTGTGGATTGTTCGTTGGCTAACTCAGTGAAAGGAAGAGTAAATATCTTCCTCAGTTTAGATAGTACAAGTGTTTCTGAATGTCTGGCTTGATGACTGTTTTCTTGGCCACAGTTGAAACTGAAGTTAGGAAAAATCAACTGTCTCAACTTCTGAAAGAGTGTGAATAAAGGGGAGATGCCAGAGCTTAAAGGAAAACAGTCTGTTCCCTTGAGGAGGTGTGGAATTACCCATTTATGCCGTTCTGTCCATCTGTTACACTGAGGTAGTGTCAGTAGATTTTATTCCCCTTAATGGCCGTGTGTGAGGATTTCCACCTTTGGCAGAGAAGGCATGGAGATCTCTTCTCACGCTTATTTTCACAAATTTTCTTCTCCATCTTTCTCCCCCTGCCACTTCCTCCATAGGTCTGGTAAAAGATGCTGCCCGACCTGCATACTGGGTACCAGACCATGAAATCCTGCACTGCCACAACTGCCGGAAGGAATTCAGCATCAAGCTCTCCAAACACCACTGTCGGGCCTGTGGCCAGGGATTCTGTGATGAGTGCTCACATGACCGCAGAGCGGTTCCTTCTCGTGGATGGGATCACCCAGTCCGAGTCTGCTTTAACTGCAATAAAAAGCCTGGTGACCTTTAACCCCAGGCTCATCTCCAGATCTTTGCAATTCCTTACGTTCTCAGGGTTAAAAATGAAAACATTTGGTCTCCCTTTCACTTCTTAACCTGTTGCAGCCAGAGTGCATGTTTCCGGTTTCTGGCCTCCTCTCATGTATTATATCCATCTTGGAATGCTGGGAATAAACTTCAGTTCAGCTGTTAGGTTTTAATTTCAAATTAACTGGGGAAGGGAAGGAACTCCCTTGTAAACGAGCAAACCAAAATCCAGTATATTTTATTCCAATTTAAATATATATATATCTATATATGTATAATTTAGCGTATTAAGAATGCAGTTGGCTAAAGAAGCTTTGAGTATTCCTAGTTCAAATGATGGATGATAGTGTTCCCTGCTATGTTGAATCAGACATACAGCCTTCTGATTCTTCTTCTGGAACTTCTTGCTGATCATGATACCATGTGAGGAAGGTTTTGACTCTGCTGGCAGGAAATCACAGGCATCTCCAGTGATGATTGTATGAATTACATCTGGTAATTCAGGCAGCCCTGCATCTGGATGTGCCGTGCTCCTGGCTGTCGATTAGCAAGTTTGTTTGAACTATGACATGAACAGTGGTCTTGCAGTGCAAGAGGAATTAAGTTGAAATAACCCTTTGGGAGAGACCAGTAGAGCTTTTAAAGGTAAAGCAAATCATATGGCACAAGGCAAAAAGCATTCTGAGTTTGCTATTTTGACTCTGATACCAGATCAGAAGGTTGCAGGGTCTTGCTCTCCCTGACAACGTTCTCACATACTCAGGTTTTTTTTGTTTTTTTTTTCAGGTTTGCCAGCTTGTTGCAATTAAGTTTTGTACAGAGCAGAACAAGAGAACAAGTTATGTAGGCAATTCTGAGAAAATAAGTTTGAGTTGCTTGGGTTGTGGTTTTTCTTCTTTTCACACTTTTGAAAAAGATCTGAGTCTATGGAACCTCAGACATGGTTGTATAGAAACTGCACAAATTTGACATACTTTTTTTTTTTTTCTCCTAATAATATGAGCTTAAGAATCCACCTGGAAGATGGGAACCTTTCTTCTTAGCTCCTAGCAACTGGCACTCACTGGACTTTATCCTTTTATTAAAGGATCACATTGAATTCACTGATTTTTATTATCAAAACCACCACTTAACCTAATTAATACTGTCTTGTACTGTGGATTTGTGGTTCCAGTTATAAGAAGTAAGAGACCGTTGTGGATTGAACTGCCTAAAATTCTGTTGTTGACTCACATAGTCAAGAGTACTTCTACCACAGGAGACTTGTCTCTTAGAGTGGCTGGAGTTTGATGCAGTGTCCTGAAACTGTGGTATTTTTTTCCTTAGCGTATTAAATGTGCTCTTGTGTAGATGAGTACCCTACACCCTGTTTTAGGCCTGTATTATTAAATTGACTGCTATAAAATACTTTATCTTCTGAACAAGCATTCTGACTTTTTCCTTGTAACAAGTAGTTCTCACTTGTCTCTGAAAGAATGTACAGAGAGCAATTGCCCCTTTGCAACTACATCCAGCCTGCGTGTGGAAGTAACCTTGAAGACTTCCAGGACACCTTCTGTACTGACCAAGTTTGCTGGGGACTGTCTAACACTTTAATAAGCAAAGTATGCCATAAACTGACAGTTGCCCAAGGAAGGGCACGAGTAGGTAGAAATCCTCTCTTTAAAACACATTCTGCACATCCAGCATAATTCTGTGCTTCAAAGTCATCATTATTTTAATGGGCGAGCAATGTGTTCTTGATTTGTAGGCTGTGCCCTGTGTGCTGTTTATGCATGAGCCTTTACTATCATGTTAATGCACAAAGAAAGCAGCCATGACATTCCTTGTATAAAATCTTTGACATCTGTTTCAACACCTTGTCTGATTTTGTTTTTCCATGTCACAAACAGATTTACTGCTCAGTCTAAGAGGATGTATTCTGTAAATGTTTTCTGTATATATGCTACCTTAGCAATTTAGCAATCTGAAGAGGTTGTTTGTGATTGATTATCCTGAAGCTGAACCTTTTACACTGCTCAGTGAAGCAATTCGTTGTGCTTAACCTGCAGGAGGCTGGAAAATACTGGGAGGATTGTTTAGGTCTTTGTTTCTCAAAATGAGGAGAAAAATATCTGTGAGGTTTAAGCTCGCTGCAGTTTTCTGTAGAAAGGAGCTTTTCCTTACTCTGCTTGTATTGGGTGCTGTGAGTAAACAGAGCATTGAATATGAGTATTAAATGGATTAACTATTTGAAGGGGATAGATGCATGTTTTAGAGCCCAACCCTATGTGATATTAACATGTTAGGATTATCAGGATTCTGTAAGCAAAAGGGCTCTAAATGGTGTCTTAGACAGCAAGCTCCTCAGGGAACTTAAAAGTCAATAAATCTGGGGGTGATGTGGGGACCACTGAAGTATTTAACAAGGAAGCATCTTGTGCTTGGATTGGGACTGCCTGAAGACAAGTTAATGCTAGCAGTAGAAACGTGTGACACTTGTATTTGTGAACTACTAGGAGAGAGGATTTGCTTGAGGAAGTATTGGGAGCACCTAACCAGAATGAGTCTTTGCAAAATATCTGCACTTGACAGCAATCCTTTCTGGAGCGCTGCAAAAGCCCAAACAGAGTGTTTCACAATGCCACTACTGTGTTAGGAGACAGTCTGATACTTCAGTGTAACTCCTGTGTGAGATGTGAAGACTACTGGATAGGTTTAGTGTGATAGAACTGAGGAATGAAATTCTAATGCTGGATAATAGGATCTTGTTTACAAGGGTAGGGATGGGAAGGGGTTGTTTTCCAGGGAATTTCCAGGAGTTCATTGTGTATCTCACCAAAGGTGAATTAATGACTTACCATTAAATTCCCATCAGAGAGGATGGTAATGTGTCATTTGGATTAAATAGAGTTCACTGCAATGTTCATATGCCAGTAGTTAAGGTGAATATGCTGTAACTGGGAAGATAATGTATTCAATTGGTCTGGGATGTGGCACGATAAAAGCATGTTCTGAGTTACAGAATGATTAGTCAGCCTAATGTAAATCTTTTGCTAGAAAAAATGATGTCAGATGGGTTACTGGGAGATAAACATTATCTGCACCATTTCTGATTAGAAATTGTTCTGAAAGAAACATTAAAATAAGAATCATGCAAATTAACTGATGTGCCAACACTCCTGAAAGCGTGCCCAAGTGAAAAACTAATTAAGTACCACAAAACAGGACAGGATTTGTAGAGGGAGAAATGTGATCTGATGTGATTGCTGTGATGGATTTGTTTCCATTGTAGTTATCGACGCTCAAAGATTCAGCTTCAAACAAGTGATGTGTTTCAGTCTCCTGGGAGGCAGATGTGTGAGCTTCATGCAGATGTGCACGTTTTCAGTTAGTTTTCAGTATCTACCTTTGGTCCAAGCCTGGCTTACACACATACCATGTGAACCTGAAAATTGCAGCAAGGGAAGAAGCTTGCCAAACAGCAGAGCTGTGACATGTAGCTGCTGTTGGAGTCTTGCACGAGAAGAATTACTTTTGCCTTTCACCCTTTTATAATTATTTCTTTTCTGTTGTATCTCCTGCTCACTCATCCTCCTGCCTAGTTCCTCACAGGTAGGGTTGCACTTGCTCAAGTTTGCCAGTGTACCACGTATGCTCCCTGTTGTGTCACTTATGAATTGGCCTTTGGTTGTGTTCTTGTAAATGTGACGGTATCACTGGCTTTTGATGTCAGCAGTAGTTTTTGTAGAAACGAATGCTCATCATATTAGGTGTGCCTGGCATTTATGCTGGCTGCCTGTCTGCTATGGCTGTGCTGAGACATTCCCCTCATTGGTCTGGGGAGTTTGGGCTTGAATATTGCAGGGCTCTGGCTTCCCACCTGCTGGTAACAGACTTTTTCTCCTTTTGCTTCCACTATAACTAGCCATAACCAGATTTGAGTACTGTTGTAGATTTTGCAGCCTCTTGTTTTTGTATCTTGTTGTCAACTGATGTTTTCAGTCCATACAGTGCTGCGCATTGTGGCTTTGTCCTTGCATTTAATTTATCAGCGATGGCTGTAATAGAATTTGGCACTAACAGATATGCCTTTGCCAGTAATTTGAGAACAGAATGTGATCTGGACAAGCGATTGAGCCGTCTGTTTTTTGTTCCCTAATGCTTTAGCTGAGCACTTTTTCTTGGTAAAGCAATGTCAACATGTATATTCTGTCAGCACAGCACATAGCAGCGTATGTCGTGGAAGATTTCTGTTCGCAGTGCAGGCAGATCAACAATGAAATCGTGGCAGTGCCAAAATAAATAGAACTTACTATGAGGGCTTTCAAAATCAGCAGTATGCTGTGATAATCAGAAAGCTAATGTGGTATCAGAATGATAAAATAGAACTGCAGATAGGAAAGGAATTGTTTGAACAAGAAAAGGCCGTGTGATCTTGATTGTATTTTCATATTTCACCTACAGTGGTTCCTTTGCTTTGTGCCATGGCTTCCATTTTTGAAACATGAAGCTAGGTGTAAAATGCTTTAAACTGTCTGCTCTGCCATCTTTCTGCCCCAGCTGTTCTCCCCAGAATCCTGTCTTGAAAATTCTTTTGAGTTGATGTTGACTGTTCAGTTCAGCTCAGAGAGAGTGCATGCAGGCAGTTACCAGCAGCTCAACATTTGGGGACACAACCTGGATTGTCTGCTACCATGTTATAACTTTTCTGGAAGGAGCTGTCAAGGGGCATCTAGAGACTGTACACATCCTTGCAAGAAATGCTTTATTTTCTGGTGCTCTTAGAATAGGTCATAGACGAGCTCAAAATGTAAAAATGCCCTAATGGGTTTTTAAAGGGTGGAGAGACACGACGATAGGAGCATGTTATGGAGAATAAAAAGGTTAAAAGAGTCTGTGCCTTCCAAAACAATTGTGGTGATGAGGGGCTGTCAGTCTGCAAGCTTTTATCATTTATTAAAGTACTTAACTGCAATGGAACAGGAAGGAATGGCATGGCAAGGCTGTTGTCCATGTCATACTTCTGCTCTTAGTGCATAAAAGATAGCCCAGTTCCTCTTCATCTCTCTAATCCTGGGGAACTCCCACTAGCAAAAAGCCACTGTTCTTTCTCTGGAGGCAGAGAACAAGGAAAATGCTGCTGCTCTTTCACCAAGGAGGGACAGAAGAGCTGGGTCCCATTCTGCTTTAAATTGGAAAGGGAGTTCCCAACAGAGGGGAACTGCGGTAAAGGGCCATACACAACAGATGGAAAGTAAAAGGTTAGCTCAACTGTGGAAAAGAGTCAATAACGCCCTGTACTTTGGCTCGAGGGAGGTAACAAGCACAGCATGACTTTGATTTTCTAGGCCTTGAATTTTCTGTGGGAGCCTGCTGGAACCTCACTGTGCCAGGGCCTTGAACTGCATAAACAACCTGGTGTTTGGGTGAACACAGGTAACTAGGATGTATGATGCAATAGTAGCTAGTTTAGGACACAAATGTTCTTCAATAGCTGTTTTTGGTAAGTTTTCTAGAGGTAGAGTTTTTCTGCTTCCTAAGACGTAGCGTATCTCCACTGAGAGCTCTTAGTGGCTGTAGGCTGCAGTGGGAGAAGGACGATGATGCTCAGTGTTCAGGGATGTTCTTTGTCAAACCTGAACTTCTTTTCACTATAGCCTGCCGCAGTCAAGTGTGGTCCATGAGGAGAGCCTGGCTGTCCACTGAGCTTTGCTACAGTGGGCAAAAAAGGACCAAACACGTTGTGCCCGATGGATGAAACGTGCTCAGCTTAGAGTGCAGGGTTGGCATCTCAAAGTTTTCTGTTGGTTGCAGAGAAGCTGAGACAAAGAAATGGGATATTTTGATACTGGACCTGGAGAGAGGGTGGTGCAGGGTTATTTTTGTGAAGGTACCTTAGGGGCGTAGCTACTCCTGCATTATAAATAAATGGTTGATTTTAATAACCAGTGCCTCAATGCTGCTTGCTGTTTGTTACTGAAGCCAAATAACCTTTCTTTTTCCCCTGCTTCCCCTGTCATTTCATGCTGTTCTTGCAGGCTTCATTAGAAGCACTGGCTGCAAAAGCACTAGTTGGGTAAAAAATAGGTTTGCAGGGACATGCGCACATTTGGTTCCTGGAAACAACAGAAAGCAAATGAGTACCTTTTTGTTTTGCTGGCTTTGGCTAAAAAGCAGCAAGGAAAATAAACTGTCCTTAGTTACATAAGATGCCTTTCTGTCATAGTTCTTAGCCTGTGTTTCCCACAGTAGCTGGAAATGATTACTACGGGGTCTTGTTCTTGCTGAGCAGACCCTACTGGTGTTCAGAACACGGAAGAGTTTAAATGCTAATTACACATTCTGGAATTAGTTCTTAATAAAGGGAGTTCATGGTTATTGTGGTTTGCCACTTGCAAGTGTTTGAACCCCATCTATTTGCTAGTAAGAATATTAATATAAAGCATGTTCCTGCACAACTCTGAGCTGTCAGATGCAAACAGCTGGAGTTTGCAATGGGATGGGGTTAGTTACGGTTCTGTTTTCTGAACAGGTGCTTAGTGGCAGCATACATTATTAACTGAGCCGATGCAAATACTTCTGAAACTTGTGCTGCATGTAATAATGGCTGTGCATGCAACAGAATATGTCCCAAGTGATTATAACAAGATAAGTTGCAGAATATTTTCTCAAATTGAAAAGAAAGGCAAGCCAGAAATTGGTGACCACCCTAGCCAAGCTGGTCTCTTGCTTATATAAAATAGAACAAATGAGAAAAGCCCACAAGTCAGTGTGACATTAGACTCGTCATCTGATGAGAGCAGAGGACCCTCGGCCTCATAAAGGTGTTCTGTAGAAAGAAGTGGCAGCACAGAGAATGCTGCAAGCAGAATTTGCTCCACTTCGTGAGGGAAGAATAAAACGCTCTGCAAAGAAATGCAAAAGCCAGATGTATCAGTGGAGCCATAGCTGTCAAGAGAAGAGAAGCTAGCTGTTAATGGAATACAAGGAAAATTTAGAGGATTTTGAATGTATACTCAGGGAAGAAACAGTGCTGGGATTTATCCTGCATCTTAAGTACCCTAGCAACATATATTTCTTGTAGAATATATTCATGCTGTCCCATGAGGCTGGTTTTCCTGCTATAACTTTTTGTCTTCTGTATTGATTAATGGGTAAGAAAGTATAAAGGGAAGGAAAATGAAGTGCAGTGAGCAACAGGAGCTGCTGAGAGAGTTTCCCAGAATAGTGTATTACTTAGGCCTGAAGGTTGCGTGAAGATAACTGAATGAGGAGCCCTGAGGGATCCTTTGTGGCACCAGCGCATAATTCCCTTATCCAAGTTCATCTGAAAGGGGAAATGCATGGGAAATCAATGAGCAAACAAAAAAAACCTACAAACTTCAGTCTAGGCTCAAGTTTGCATAGCACTTGTGAAGGGAATCTTGTACTGGAATTGCACTGCACAGCTACTTGAACTCAGTTCCCTTCTGGAGGAAGCCAAGCCAGAGACACTCATGAAATGTGCTCAGTGAGCTCAGGCCACTAGCAGGGATGCAGAGGGAGGGGTTGGCTGCAACACTACAACTTCAATGCATGCTTAGAAGGCTCACACCACAAGCCAGTGCCTCATTCCTGACAGCTATGAGTACTGTGCTCACACTGCACCTTACACAAGGCAGCCACTGGGGAAAAATCTTTGTGCCTGATTGATTAACTGCAAGTATTCCTTCTCTTCAGAGCTTAAGAGCTTTCCCTGTATGTGCACCAATGTGAGGTGGAGTGTAATTGATGGCCCATCATGATGAAGGTGGTATGGTGCAGTTCCTACCTATATTGGTAACTCTGGCTAAAAGCTTTAGGTGAAGAATAATTTCTGCTGAGAAACATATAAACCAGATACCATTACACCATGCCTAGGATGGTAGTAAAGGTTTTCTTTGAGGGAAGGGATAGAATTGCTTAGCCTGCTGTGGCAGAACAGTAGCTCTTTAGGGTAACGAGTTATCACTATCTGTAACCTCTGCATGTGCAGATACAGGTCCTCCTTTCCTTACTTCTGTTTGAAACCGTTTCTGCACTTGATGCCCTCCTGGCCTCCTCCTAACAAGCAGTTGGCCCTATGCTTGCAAGGGTTTGAGAGCACTAGAGACAGCCAATGAGATATTAATCAGCATTCAGCTTTTATTAACAAGATGCCTGAGATGTACACAGCAAGATTTGCCAAACCTGCTGAAGGAAATCCAGAATTTCTCAGGTAAAGTAGATGCTGTGGCATGTAGTTATGTAACAACATGGTGATGTGTGTAAACATTTTCAAGTCAGGTACAGGCTAGCAGCTTTGAACAATGGGTCAGAAGAGAGTACCAGGGGCATCAGTTATAGGAAAAGTGATAAAGATCCTGTTTGACAGCCATGAGCAAGCCAGGAACACCTCGTCTACCTCCAAGCCTCGAAGAAAACACCACACTGGGAATAGCATCTTTGGAGGATGGGTGGGGAGAAGGAATGGTTCTAAGCAGAGAGGCATCTTGGAGACTCCAAATTCGGGTGTAGCAATCCTGACCAACTGGAAAAGAAAGACACCAGCGGTCAGTATCACACCACAAATAGCTGCTGTGGCTCTGCAAGATTTTCATCACAGTGGCTGAAGGTAGCGTAGGGGGGATAAAACTTGACTGTTTCTACATGCCCTACAGGCAAGGAGGAAAAAATATGTATTTCCTATGAGGCAATAAAAGGGAGGGTAAATCAGCAGTTAAGATTGCTTTCCTCATTGTCAAGCTCCTGAGGAAAACAAAGCGGAGAAAAACTCAGCTTGTTAAAATTACTGAGTTATTCTCATTATTCCATCACTTACTGAAAAATCCAAGGAGAACACATCACTATGTTTACAGTGACCTTAAGAAACCTAGCCATAGTATGAAGATTTAGGGATTTTGCTTCTTTCATTGTTATCTTTCCCTTCTGGAAAAAAAAAAAAGTCTCAAACTGTAGCTGTGTATATTCGTAACAAGCCCAAGTGAGAGACAATTTACAAGGAGTTCTGCTTACAAGCTTTGGTCCATTGCCACACTATCCCCTTTAGCTTCAAAGAAACCTACATATGGTCTTTAGTCTCCATATGAAAATACTGCTTCAAGTCTTCTGTTAATGCACTGCTTCTCTGACCTTCATTTTGAAGTATTTTCTTCTCTACTCTTGAACCACACTGGGGAAAGGATAAAGGGACTTCAAGGATAAGGCAGCTGAGAGCAACACAGGAATGATTATGGGAGGTGTGCATCTGTAATGTCTGATTTTAGTTTTTGTAGTTGATTACAGTACATCTAAAGGTAAATTTCTGCTGAATTTTAAAGAATTACCAGCTTCATGGCTTTCAACATCTATACATAAGAAACACTCCTCCAGGATAATAAAATCACTGCCATGCACTTACAAGTAGAGGAGAAAAAGTCAACAGACCTGCTGAAAGAAGTCCTTCCTCCTCATTTACGTGCAAAGGGAGAATAGCATATTCATTGTGATGACCTTCGTACTGTTTCACACACTTTGCTGCTCTCAGATCCCACAGTTTTATCTGCAAGTTGAAGAAACAGTTCCAAAGAGCACGTTAAGAGCAGAGATCACTCAACTGTTGGTAAAAAGCAGGATCTTAGCAGTGAGGTGCAATGAGCCAAGCGGGGAACTACCACCCAGTTTCACACTACTCTCCAAAGAACTGCCATCCATCTTCAGGACTGGGGTAAGCACTCATTATTGCCCAGATACTAAAAGGGACAGTATATCCTAATGGTAATCAAACCATACCTTTCCAGCCATATCTGATGCCATAAGGTAGTGTTCAGCCTCAAGAAGGCGGATAGATGTAACTGCTGAGTCGTGGAAGAGACGAATTGCTTTCCAGCTGTGGCCCTTTCGGTTGCGCTGACGTACATCAATGCTGAAAATTTCACCTGAACGGCAGCCATTGAACAGCATTGGGGTCTGGAAGAATCCAAAGGAAAGGGGTGTAACATCTGAAAGGATGTACAAGTTATGCAGAAATTATGTATGTCAAGGTTTTGAGCTCTCTGGTGCATTTGTGAAATTAACACAAGCATTAAGAACCAGAATTTTTAGAGCAGCGTTTTTCAGCTAATTCATGAGCTCCACTCAAACCTCACTTATTTACTTCTGTTGTAGAAGTTCAGCAAGGTTAGCAGGAACTTAGACTAACATAACAGCAGAATAGGGACTGGAATTGTCATGTTCCAATTTGTCCCCCTCTCACTAAGTCTTTGTTTACAAGTCAATTAGAATTTTATAGCAGTTTTCTTCTCCTTGATGAAGACAATAAACTGAGTGTTAATAAAATCAGGTCATTTGGCAAAAACAAAACAATCCTGCAGTGCCTTATTACTCTGCACTTTCTACTTCCATTATTTCCTTTTTATTTCTGAATATTTAACAAAAATTACCCTGCTGCCACGGGCTGAAGTGGGTTATTTTTCTCATTGCTATTATACTGTGTACCAGCATCAGACCATATCAACTCTGCTAAGGAACAATAATTGTAGTCATAACCTTATGTACAACATGATGAGTTCCATCACAAACTATACAGAAAGACCATGAATGTCACTGTTCTGAAGAAAAAAAAATAAAACAGGTGTACATTTCTTTGTACCTGGACAGCAAACTGTTGTGCCAAGACATCACTGCTGGTTCCAAACGTCTGTCGATGCCCTGTCACTACGTTGGTCACAAGAACTCGTCGTGTCAGGCCTAAGAGACATATTATATTTGTTTAGTTGTAATTTGAGTAGCAGGTGGGACATTTATGCAAGAAGTCTTCGCCAGAGATAAAAGTGGCTGCTAGTCTTGCAGATCACCTGTGCTAAAGCAGTTGTCTGCTTGTGGATTCAGGCACCAAGCACAGGACCAGGCCGTTGATATCTTAAAGCTGCACAGCATTCCAGGTCGATCTAGGAGAAATGAACAACACATGGAACATAAAATTCAAGGACAGGATAACTCAGGAAGCTTCTCAGGACTTCTATACTTTGAACATTATAATTAGAAGCAGAGACAATATCTCTGTGCTACTGAAGATGCAGGAAACAAAAGTGGGGCTTCATGACTGTAAGCTTAAAACTTACACTCTCTCTATAGATTAGTATTGTCTTTTCCTTGATTGATTCTACAATTGATTCTCCTGGGCTTTCTCTGTTTTTAAAGCAGGTTTGAGTAAGTAACAATACTCTAGATTTGACTGTTCCTTGTGTAGCTCCTGCACAAGGTCTACCAACTCACATGCTTGAAGTGCTCAGTTTTCATTTACCTTATGGCATGTCTGCCATGATCTTACAGACATCAGGCAGAACAGGAGTCAAGTCTAAAACCATGTTTTAGATGGGTTAAGTTCTACTTTGCTCACACTACCTATTTAGCAATGTCCCCTCAAAACAAAAAAATCAGGAGATTGTGGTAAGGCAAGACACTCAGAAATACCTGTAACAGTCAATAGGAAATACCAGACAGAAGGACATCAGCATAATTAGAGGAACCTGACTAGTGCAAGCTTTAAAATATTCTACAGAGCATGCTGGCCCGGTAGCTGTCCATCTTTAGTGACACGTCACATTCATACTAACTATGGATCATTTCCTCCATTCCCCCCCTTTTTTCTTTTCTCCAAGGCTCCATAAATAGCATGACATTAAACATTTAAAATGGGTCCGTGCTCTTCTAGCAGACGCAGATCTAATCTGTATAAACTTAACTGATCACGTCTGAATAGGACACCGGGTTAGAAGACTGTACAGTGCGTCCTGAAGGTATCAGCATGGATGCTGCCTCCAAAGAACATATAGTATTTTTGTTCTTTAAATATAGGATTCTCTAAATGAATCATGCTTACACACAACTAAGAATGATGTCTAAGTGCTGTACAAGGAGCCATGGGGTAAGACTTTTACCAGCTTTCCACCTATGATTAATCTACTGAGCACACTCGAGTAGCTACTATGATAAAGTATCCTGCAATGACACTGGATAGTCTATAAGGAAATTTGAGTACTTCTTGTGTGCAGCTTCTGTGTGTTAGTTAAAGGCCAAGCTACTCATATGAATAATCTCAAATGTTTACTTTCAAGTGAGGTGTTCTCGTGCCAAAGTCAAGTACTACATCAGCAGCAGTTAAAAATAAACTAGTGCTTTGAATACTGCTTGTTAATTAATTATCGAAGTAAGTTATTTAATCTGTTTGTTTCTTATTCTGTTCCAAACTTTTTACATTTTTACAATAATACAACAGTCCCATCAACTACTGAAGTGTGGACATGATCTTTCCTTTGTGCTCATTGCTTATCCTAACTGTTATCCAAAACTGGGAAAAAAACAACCACCAACACTCTACCTGGGTTAGTGCTGCTGAACAGCGATGCTGGAAGCAGACTGGCACAGCCTGGAGTTTCTGCAATTCCCATGAGACACAGCGTGCTGGAGTGAGTTAAGGAAAACAAAGATTTCTCCCTAAAATGGAAAAGGCTGCATAGTATTTATAACTGGGAAGGGCAAAATGCTCTGACACAGCTGTAGCTCTCAATACCTTCCCTTCAGTAACACCTTCCAAGAATCTTACTGTGCCTTACACATTACAGTTAAGTCTTGACACTTCCTTTCTTTCATAGCAATGAGCAAGAAAGGACTCCAGTTTTTGATTTTGCATTTTCACTACCAGAAAGACAAAGCTGAGAGAGACACTAGGGCACCTTCCTACACGACAGGAAAAACCTGCAGGACCTACATGAAAGATCACTCTTCTCATCTTCACGTGCCGGTAACAGTGCATTGATACAGAACTGTCTTGCTTGGGGATGGGCTGGAGAAAGTGGTACATATATTAAGGAATCAAGAGTCAATTTAGATTTCATTAAATACTTCCTAAAAATCATAGCAGGCGTGAACTGGTTTTGAAAGCTGCTTTTCAAGTTCAGTGGGTTAAATCTGTAACGTGACTAGGGGTACTGAATAAACAACTGTCCCCAGCTCCTAACCATCTCTAAGCAAGCTTGATGAATTTCTGCCACCTTCTGGAGCAGTTCTGAATTGTTTGGCTTTTCCCACAAGCCACGACATAAGGCTGTTTTTTTTTCATTTTCTCTTTTACTAGCCACTTTTAATGGCACTTTAATAGCATTTCTGTTCCCTGCCATCTTGCACTTTTAAACCCCCTTTTGTTCCTCTCTTCTGTGACTCTGCATTGTCCATTGCTGCTTCCTCTACTATACCATCAGCCTTCCTTTTCTTCTGAGACAAACCTGCAGAACATGTTCTCAAAGTTGCAGAGTACAATGCCAATGAATTCCTGCCATTTTCACCCTCCCCCAATCAATATGAGGATGTTTACAACAGAAACCAACCAAACCCATGTCAGTGTTCCACTTCTTAGAAGAGAAAGTTAGTTGCCATAAAGCCATCTTTAGCTGTTGCCCAATCAATTTCTAACCATCAGGCCATTTTTTGATTTGGCATCTGCACTATTAATGAACTGGCAAGTCTTCAGGACAGGCAAAGTAGTCTTTTGCCTTTTACTGCACTGGAACAATACTACATGCATCTGTAACAGCACCATACATCTGTCTCACAACATCCAACAACTTCCAGTCTTTTTAGAATTTCCCTGTTTGCCAGAAAGCAGTATTTTTACAGTTATTTTACTTCCTGAAAGTCAGCTGCTCTGTGCAGTATGATGTAGAATAGTCAAAACAGAACTGAAATTTTGTTTTTTTAAAAGGATATAAAACATGAGAGTCTGGATGAGTCAATGATGCCCAGCACACAGAATTCACCTTCAGACACAAGAAGACATACTATTTTTGTAGACCTCTCACTCAATTCATGAAAAGGTATTTCCATGCAAAGATGACATGAAACTATGCAGTGGGCATGCTTCCATAGCCCACGAAATAGCACAGCAGTGGCATACAGATTATTTTAGCCTTATACTTCTCTTAGATGCACAGGAGAGAGGGCAGTACTGAGACATCTGTCCAGATACAGACTGAGGCATCAAGCACATCCTATTATTTAAAGGATCGTCTTTAAAAGATCTGAGCATGAAGAGATTACAGAAGCCTGTTTTAAATATTCTTCATGTTCAGGGATAAATACATTTTTCCAAAATTATTTTTAAGAAAGAAGCATACAAATTTGTGTCTTTCTCAACACAGTTTTGTCAGCTATGGCTATGCACAACTCTGAAGTAAGCACTACCCTTGGAAGGTGGTACCTCAATGTGGTTTTCTCTTCCAATGGTAGCACAGCATTCTGGAGAACTACTGCAGGTACTCACACTATCAGAGACTCTGACTCTGTGTTTATCCAAACACCACACTGCTAGATTCTTCCGCTCTCTCCTACTAATCCCTTTCCCAGCCCTCATGCTTTTCCCCTCTGCCTCCCAAGCAATAATGTTTGTGAATGTGGCAACTGAAGGAAGCAGGAACAGAACACAGTACTTTGCGGTTTGTGAAGTAGAGGTTGTCATACATCTCCACAGTGAGAGACTCCTTCCCCAAACCACTGAGGTTGACGATACCGTATTTACATCCTCCATGCTCTACATCGTTCACAGTGAATATTCGCTCACAAGCGACATCTGCCTGTAACACAGAAGCATTGGAAACTTACTGAAAGTAACGGCTTGGAGTAGCTGCATTATGTCCAAAAGGAAGATTACACAAAAGCCCTAGACCACGGAGTGGTTACTCCCCAAATTCCTCTTTCATTTTCCTCATTTTCCCACTCAAAAAGCCACCGCAGTAATTGTCCACTTGACTCCTGTTTATTCCCAATAGAATATACTGGTCAGCTCCCAAAATCATCTCTATATACAATCTTTTCATCATTTTCCTTTCTGGGAAAAGAACAATCTCATTCTTCCTGTTAAAAACTACTTAGCTCATATTTTGAGAACTGACACAATGGGGACAGTTCCTCTTTGAAAGCAAAATCTGACCTTTGGGGTTTGATTAAAAGACCTAAATTTTCACTGAAGACAGGCTCTTTTTAACCTAAAGATTTATCAGTTCTCGTAACTTACCACAATTATTTTAAAATTGTTGGTTCCAGCAACTGAGGAGTCTGGACTGTGAATTTCTATCTTCCTCCTCTGCATGCAGTTCACTTTTAGTTCATGGACCAGCCTGTAAAAGCAGTTGGCGAGGGAGGAGAGAAAGAACTTGGGTAAGCCTAGGTTAAATGGCAATGAAAATAATTTTGGATAAGATAGCCAGAACTGCTTCTTAATCACAGAAGATAAAATGCCTGAAAACTAGCATGCCACAATTTCACTAATATATCCCACAAAACCATATAACCCCTGTGCACCTTCCACATTCATGGTATTTCATCCTGTCATTTAGAAGTCCTGCACATCTCTAGTAGCAGGAACACAGCAATCCACTGATTTACTTTCTACATTGTTACTGAATCCCAACACAGAGATTCTACGCCAGGGGAAAATGTCTCCATCAACTGAAGGATGCTGCCCCAAAGAAATGCTATATTTTATTCACATAGAAAAATGTAGCAAAAGAACACATACTGAAAAAATGGGAAGTTTTAAACCTGAGATTGGAAGTACCTTTCACATTTGAATTCTCATCACTTTAGAAATTTGATTATTAAAAAATACTGTTTTTTTGTCAATATTAATAATGTTACTCTGTCCTTAGTGGAAGAGAGAATTGCAAACAAACTGACAGGATGGTTGTACTAACAGCAGAACTTGACATGGCAAAAAGAAGACAATTCAAATCACTATACCTGCAATAACTTGTGGAGCTCATCAAACCTAGCTGCCTTTTCTGTAACAGCATAGATGGGTTCAGTCCAGCCCTTGTTGTTTTCTGGAACAGAATAAGATGAAAGCGTACTCAGTTATTTGCTTGGTTATAATTCAAACATGGCCATGGGTCTTTGATGCTTGGAACATTTGGATAAGTTTCCTCTAGCCTATGTACAATAACGTTTCAGGTTTACAGAGCACATTTCAGCACCACCTGCCTGGTCTGCTACAGTACAGATAGCTCTTGTTTTTGCTTTATACCATCAACAGTACCACCTTGAGGTGTGAAATCACTTTCACTCTAATACACTAAATCTGATTACATAGCAAAACTCTATTACCACAGGACTGCTATTAACTGCACGTCTTATAGCAGCGTGAAGCTACTTCTCCTTTCATCCTTTTTTAACATTTCATGTGAACACTTAATAAATACTAGAGAGAGCAAGGGATAGAGTACTGTGCAGTTACAGTGTAACAAATGTTTTCCTCAGGGTTTAGGCATTCAATCTATATGTCTATTAAATGTACAGAAAACCTACAACTGAAACCCCACTTCACCAATTCGAAGCAGGGACTTGAAATCAGGCATCCAATGTCATGACTCAAGTGTAAGACAACTTGTTATTCTGAGAGTTCCTGCCTCTTCACAAGTTTTTTTGTTTGCTTAGTGACTTGCTTTCCTTCCTGTGTGAAACAATCAAACACAAGACTTCAAGTGCTATAAATTCTCAGCAAAAATAAATTTTTGTTTTTTCAGACAGCTTAAGGGACTGTACCACAGGAAAAAACTGAAGAACTTCAGCTCCTCATCTGTCCCAGCAGAGCATGCCATTAAGGGCTGATTACAATCTTTTCCAGAACATACCCTCTTTTGTTGTTCTTCCTCCTCTAAGAGTCTCAGCCTTTTACTCTCCATTGCCTTGTACTGAATGCTCTCCTTGGTGAGTGGGTTGTAGTTATTGTGTCCAGACAGTAGGCGAAAATAGCGGTTTTTTTCTGGGTCATAGTAAAATCCTGGCAGTTCTTAAGAAAGTGGCAAAACATAAGCAAAATCAGACACACTACCAAGCTATTTATTATTCTTTGACATCCTACATCTTCATGGAAATGTCAGTCACACGGCTCAGAGTTCCTGCCCCAGGCTGGTCCTGTGCATGCTACACAGACTGGGAACAGATGGCATCCACTTGAAGGAAAAAAGTTTATACTTTGCAAATGCAATGTTGTTCCACAGATATAGAAAGGATGCTACCACTGACCAAAGTGAATTTCACATAAATTTCACACTTCAGAGAAGCAGAAAGGAAAGGTTTTACTGTGTAATAAAAATGACCTCTCTGTATGAATCAATCATGAGGGGATGCTCCAGGTTATGGCTAGTTCAGGCAGTCCCAAACAAACAAGGCAACTAAGTACCACCCAAACCAAAACCAAAGCAATTCCCCACCCAGAACAAATCACTTTTTCTTCAACACTTAGGAGAGATTCTGATATAAGCAGGATCGCAATCAGACAATATACAGAGGCTTCTTCCAGAGAGGAAGTGAGGAGAGAATAATTTGGTTTTAGCTCAGGTAAATTTACACAGGCAAAATAACAGTATGTTGTCTCAAGACATTTTACTTCAGAAAAGATGAACATTAATGTCTTCAAGATTTTTTATTTAAACTTTTATCTACTACTACAAATTGCATTTAAAGTTACTTGCAATTCAGCTCACTGTCATCATCCATTATGTCTCAGCTTGGCAACAAACAACCAAGGTTTACTCGCCTCAACAGAAACATGAAGTTAGTGACTGTTATCAGCACTCTGCTTTAGTATATGGAATCAGCTTACACAGCAACAAGTGTTTTGGATTATACGTATTATTTCCTAAAGGCTCACGATCTCTTCATCAGAGAAGGGTGATATGCAAAGGAGACTGCCTTACACTCTGGATTTGATTGTTGCTAAGAGGTTACAGAGCCAGCAGTGTTCCAGGATTCTCCTACTGTGGAGACATGCATGTTTCCACAAGCTCAGCTTTTCCTAGGGATGTTAAATGAGTCAGAAAACCAGAATGCAAATGGGACATCATCTTCTGTAGCACTGTTACTGTATCAAGTCTGGTTCTGCCAGCTGACTCCCTAATAATGAATGAACAGGTGATTAAACCAGACCTCATGCCTTACAGATTACAAATATACTGACTGCACAGAAATGCATTTGGTTTTTTTTTCCCTATAGTGGTAGATAAATATGATTTTTAAAAGGCTGAATAATTAAATGTATATTACTATCTGTTACATGCTGTCTCCTTTGTCTATTTAATGTTTATTGAAAGATGTATTTTATAACATCTTCAACTCATATACAAAAGAAGCAAACTTAGTATTCCACCCCCAACATTGATTTCCAGAGAGAGAATATTTCTTTTCAGTTTCTATCAGTGTGGCTAAGCACACCAGTTTTCATGCAAAAAGATGGGATTGCATCTTGTCCTTCTTTCCAGATTCTCACTTACTGCATCTTTTTCTATCACCTTTTCAGATATTACTACTCTCTACAAATTTTCCTGTTGGGAAATGGCTGCAGGAGCAGGGAGGTCACGGTGATATGTACGAGCATAGTTTGCATGGCAGCACAGACTATATACTCATGGAAAAGTATTAGATGTTGATAGGAGGTCACGATGTCCCTGGGCCAGGTGACAAACAACTCAAAGTGGACATGAAGTGCTTCAGCTGAGCAACCCAAGTTGCCAAGATGTCTATGGGAAACTTCTGTGACTATGTCGTTCAGCCTGCCTTCAGCAAAGAGGGCCTCACAGGACTGCTGATAATTGTAACTATAGGTATTTTTAGAGTAAGCTGTCCTTGATAGTCTATTCTGTTTAACTAGCAGGTGTTCCCTTTGGGCTCTGTGTTATGCACTGGCCACGCTGATACAGTGCTCAAAGGAAACTACACTGCATGAACCTCGAGAAAAGTAAAAGCAGGAGATGGTCTGTGGTGAGTGGGAGAGGAAAAGTGCACTTTGAAGCAGGGAACGCCCTGCCAGCACTGCCTTTCACATCCGCTGCCGACACATTCCTGCCTGGTTTCTTAGGATTAGGATGATATCAAAAGTTGCCTCCTCCAGAATGTGTTTCTCACTGCTGTTAATTGTTGGGAGTTGTTTTAAAGTTGTTTTTCTCGAGGCTCTCTACCAATGGTTGTGTGGTATTTTCTATACGCCCCTGTCTAAAACACTATAAGAATAAGGCTGTCCGGGTAATAAATTGAAGCCTGATCACTCAATATATTGAGTCCTGTCGCGCTTCCCCGCCCGAGAGCAATCGACTCAGACCCTGATATCCGCAGCATTTTCCTACTTATATTTGTTCTCTAACACCACACTATTAATACACCTACCACTATGTTTTTCATACAGCCAACATACAGACACCGAGTTTTGTTGACCAGTAAATGGTGTCTCTTACCTGGCACTGCAGAGTTCTCTGTTGAACTGGAGGAAGAATTTCCACTGCAGCTGGGGCCTGGATTCACCGGGCTCTGTGCTTCATCCTCTTTGGGCCTAAAAAAATAGTACTGCCTTCAGGACAAACTCACAATTGTCCTACACATCTCTTCTGCACAGCCTCTTTAAGGCAGTTTGTTAGTCACATTCATACAGCACTAATTTTCAAGTCTGTGAGAAGCACACACTGTATTATCACCGTACACTAACCGATGAAAAAGGAACAGTAGAAGTATTCAGCTTAAAAACTTCTTGCAAACACTAGATACAACAGTATCTTAACAGGCTAAAACACTAGAGATAGTTACTGATCCTGTATGTCTAACTCTTTTCAGAAAAAGATTAATTCTGGACACATCACCATGACCCCTGCTTAAAAGAAAAGTCCATCTTGAAAGCGTGGTAACTCTTTACAGCCTAAAGTAAGTGAGAATAGCACGGGTAAAAGAGTGATCACAGGTCATTACCTTCATGACAAGAAGCTCGCAGATGAGGTTCAGAAAGATGCAAGCCAAACAAAACTTTAAGGAAAACTCTAAAACAGAAAAATCTCCACCTTTCTGATAAATATCACAGTAAAGTGGGTAACTGTACCTCTCATCTTTTAGAAGCCACTTAAGCAGGCACATTTAGCACCGATGAGTAAAATCCCACAGGGATGTCTTCCGAATCACCCATACAACGCCCACCTTTTAAGACAGGTCACCCTAAAAGCATTAGGCCAAAATGTTTCTCACGAGTCGGACGCTATGGGCGAAAGTTATCAGCAAGCGATACATTCCCACTCCCAGTGCCCCACGGGCCATTCTCGCCGAGCACACCACAAGCACCAGTTTTCCAGACGTCGAGGACCCGTCCCCGGACGGCACCCACACGGGGCCGAGCACGCACTCGCCTGTCGCTGCAGTGACGGCCATGGGGTGTCCGGCGCCGAGGCGGGCGGTGGCTGCTCCTGCTGTAGCCCCACCCTCGCTTTTCTTCGCCTCCACCGCGGCTTCTCCCCATTTCTGCCCGCGTGCCAAACGCCGGTTCAGAGCGGCGCGCGTGGAACGGCCCGGCCGCAGCCCCTTCACTTCCTGCGGGAGGACAGAAGCGCTGACGGGCCCCGCGCCGCTCCGCAGCCGGCGGGCCCTCCTAGCAGCCTCAGGCCGAGGCCCCCACCCCCGGATCTGCGATTGACGGGCCCCACGAACCGTTCCCCGAAGGAAGGCCGCGGCCAACCACCCGAGCGCCACAGCTCGGCCCGATAGACGCGCCTGATTGGTCCTCCCGCAGTACCTACCGCTTGATGGACAGTTCCCTCAGCGAATAGCAGCAGGCCGGGCCTCCGCGTGACACCCATCTCTCGCGCGGGGGGCGGGGACACAGAGACTGATGGGCGGGAAAAGCGTGTAAAAGCGGCTGGGCGGGAAGGAGCAGCCCAGAGTTGGCAGGGCTTGTGCAGGTGTTTGTTTCGCAGCTCCTGAGGTCCCGTGGTGGATCTACGGGGCTAATTAATCGCCTTAATGCTTTGAGCCTTTTTCTGCCGCTCAGCGAGCGCTCAGCTAAGTAGTGTTATCAGAGGCAGGAAAGCATGCAGCGAGTGTACGAGGGAGCAGAAAGCAGCGGGGAGGCTCTGAGCACCCGCACTGGTCGGCGGCAGCCGAGGGGATGCGGAGCGTGAACTTGTAGCTGCCGTTGCTTCGTGCTTGCTGTAAGGAAACGCTCTTTGTTTGCTAAAGCTTTTCTTAACGCCGGGTTTGTGTAGCGGCTTCCCTCTGCCCCCTGCTGCTGCTCGGCGAAGCGCGTTGGTGCAAGTGTTCCTCCCCCTAGAGGAGGGCTAATGGTACTGCAAAGTGCACCACGCGTGCGAAAGGGAAACCTGATTTTCATAGCGCTGATAAGTTTTCAGCTTTCATAAGGCAATTCGGAACTTCTTGCAATAGCAGGAGTAGAAGACCCTGTAGAAATCCGTGCAAGCAGCCCTCTCTGCGAGCCAAGCTGTCAGTAATGCTGTGGCTGGTGAAGACTGCAGCCAGTGATGGTTTACACGGTATTGATGCTTGATGTAAATTTGGTGCTGATACACCTGCGAACAGGAGCCTAGGCAGTGCAGTGCTCCTTGTTTCGTGGCTTGTAGGTAGGAATTCAGAACGTTAAACGTCTTACAAGTAGTGTTTATTATACCTGCTTGTTCTGTTGGCCTGATTTCAGCTTTTTAATTTCTTATGCCTGTGAGCAGCGCTGAAGGTTCTGTGACCAATGTGCTGTTGGTAAGCTGCGAGTTTGACTCCACTGAAATAAGATTCCATTGGGGGAGAACTATGTTAAATGATCTGTATTCTCACTTGTACCGCAAGCTTGTTTTGGAAGCTTGTACACATAAATAGACTGGAAGAGATTTCACAGGCCACTGGATTGCTCTCTGTGTGTATATGTGTGTGTAAATAAAATATATGATGTAAATAAAATACTCTCTCCACACATACACATACCACTCTTTCACTGATGCTTAGCAATTGTTTGTCTGATCTGTGTTATATCTGTTAACCTCTTGGTTGCATTAGAGTTTTTATTAATTTGTCAGCTAAAAGGTATTTCTGGTATGTTACTTGAATGCTTATTGTTGCAATTAGAATCACTGCCACTTTTTCCTCTGCCTTTCATGGATATAGACAACAATTTATTCCCTTTATCTCTGCAACTGTATTAAATATTTGGAAATTACTGTCCACTAGAGTCTCTAGATTAAAGAGTGGCTGAGGAATGCTGATTCCTTCAAGTATTACAGATAACTTCTAGGTCCAGTCATTCTTGCTTACTCTTTCGTAACCTTACCTTGTAACCTTGAACTGTGTTCCTAAAATCTGGATATAGTACTGAGGGTTTTCTGTAGTTCTTGAAGGTGTTGTAGGCTGTACTGATGTGTATGAGAGCTGCATTTACAATGGTCCAACAGCGTTAACTTCCACAGAGCTAATGACTGAAGAGATGGGGGGGAATTTCAGTTTGAGAGCTGCTGCCTATTAAGTTGTTTCCATTTTGAGTGGGTGCAATTGGTTGAACTTGAGCTGATTGCTATTGAATGCTGCTCTGCTCAGGCTAGTTCTGTCTCTCATTTGTTGTGGCTGTTTTTTTCTGGGTAATCCATTAAACACATGCGTGTAGGTCTATACTGAGTTTATTTGCTAGCAAAATTAAATAAATAATTGTAAGTTGCATTAAAATGTTATTAAGAAAAACAACATAGCAACAGTAGAAAGAAAACAAGCACTCTTTGCTAATCATGCAGGAATTTGTGCTTCAGACAGTGGGTTAAGATTATTGCAGGTTGGTGTGCTGCCACTCAGCTGAGCTGCAATACCTGAATCTGTGTCCATTTTAGTACGCATGAAAACTGAAAATAGTTTGTGCAAACTTTGTGCTGAGGATTAAGCTATGTTTTATCTCCTACCTGTTGTGAGATAAATCCTTCATATTCCTCCAGTTACAACTTAGCTTAAACAAAGCAACAGAATAACTTCAGTAACTGGAATATGCACAGGGCCTCAGGAGTTGGTTGTAAAGTGTAATCAAAAGCAGGTGTCTATCTAATGGCATAGCTTAACCTTAATTTAATTCTGATGAAATAAAAGCAGTTACATTAAGAGCCTGTGTAACCTTGTATACTTCATACCTTAGGAGCTGCAGTAGCCCTGCGGAGACACCATCCAGAGCTTTAGATGTTTTTGCTTATAAAAGTTGCTGCTTGTCTTTATTTTAGTTCTCAGAATATTCTGTTGTCCCCCAGGGCTGCTCTGCTGTCGGTGCTGAAAATCGTTTTTGGGATCTCCTGCTTCGGGTGGTGGAGGAAAGAACAAAGTGCTGTACCATTCAAGGATGTTAAGGTGATGAATTATTATAGTTTTTAAAGTACTAATAGCTTGCTTCATTTATTATTAAATCTCAAGCTCCCTAAACAGTCATGATGATGTTTGAGGTGCAGTTCTTTCCTGGGTCTGCTTGGTGTTGTACAAGTAAGATCTGATCAGGCCCACCAGAGAGCAGTAGTGCACTTAGGCAAAACTGCTCTCTCACAGCACTGGAGGGTATTTTGTTGAGATCACTTCTGTAGCGAGTATTGAATTTCTATAAAAATCAATTTAAGAAGCAGAAGTACATCAGGAAATCCCTTTGCAATGTTGCTTAGGGTGTATTTATTTGTATTTATAAGTCTAAGGTCTGGGGGCACTGATGCTACATATTTGATTATTTTAGTTCTCTGAGTAAGAAGATGAAACTTTTCTCCTGAGGTATCGGCTCTGTCTCTTCTAAAGGTTGTGAAATAAACCTGAAATGTTGGCAAGTGAAACTGGGCCTTCACAGTCTGTCAGTGAGTTAGCTTAGAGTAAGCATTTGCTTGTTTGTTTGTTCTAATACAATACTTCTGGCTGTTATATGGCAAGGAGTGCTTGTATGCCAATGAGTGACTCCTGGAAACTTTGTCTTTCAGCTCTTAGTACATCACAAATGTATATATGATTATTTTTTAAGTTACCAGTTGATACAAATTCAGACTACACTCTGAAACTATCCACAGTGTCTTCCTTTCAAGTATTCTTAGCAGACTCTGATCAGACCTTGCCTTCTCTTTGGTGCTGTTGGAAATGTTCATATATACTTTACTGAGTATTCTGTTGATTAATGAATTCAGCTTTTTTTTTTTTTCCTGCAGGATTAAAGGGAATAAAAGGTTTTAATGTTACTTTGTGTAAAACTTGTAATCAAGTCCTTCTTTTAAATTATCTGGGTGCATGGGAATGTTTGACAGAAAGGTATTTGGGCTCTACTCATATTTTTTTATGACTTCAGTGGAGGGACTTGGTGACTTTTGGCATAACAAGATGATTTATTGAAGATTATGCAAGCATAAGTAGTCAACAACAGTTGATGTTGGTGGAAATTGAGTTGTTATTGCAGCTCCCATGAGATAGGCCAGCATGTTCCAGGAGATGTCTCAGAGGTGGGCTTTTACCAGAGAACGTCACCTTCACTTGTCATCTTTCACTTTCTCTTGTGGGAAGCGCAATTGAGTGAGCTGTGTTTGCTACCTCAGCAGCTGCAAATCACTTGTGTGTCTGCACAGCCCAGTGGTGACAGTGCTGCCACTTGGAGCTGCTCATAGGAGGTGGGAGGAAAAAAAACAACTAATACCTCCCCCAAATTCTGTTTGACCTGTAATACGGGAATGGTTTCAGGGAGACTTGTAAATCTTGAATGTGACTATTGTAGCTTCTGTGGGTATTAGAACTCAAGAATGCAAGGTAAATTATTACTGGTATGCTGTACTTATATATGCAATCTGTTATTGTAGGATGAACGTGGTCTACCATATTATGGAAGAAGATTTACCTAAAGTCACTAATACCAACAAAATGGTTCTGTTTTGCATACTCAATTGACTATGTCATTTAGAGTCACAGACACTAAAGGGATGTTCTCTCTGGACAAAAGAATGGTTTATTTTGCTTTTTTGGTTCAGACTTACTGTCCCTGTGATGTAACACAGGGTTCTGTGAACCAGCCAGTTTTTGTCAGTCTCTGTTGCTGAAATAACTGTACTTCAGTGTTGTTTTTTCTTTCAGAATAGTACTCAGTCTCTCAGATGGCAGTGTTAGATGTCTGCATTCCTTTTGAATGCTTTTGATGTTTTGGCTAAATGTCTTAAATATAGTTTAGCTGCATTTTGATTGGTTACCTAACATCTTAAAATGTCCCTTGCTGTTTTTTGATGTCTGTTATTATTCTTTGTGGGTCCAATTTAAGAATTATTAAACAATGTAGCAATATTCACTTCTTCTACAGGAGATGGAGGTAAATATAAATTATGCTTGTATACATATACACATATATCTCAGTCTACAGAATCAAGAATTCCACACCACACATTTGTGTATGTGTAGAGAGAATGCTATTTTGAAGGCATAGGAATTGCAGGTGGTTTTGAGGGCAGAAGTGCCTGCTCTACCTTGTTTCCTGTGGTGCTGTAGGTCTTGTGTCTGTCACTTCAAAACAATGAGCAGCCTTTTCATTAATAATTTTAGTGGGATTTTTTGAATATGTGTTTCTGGTGAAAGATTGTATTTGCATATGGTAGAATTGTTTATCAAACAGGTGAAGATGGTAAAAAAAAGTTTTATAGTGTTAGAACACAGGTCTGGCACTGGACCTTTTATTCCTTGCAGAGATGTAGATTATCATATCCTGACAGTTTGGTCTTTGAAGAAACCTGTCTTGAATACTGCTGTCCTGCATCTCTGTAGGGGACAAATTAGGATTCAGTGTTGGAAGGTTACATTCATGGTACAAATAGTGCCATTTTTAGAATAGTAGCAGCTGGCTGCTTTTCCATTTTTCTTCCAGGCTCGTTTGTTCAGTTCATGGGTATCTAATGCACAGAGTGCTCGCAATTACAAGACTGATTTTTATCTTTGTATCTTAAAAATGCCAGTTGAAAAGAACTGGTCAGAATCTACCAGGAAGTATTTTCTTTGGGTGGTCAAAATCTAGTGTGCTGCTTCATTTTCTCCCTTGTCTGCTTTGGACATGAGATTGTAATATTACACAAAGAGATATGAACTGTTTTGCTTTATGCATTGGTAGTGGATGTCAGGTCTCTGACAGCTGATTTCCTACTGAAGGAAAAGTTGATGACATAAACCATAGGAATCATCTTTTTTAGTGGAATTTTTAGAAGTATGAAATACGCAGGCTTTGAACAGATGTAGAGACCCCTGATAATGCAGAGAAAAAACATTCTCCAAAAATGTTGATGTAGAAACCTGGTTCACTTTCAGAAAGCAATGCTTAATCTTTGTTTATAGCAGCTTAACTAAAAATGCAATGTCACAAAGGTGCTAACACTTCATTTCTCAAAGTCTGTATTCTGTTCACATCCGAAGGAAAATAATTTGTAAGACTTGCGTTACAGTCATGTGAGTGTGGTTCTTAGAAATCCATGGTAAATGGACAGTGCTGTCTTGGAGCATGAGCTAGCTCAATTATCTTAAATACATTCCATGATGTGGATGTACCATTTTGTAAAAGCATGGTTTGAATCATGCAAGATGTACTTGCTTTGTCTCTCTCTCCACCTCACTTCTCTTGTTTCTTGAAGACATGTAGTGGAACTTCTTGTTTCAAGTTGTCGTTTATTTTACGAGGTAATGGGTAATGAGAGTTTTATTAGGTAAGAATTCCTGCATGCAATGCTCAGGGGGAACAGGACAGGAGGAGGAAGGTCAGTGCAGTGCATGCAGATTATTGTGGGAGGTTTCCTGTTTCTTGCATGTAAAGTGTCAAGAATAAGTTTCTTTTGAGGTCCTTCAGGAGTATATCTTGAAGGAAGAAAGGTGGGAGGAGGGAAGGTTCCACAGGTAAGCAATTTCCATATCTATACATTCCATATAGAGCATTTTGCAGAGGGTATCTATGGGTTTTTTGATTTGTTTGGTAGCGGGGGAAGGGTTTGGAGGGGAGTAAAAGATCTGCAGATCCTAGTCTCATAGATTGTTGTCAAGACATGAGTAGAAGTTTTATACTATTTATCTATTTTTTAATATTCTGGATGCTTCTAGAGATATCATTGTGGCCTCAGTCTCAGATTTTATTCTTAAATTTGTGCCTTCAATCATCCTAACTGCATGTATACATTGGTATTTGACTTTGGTGTTGCCTTCACTTTGTTTCATGTCTCATACAGCTCCACAGGCACTCTGCCTCATGAAACCTTTCCTGATCTGCTGACTGCTTCTCTTCTGAGCACTGCATAGAAGCTGGAAGCAATGAACTGTAGTCAGTCCTGATTATTGCTGCAGGCATCAGCCCATAGATCTCAGTACATATGCCTAGTGCAAAAGACTACCCCTGGGAATGGCATTGCAGGATCTGTCTCATACCTACAAACTCAAGAAACATAACTCTCTGTGCCTATACCACCTCCACTGTGCCTGTGGAAAAACCTGTAATAAAACGGCATATAACAACAAATTACTTATGGGAAGAAATATTTGATAAATCACTAAATTAAACTGCACATTGGAATAGTCTCTTATTCTTAGCAGTATTTTGTAAGGTCTTCAAAAAATCTAAAGGCAACTGGAACTACATGTCTGCTTTGTGGAACTGAAGCTGCAATTGTTTCACATAGAAGATGTAATTTATCAGTTCGAAGTCCAAAGAAGCCACAAAAAAGACCAACCCAGAACAAGCCAACAAAACAATCAAGGAACTTTAGCTCTCAGCTTAATTGGATAGAAATTGAAAGAGGAGGTAGGATATAGACGATGTTTTATAGGCTTGGTTGAGCTATCATTTCCCTGAGCAAAGCATTTTCTAATTGTGAGCTGGAAAGCTCTGCAGGTTGCAAGGAAAGAATAGCCAAAATAACTGGCTGTACAGCAGTACAAGTTGTCTACTATAACCTTGTGGGAAATAGGTAGGATGACAGAGCACTCTGTATAAAATGGCTGAGAGCTTCCACAGGATTTAAGAGGCTACCAGACCATGGGGTTTAAGCTGTATTAATTATCCAGCAAGATGTAGTTGTGTTTGGGCTTTTTTTTTCCCTGCCTGGATAACAACTGAGTGTAAGTTGACTAATAGCATTTACCTGCTTTCTTAAAAGTGTGCACACTTTCCTAAAGCTAACAGAAAGTGCAATTACGTCAGCTGGTAGTGCATCCTCACCTTGGATACTGAACATATTTTATCACCTCGGTTCAGAATGCCAGGTCTGAAAGAAAAATACAGATGGCGTGTGTATGTAAAGTCAAGGTCTAGGAGAACTTCTGAGTAAAAAGAACTTAAAGGGGAAGAGGTATTGTATGATGGTAAGTCAGCTGAGTAGAACTGCTCCAGTTCATTCTGGATAAAACTAAAATAGCAAATGTGTCCTCATGCAGTGTAGATCTGCGTGTATGCTGTATCCAACAGAGAAGTGCTGCTGACCTGTAGAGGTTGTCTTCTAAAAATTGCAGAAAATCTCCAAAACAGAAAAGGGCAGAGATGACTTCTGCTGAGTTAAGTTGTGTGGGAGTAACATTGTTCAGTTCCCAACAAGCTTCTCTGTGAGTCGGTTGAAAACTGTCACAGAGACCTTCTAGAAAACTAAACTTACAATGTCCTTTCATTTGGTGGGACCTTGCTTCAGGGCAGAGCATGGGGAAAAAAAATCCATTGCTTCCAAATTCCCAATTCTACTGCTGATGAAATGATGTGGAATGCACTAGAAATGTGGTGTCTGATATTAAATGGGTACAGCCTTTCTGAATTAGTGCAAGATGGTTTGATGCAATGAAAGAGTTTCTTGGGAAAGAGGTTATTAAGTGGCCCTGATTTCTTTCTTGCTGTTGCTGGTAGTTACAAGCAGTGCTACAGGAACTGGAAATGATGTTATTAAAAGTTTTGTATGCAGCACAGCCACAAAGGATGTGGCTGTGCCTAATGAGGGCAAGAGCCTGGAACTTGCAGTTAAAAGTAATTTGTTCGGGCTTAGCTATTGCTGTGGAATCTGGGGTCTGTGCTACTGCTGGACTGTGTTGAGCTGCAATATACAAAGTGTAGCATAGAAGAAACACAGATCTCCAAATGTTTGGTGAATGCGCCGCAGATAGGTCCTATTAGTTGTGATTTAGTAGACATAATCTGAGGATACAAGCAATGCCATAAAGCGATTGTCTTATCTAAGCTGTTCTAGCTTTAACATATTAGATGTATCTTACCGATTAGGGTGAATGAACTCATAAATGTTCTAGTTTAAAGTTGCCTCTTAGTATTCTGTAAAACACTGACGTTATTAGTTAACAAAAACAACTATTTCCTCCTTTGTTTCCTGTGTTCAAACTTGTGACTGGAATTTATGCTGGGCTTGTGTGAAAGCCTTGGCATGATGGTGCCAGCTGAGGGGCTGCAAGTCAGAACCAACTGCTCTGGCTCCAGGACTAGGAGCAATACTGCTGTACTGGCACAGAGCGATGCCTGAGGCAATAAATTCTGTTTGATGGCCCTTTCTTATGCAGACTTATATGCAGTTTTGTTCACCTGTAAAACTTAGTGTAAGCACGGCGCTTGGCTAGTGGAGCTTGCTGTGGTAATTTGGCCCAACTCATTCAGATGAGCTGCAGACAGCTCCAGATTTACTGTGTCACGGTGTGACTAGCAGGTGGGCAAGACTGGCCATGGAGTATAAGACACACCCTGACAGATCTGATGCAAAGCCTATTTAAGTCTGTAGAGTTATTTTTATGGAATTTAGATTAGGTGCTAAATCCTGGAAAGGCATTTAAATGTTCCTTACCCAAGAACTTTGGAATTTCCTGTGAGAGATGCAAAGTGCACTTCTTTTGGATCATCTTGCTGAGTCAATACAAAACCATTGACTTCAGATATCAAAATAATATGTATGCTACAGTTTTTAGTTATTTTTAAGTATTACAGGTCAGGTGTGTGATGTGACTACCTAAGTTAAGCTGAAGAATGAGTTAAGCACAATCTTGTTATTTTGGGATGTAGTAACTTAACTGTGCCCTTTAATGTTCCTGATGTTAATGGACAAATAATGAGACTGCTTATGTGGCTTTTCCATTGCATTTTGGTTCAGTCTGTCACAGCACCGTCTTTCCTGTAGGAGGCTATTTGTGTGCACACCGTTTGTGGACAGCATTATGGATCAGTTACTGCCACTGGCTTTTTTTCCAGGCTATTTTATTCTACCCTGTCACTCATCTGTGGTGTGATGGGTTGGGTGGTTGAGTGGAAAAATGGGAACCTGCTCTGTGTTAGTGTGACAGCATTACTGTCCTGCCCAAAATGTTTGGGCGTAATGCCATGTGCATTCACAAAATGCCAGCGACAGACCTTTTCACTACTTCATCCTTCTTACGGGGCAATCCTTTAAGCTCTTTCCACTTCTCCAAAAGTTGGGCTAAGTGGAAGGCTTTGTGATGTTTAGACTGCTAAAAAATTTTTTTTCTGGAGACAGTTGCTTGGGTTTAGTGCCGCGTTTATCCTTTGTTCTCAGAGGAAAATGTTTTTGTAGCTTGATTATTTTTCTTGTCTCTAAGGAAAGACCTGTCCATAATAAGCTTGAAACCTACTTGAAGTTTGACAGATGGAAACACTACCATAACTCTGTGCTCTTGGAGCAGAAAATGTCTGATCTTGAAATCCAAAGTTTGCATTCATCAAGGATTTCCACTGTCTGGTATTGTTGAGTTTTAGCTTCTTTTGGAGTAAGACAAACCACCTAGTGACACATTCTCATAATTATGAAACAAATGTTTAAATACTATATGCGGTTTCTTTGTGATGTAAGGCTTTAACTAGGTAAATGTCTCACACACTTTGGCTCTGTAGGCTGCGATTTACAAGTCTCATGTTATTTGACGGACACACGTAGTAGCTCTGACCCCAAGTATTTCCTTAAAGAATCACTGTATGGCAAAGAAGTAGTAAACTTCTTGAGTGTTTTCTCATCTTTCACCTGATTTTTCCTGACTAAAAATTTTGGCATGAAAGCACTACTCTGTGTAGGTGTTCTTCTGATCCTTCTGTTTTGTTCTTCACCTGAAGCGTCATCATCATCCCTATAAATTCCGAGTTGGCTGCTGCATGAATAATTAAAATCCTGCAAACAGAACTGTGATTTCAAGTGAGCAGAGCAAAAGCAGATAAAACACTTCAAAAATTGCCTTTCAGGAAGCATCTCTATACTAATAAAGCAAATTGAGAAGGCAAACAAACAACGCTGTGTATATAGCGCTATTTTAAAGTTGTTTTTGGATGTAATTTTGACATTGTCCCAAGGCTTCCAGCCTGACTTCAAAGGTTAAATGAGTCTCAGTAGGTCTGTGTTCATGCCTGCATGTGCATGCCCAAGTGCCGCAGAGGGACTCCATGTGTTTGCGTGTTTGTGTGTGTTTGCATGTGTACAAGGAATGGTCAAAATAAAAGTCCTGAGATGTAGCCTCTGTCCTTGCACGTGGCAGTCAGTTGCAGCTGTATGGAGGTGCAATGCTCTGTGTCCGCATATGTGTATATTTAAAAATAGAAATAGTACAGTTGCAAATTCAAGCGCTGAAAAAGTAGGAGAAGCCATACTAAAGGTTTTCTTCAGAGTTTTAATGTGGTTCCTTTATGGGGATTGCATTATAATGTAACTTTCAGTTGTGGAGCTGAGTGTTTTCTTCTCTCTTGGCCCTGCTTCCATGGCACAAAAGGAGAGAGAAGAGCCAAGCACTGCTACTTGATGATGCTACCTGATTTCTGGATGAGCAACTCTTACTGCAAGATCAGTTGGACTCTCAAGGAATCTGGTTGCTACATCCCAACAGGTTCCTGCTTCTGCTTTTCAATAAGAGTGCAGGTGTGGGTGACTTTCTTCCATGGAAGTTTTACGAAGACATGTATGTATTACCAAATTCACTAAGTTCTGAATTTCAAAGCAATGCAGGCATCCAGCCACTCAAGCTTACTGTTAATGTTTCCTTTAAGGTGTTTTGATTGCCATTGCTGTTGAAAATGCTTTGGGTACCCATTGCCAAAACTTTCAAAAGCACTTTATCCTCTACTTATACTCTCTTGTCCCCTTTAAAAAACAAGCAAACAAAAAAAAATCCAAACAAACTTCTCTATGGAAGATACCTTCTGATTTGGAATTGAGTAGCAGGAAGCTTATGCAGTGTTAGAGCTGGCAGTGCTGACACTGCTGTTTAGGATCCTGGTGTGCCTGTGTCACGTAGCTTAAGGAAGATAATATTCAACCGCGGGGGAACATTTCCTGCCAATGTGTGGGCATTACTGCACAAAGGAACTTTTTATAAACAAACGAGCAAAGTAATCGTTTTGCCTGCGTCTGCCGAAGCACGGTGTAAGAAGGGCGCTTCGTTGTGCGAAGGCTGCCTTTGAACCGTCCCTTGCTGGAAGTCTCGCAGGGGAAGGGCTCCCATAGCCGCGCTGCCTCTGCTGTGTACCACAGTTCACCGCCAGGGGGCGCCGCAGCGCCGGGCGCTGCCCACCCAGGTGAGCGCTGCCGAGGCGCGGGGCGGGCCGGGGGATTCCCACGGGACCTCGTCCTCCTCCGGCTTTGGTGCTGCACGCCCACTTGGGGCGCGGCTGGGACGCAGCGGGCGGGTCGAGCAACTGTTACGTGGCAGGGCAGAAGTACGTGCACGTTGCTGTTAGCTGGTTTCTTTCAGTATTTTTTCATTCAGGCAGTGCTTTCATAATTACAAAGGCGAGATCTTGTGCTCGTGAGCACAAATGCTAATTCTTTTTGGGATCAGGGCTTCTCACTTTATGCCTTGGCTTTAGGCAGCACCAATTTCTCTCCGGGCTGACTTTGCACAGAAGATTTCAAGCATGACACATGCATGTTTCAAAAACTGCCTTATAAGCATGGATGAGATTCTGCTTTACACCACTGTATATGCCTAACAAACCCAGGAGGCAGTATGAGCTGCTTTGATTGTGACAGCATTGGCCAACACTTCTTCCTCTTGAAGCCAAACTTGGCAGAACCAACTCTTAAGGTTAGAATTATGCATTTCAAATGGGAGCAGAATCTGACTGGCAAAGTTTTTGTTTGTTTTTAATGTCCAATGTAGCCCAAACATTCAACATCAAGGAGACTAAAACCTTGGTCCCTAATCCAACGGCTCCCCAAGTTACCTGATAGGAAGCACCAGGTATATGGACCTGGCTGGATTTTGGGTTGTGTTCATCGTGGCTTATGCAGCTGTATTGCAGCATGTACAAGTACTTCACTCTGCTTTTTTTGGGGTATCTTATAGTTACGTGCTCTTAGTTCTACTGAGTCCACACTGGCTATATACTCTTACACTGATTCTAGATCCTTTCTGCCAAGTAACCACATCTTACTAGCCATTGCTTCCTAATTTTCTATTCCTGTCACATTCCACCATTATCTGGTACCTAGAATCATAGAATTGTTTTGAGTTGGAAAGGACCTTTAAATGTCATTGAGTCCAACTCCCCTGCAATGAACAGGGACATCTACAACTAGATCAGGCTGCTGTGCATCGTGTTGCTTCTCTTCCTATTTTTTTTCTGCAAGTTATTTAATAGTACAGCTCCCTTTTAGCAAATGAATGGTCTCAGTGAGTGTGCAGAAAAATATGACAGTTCCTTACTGAAACAGGGCCTGGTTTTCCTGTTACAATATTTCTAAAAACCACATAGATCTTCCATAAGCCTTTAAGCAGAGGAGTTAGTTTATCTGTGTAAAGATACAACCTGGAAACAAAATTTTTCCAGTGGATCAGAGAGTCTATATATTTGAGGATGGGCTGGTGTAGAATTTAAATTTTTATTTAGTGGTGGGTTGTTAGGGTAGTATGGTTGGATTGCAGTTGGGCTTGATGGTCTTGAAGGTCTTTTCCAACCTGAGTAATTCTATGATTCTAAATATGCGAATTGCAAAATGAATGCCTATTTTCCCAGTGTTCTTGGTGCTGTGCTAACAAGTGGGACAGGCTTGAATGTCCACAGCTCTTCAGTTTGGGATAGCGCCCAGCTTTGGAATATAACATGCTTATGTTTGTATCTGGAATACAAGTGGGATTCTCATGTTCAATAATCAGGAGGGAGTGTGAGTGAGGGAAACAGCTGCGTGTCTCTGGCACTGTGCTTCGCATGCTGACCCTTGTTGTGTAACCTCAGTGCTCCAGAAGTTTGAATCCATTTCAGGAGGTGGGCATTTATTTAGCTGGGAAAAGTGTTAGCTAGTGAATTATTCCAAATGTATAAATAGAGTAAGGGAATCCATTGCTTGTCTGATTCAAGAGTGATCTTAAGCAATAAGCACCTCTCACCCACAATGAATGCAAGTGTATTTCAGACCCTTCTGTGCCATCTTTCTCCTTCTCCCTAAAGGGATTTTGCCAATGGCTCTGTCTAGAATGATGATGAGAGTGGATGATTGTGATTGCTAAGAAAAATTATTGCTATGTGGGGAGAGAAAATGCTTTAATAAAAAGAGCTCAGAGAAGAACTAGCCAGTGGCTAGGAGAGAGTAAGAAGCTATTGCAGGACCAAAGGGGAGCAGGAAAGAATGGAGGATAGCTGTGTTTGTTGGTACCATTTCTGAAGGATTGTAAAGTGGGTAAGAATCAGTCCTGAGGCTCTATTCTGTGGCCGTTGGCTTCACTTAATTCCTGGAAGCTGAATTCCCACTGCTTGTGTTTGGTAGTGAGATGCTGATGCCTGCAGGAGCCAGACAGGGAGAATCTCCCCTCAGAAAATAATTTAGTAAAGTATTCTACTTTGTGCAAGCTGGAGCATTGCAGCAGCAGCTGTAATATTTTTCCTTGTAAATGTTTTACTATAACAGAATTGTTCTAATGCCTTTAGATCGTATTTCATAAAGGCTTTAGCTGTAGACACCGGATGGGAGGGAGCATTCTACAGTGTGTGAGATGGACAAACCCTTTGGGTTTTTCAAGTGCAGAATTCAGCACATGGAAGACACTGACCTTAGTAGGTGACCATTCTTGTTCCCAATTCTATGAAGTTCTGTGCTGTTTAAAAGCAGTAGTGCTCAGTTACTCCCCAGAAGGACAGATGCTGAACAGTCTAAGTGTTATGAGGTATCTTTGGATATGTCTGGTGCCCTTTTTTTTTTAGTTTCCTTTTTTTTTTTTTCTTCTGATGTTGAAGGTGCTGGTGCTTTTTTCAAAATTATATGCTGGAATGCTCCTAGCTGGTTGACCTTTAAAACAAACAAACAAAAAGATTCTGGAAGAAACAGCAAGGTAGGGCACTTGGACTTTCTGCACGTGACACAGCTGGCTTTGTAAGCTTCACGTGATGATGTGTTTAGACTTCCATTTGACTCTCAGCACTTGGGTAGCAATCCTTCCTATTCTGCCTGCCTGAGATCTGAACAAGGATTGAACAATATAGTATATGTGAGCACTGCTTATAGCAATGCAGCGGAAAGAGTGTGTGGCTGTTGGGCATACCAGGTAACAGGCTTGAGACTCTATAACCTACCTGAGCTCACTGGTAGCTGTTATTAACTGTGACTTTTGGGATGATTGTCTCTACCTAAATTTGTAGATATTGATATAAATCAGAAGGAATAATGCTGATGAAATGAGTAGTTCCATATATGCAGTATACACGAGAATGAGAGTCTGGCTTGTATATGTGTGCATATATATATTTATATATGGAACAAACAGACACAAATACTGAAATCCTGCACTAGACAGTCTTTTTTGGAGGTGCAGAAGGACTCTACTGGATAGTCCTAGAAACAGTCTAACAAGCAGCACGAGTAGTAGCAAAAATGTGGGCCTCGCATCGAGCACTGTCCCCATCAACCACTTTCTTTGCTTAGAATTCCATAATAATCTGACACGTTGTTCTTAGCTGCTTTCTGTGGTGCTGTTGAGGTAGCGCTGTAACAGTGTCAACAAAGGCACCTCTAGCAAAAGCCTGAGCTTTTGTGGAAGATCAGACGTAGTGGTTTAGATGTGCTACAGAAATGCATGGGGCAAGAGCTGCAATACAGAACTTCCTGTTGGGCCTCTCTATTAGCAGGTGCCCTTGACACCAAGGCTGTTCCACTCGTTTAACAAACCCCAAACAACAGCAAAAACATCACACCCCCAACAAATAGTTCTCCACCCTTAGTGAAGCTGTTTTTGTGAAAGGGATTTTACCAATAAGGCATCTCTGTGGGGGAGTATCAGTACAATTCTGAAGGAGATGCTACTGGTCTGAGAGCCTGTTTGGATTAGGGAAACATAGCAAATTAGCTCCACGGGTGCAAGTTGTTGAGGAGACTTAGGGGCAAGAAAATCAGGACTGGCTTCATTACAACTTTGTGACTTAAACTGCCATTACTTTAATAAATTCCTGGGATCTATTCTGTGTTATCCCAGTAGCTGATGTCCACTGAGATTTCCAGGAGTCTGCCAATGCTACAGACAGGGTTGTCCTAAACTAGTATTTAAGCAGGTCAGTTGGTGCCTTTCTGCTGTTTCCCTCCTCTGCCAAAATAAATTTGAATGGGAAATGGAAAAACAATTTCAGGGTACTTTTAAAGTACCTCCTATTTAGCAGGCTTTAAAAGATAACTGAACCACAAGCATCTTACTTCCCCCTTACTTGTGTTTTCCTCTGGCGTTCGGCCAATCTGTGCAATAAAATGAACTTAATGCCTTCTTACCCCCTCACTAATTCCAAACCGCTGTTTACATGGATTGTTTTCCTTTCCACCTTCACCAACACATCAGGTTTTATTTTTCTTATCCTGACCTTTTACAAAGAGAAAGGTATTTTGAGTTACAAATTGTCAAGATTTTAGTCTTTCTCTTGTACCCAAATTCTTTTGAAAGTAAGGGAGCAAAAAAAAGAAGGGAAGGAAAGAAAAAGTGAAGTTGCAAGTCTGTAATTCTTTTGTATTTGATATTCATTCCTTTCCGAGAGATGGTCCCATGAATAGTGAAGTAAAGGTGAAGCTCTTCCGTCAAGAACTAACTTCCAAATTAATGCTCTATGAACTAACCTGGTAATTTTTATTTTCTTTTTCTGCAAGTTGCTGATTTTTTTTTTTTTCAAGTAGAGTTGTATCACGATTCATTATGCTTGATCCAAACATTAAACCTGTCTTAGAATCATAATAATTATAGTGTGTCCTCGGTGCTTATTAGGAAGAGTACTGAATTAAAACTTTGGGAAGTCAGAATGAGGCCTGAAATGAAGCTAGCCCTGAGGTTTCAGACAGCTGTTACTGTAGCTATAGAGAGGAATTTGGCTTTTAAGAAAGCAAGAAAAAAATATAAAATTGGAGGCCACATTTTAAGAGTGCAATTCCCAAAGTTACAAAGAGTGAATCATTGGCGCCGATTTTTACGCTGTGTAGCTCCGTAGTTATCTTTGTTATGCTGACTGTGTCAGATTGTTGGTGATGTGTCTGCAGAGGGCTGGTGTTGAGTCTGTTACGTGGACACCCTGATACCGTCCTTTCCTCTTTCAGCGAACTCAACTATTGGTAAGGATCAAAGAAAAGGAGGAGGAGGGCTGACAAGAACCAGCATATGAGGTGCCTGCAAAGCTTTAAATAAATAAAAAGGAGTTAAGACTTCGAATCTGTTGCAGGATATCTGTGGATGTGGGGCCCTGTTTTGCTGTAACAAAGTCTTCTCTCACAGAGTTCGCTATCATGCTTATGTCTTTGTGAATCCTGTCCTTTGAATATGAATGTATTTGAGCAAAGCACAGTTGTGTACTACTGGGCATATCTGGAAATATTAAAGCTAAAAAAACCCAACAACCCTGCAGCTTCTGGTAGACTACCAACTGCTTCTTTTGTTTCCCTGCATAGCAAAATTAGATTAGTGGCTTTCAGTGTTAGTATCTAGTTTGTTTCACTTTCCAATTCACAAGAGTTGAGGAATGTGTAAGCAAGAGCCCAACCTTGCCTCCCTCCAGAAAAGAACAATGCTACATAAAAACTGAAGATAAAAGGGAAAACAGGAGATAATGAGTGGAGGGTAAAACTTTCACAGCGAAAGGTCCTTAGCTGAATTAAGGCTCTGTGGGGTGAGCAGGAATGTTTCTGACCCCTCGCAGCAAGTAGCAGTGTATGCATATCATGCGAATAGAGAAAATGTTTGAAATAGGGATAGTTCAGGATGGTTTCAGTGTCATCTCTAAGATGTGACACTGCCAGTATAGTGGAAAGGACCCTGTTTTCTCCTATTTGATTCTGTGTGCTGGGAGGTGAGGATGTGGTTGTGCCTTCTGAAGCTCTGATTGCTCCAGCCCCACAGGAGTAAAGTGCTTAGGCATTATTTTTTTTTACTGTATTATGTCAAAACCTGCCTCCTGTTTTTAATGTTGAGAGTTGACTGTCCAAGCAGTTGGCAACCATTTATTAAAAATACACCTATATTATTTTCCTTTAATGCTAAATGTTTTTACTGTGCATATATTTCCTTGAAGCCTGCCTGTACTGCTTTTGGTAGGTTTGAATCAAACTATCAGAAGTTAAGTGGGAATGTAAAAATCATGAAGTTGCAGCTTAGTGCATACGTAACTGAGGAATTTCAGATGTGCTGGGCTTGATTTGATGCTCATGCGTGGTATAGATCCACACTAACAGTATTGATTAGTGACTCACGGTAGCACAAAACCAGAAGACAAATGAATCTAAAACCTTAATTTGTGAATGATCAATTGGTGATGGAGTGCTGTATGTATGTGAATATGGAGCTTTATGTGGTACTGTTTAAGTGTTTTATTAATAACATTTGTAATGGTTCTCTTACTTTCGACTAGTCAGTCAGGGAATAAGTTACGTAGGTACTGTGAGTGCCGTGTAAGTGCTCTGTGCCTTCTTTACAGCTAAACCAGTAAACTAAATGCTGTTCAATTCTCCTTGAGACATGCTATTGGAAAGCTAGATGTGAGCAAAATTAAATGTCTCCGTCTGCACAAGTGGAGCAGGAATAGGCCCTGACATGGCTGCTCTGACACGCTCCCCTGGCCAGTAGCTGTGGTGGTTATCGCTGCTTGCTGTGCCTGCTGGTGGCTGATATAGGCCCAGTGCCCTCACATCAGCAGCAAGGAAGGACGGGTGTTGCAGGAGCAGGAGTAAGCCATACTCCCTGCAGACTGTGCCAAGATCTCTGTGCCTGTGGAGCAGGAATGGGCTTTACTCTCCATCCAAACAGGGTCGGAGGGACTTGTTAAACTTCTGAAAATGGCCTCAAACAGGTTTGTTTTGTTTTAATCCTCTCAAAGTGGCACCATTTTGTATTAGGGTATCTCAGGACTTCCTAGAGCATGGCTGGATGTTGGTGCCTTCCCTCAGCAATGCGATGCTGCCTCCAGTTCTGCAACACTGTGGTTCTGGGCTGATTTTCCTTTCACGAAGCAAAGGATATGTTATGCCTCACATGGATTTTTGCCCATCCTGGGGTAAATGATAATGTTTGGATCATTTTTGTCACTGGGTGAGTAGCATTAACAGTGCATCAAACCAGAAATCTTTGTGACAGTGGGATGTGATTCAGGTCACTGGTCGAGGGTCACCAGATCAGGCGCATGCAGACCCATTCATTTCTGCACAGCATGTACAGCAGTGTGTGCTTGTGAGAACTCGGCAGTTTGTGGTTAGCTTTTCCTGTGAACAGTGTGAGTACTGAACAGGGGTTTCTGCAGTTACAGTCAATGTCACCTGGCCCACTACCATACGAAATAATATAATGTAATATGATAATGGCAACGTTCTTAAAGATTGCTTCCCAGAACCATGGCTAGGATACACCTTGGCAGTCTGGCAGCTCTCCAGCTGACGGGAACCTTATTTCTCCTGTAACCAAATGGCTTGGATGGGGAGAGATGGTTCCCTCCAGGAGCACATAGTGAGCAGGTTGGCCACAGAGCTGGGGGAGGTGATGCTTGGGGTAGGAGGACTCGAGATGTGCTTTGAAAGGCTTGACTTCTGGCAGACTTCTGATGAATCCTGCATGAATGGGAAAGTGATGCATTGCTCTTTTTCCTTATTATCTGTATGTCATAATTTCTGTACCTCTGTTCTCCATCTCTCATCTCTGCTATTCACATGTTAGAAAGTTATATTTTGACAAACAGTTGGGAGAGATTTAGTTTTTTCTGCCCTTGCAAAGCTCAGCCCACGTGCTCAGTAATTGCTGAATTCTCTTTGCTATACTTGAACATCTCCCAAACATCTATTTCTACTTTTTCATTAAGTTGTGGATCAGGCTGGCCCCGTAGGTGCCTATCGTGCTCCTGTTCCAGGGGGAATGCTTTATCTGCCTGTAGTTGAGTTTCCTCCGATTGTAGGAATGCGAGGAGAGGCAGGAGCGTGTTGTTCCTGGATGGACAGAGGTGCCCGAAGGGAAATGGGACCTCCAGGAGAGACGGGCGCCGCAGGGCGAGGCTCGCGTTGGGCGTGCGGGAGTAGAGCTCCTCGTTCGGACCGTGCCCACTTCACGCGGTGTAACTGCATCCACTTCGGCGATCTACCTCCGAGCCGCGCGGAGCACCTTACCACCGCCTGTTCGGTCGCTCGGCCGCGCTCCGCAACTGCTTGCAAACCCCTTGGGCTAGCGGCAGGTGGCCGCGAGCTCCTGGGACGCGTCCCCGCCGCCGTACCTCGCTGCCGTGGCCGTCCTGTC